>JANAVB010034048.1:85000-144576 GCA_029216955.1 Iris pallida
AGCCCAACCCGATCCAAATTCCCCCCCCCCCCCCTAGCCCGAGCTCTTCACATCCGACCCCAAGTGATGGGTATAAACAGTCTATATAGAACAGAGAGAGAGATCTCTCGAGAGTAAAACCTAACCCTAACTACTCCTCCACCTTGCCTGCGGCGACCCTTTTTTGATCTCTCAGATATTTCATAAAATGGACTCTCTATAGATCCACAATGACCAATCCTCACGTGAATAGCTAAGGATCCAATAAGTCCAACATTGATTCCTTCGGACGTGTCAATTGGACAAATACGCCCATTGTGGCTCGGATGAATATCTCGTATCCGAAAACTAGCAGTTCGCCCCGTCAATCCTCCAGGACCCAAATAACACAATTTTCGCCCATGAACAATTTGTGTCAATGGATGGATGGTCGATTCATATATTGCTATATATAGCAAGAAGCCCCAAATCCTTGATTTGGCCAGGAAATAAAGCACTACTTTGGGCCCAGGAAGCGAAGGCGACCGTTAGGGAGACTACTTCTCCTCCACACTTCTTTATTTTCTTTTGTTCTCTGTGCACGTTCTGCATGCACTTCATGCGCCATTGGCGCTTTGCTGTCCTCTTATTTCTTTATTGAACGGTTCGGATGGACTTTGCCGTTCTTTTCCAATGGAAAATGGAAAGGGCTGTATCACATCGAGATGTCGATTCGTTTTCCGCCCCGAATGAGATGGGGAATTAGTCACCTCTGTCCCTTCATCTTTCTGAATCGAGGCCCGGTCCGACTTGCGTCATTCCAACAACCGACGGGGAGCACCTTAGTATACGCTCGCACAGTAACTGGGAGTCCTATTACACCTAGGGCCAACTTCCATTCACCAAACCCAGGTTCATCTCGTGTAGTGAGAGTGGACTCGTACAAGGCGAGCGAAGTGAGTCGACGGTTGATGTATCAGACTCTACCCTGTCTTTCGTAGCATGGATTCCCATCCGTGTCACAACTGATTCGGTAAGCTACGTGTTAGGACGGTCCTTCGGTCCCCTAACCTTACTCATGGCAACCTTCCAGCCGCCCAACGACCTATAACGCTAGTCACTACTCCCACTGGGGCTAGGAAGTAAGCCCCACAACCCAAAGCGGCAAAGAACAAATAGAATTTGCTACAAAAGCCGGCTAACGGGGGTATTCCTGCGTATGAGCACATTGTAATGGAGAAGGTCATAGCCGAAATAGGATTCGTTTTGGCTACCTCTGTTTTCGATTATCTAATAAATCATTTAATGAAAGTAGATTATCTTACCATTAATTTCACAACTTCCATAATCTCTTTCCGAACCAAACATAAATCTTTCGATTCATTTGGCTCTAACACTCAATTATTTTATCTTATGGGCATTCCCATATCTTTTAATGTAATGAGCCTATCCTCTCTTTTCTGTTCATATTCAAAGATATCGAAACTAAAAGACCAGAATATTAGGAGGACTCTTCCGACCAAAGAAAAAATCTATAAATGTCAACAAAGTTGTTTTTTCATATTTAATTTCAAATTTCTATTTCTAATTTATATATAATTTTCTTTTTTCTTCGCTTCAAATCCAAAAAATTCCTCTTTTTTATACATAGGTCGTCGGTTCGGCATTGGATAATAAAGGGCAAGTTCCTAAATAAAATAGGAAGATTTTGGATTAGTTTTCAAATATGATACCGGTCAGGCATAATACGTATGTCAGTCCTTGGAACGAAGGAACTGAGTCACAACCCCCTTCGCCCCTTGATCAGTAAGCTCCGTAAGCCTGCTCTTCGTTGGTTGACCTGTCCCCCGGTTAAATGAATATCAGGTGCTCCCCTCCCTAAAATCTTATCATGGTGAAAGAATCCTGACCCCGCGCACCCCAATCATCACCGGCGCCATCGTCGTACACGGCCAGAGCCGCCGAAGGCCGCGCGCGCGGCAGAACAGAGACGCGGCAGCAGCAGCAAGTAGCAGCGTACGCGCGAGCCATGTACCACCTTCTTTATCATATTTCCTTGTATATATTCAACGGAATTTGATTCCGTAAAATCCTTTCGAATGCCTATATAATCATCTCAGATCCCTGTGAATTAGTTCTTATTGAACTTATTCATATTCGACGAGAAATCAATGCGAACATCGAGGAAAATCTGTTCCAAAACAGAGTATAAGGCAGTCTCTCGACCCAACATGGAAGACATAAATAGGGCTCGATAGTCAATATTTTAGAAAATTAATTAAACACAGTGGAAGTCTATATAATGGGCTACAAAACACTTTTTATAGATTTAGATTTCATCTACGGTACACAGATTAATTCGATGATAAAGTTTATCAAAAACCTATTTTTAAAACAATATAAATTTCAATAAAACCTCCGATACGACGTGCATCCCGTGAAACCTGGCAGCGTGGTCGTGAACCGAAAGCATCGAAAGGTGCGTATCGACTTCGCAGATGTGTGGGCTTTGACAGAATTCAAATTGGTCGCGTGTGCGCGACGAATTTGATACGTATCCGTCAAAATTTATCGTATCGGCCTCTGTGCAAATTTCCTAATTACTTCGTGCACGTTCGTTAGATCGAGACGAAACTTACGCCAACAGAACCATATCATTTTTCTGGTCCTATATACCAAGTTTGGTCCGATTCTGAGACAGTTGATCGGATCATCGTTTTACAGGTCACACGATCCGATTCAACAGATGATTTTGTGCACGGCCCGTCGAAATCCAACTTTGGACATACGGTTGGGTTTGTATCTTCAAAACGAATCCGTAGACATATAGTTTTATGACTTTAGAGGCCATTGACTCTGGAACATTTTTCGGTGCAAAGCGGGTCCAACGGCGGACACCGTTTTGCCCCTGTTTCCAGAATTGGACTTAAGGACAGGCAATCCTAGCTAATTTCACTAATCTGAATATGTTAGTAAAATCTTTTACAGCTTCTGAAGGCAGTGGTGAGACTCGGACTTTCTGACTTGTTGATTGGCGATATATTGTTGGTTCTCTGTGCAACCCTCAAGCAAGTATACCTTGCCGAACATATTCAGTATTTATATTGTTTTTCTCCCTCTTTATTGTATTCCTTTTCATATCGTCACATGATTTCCATATTGTGATTGGTTTGTCCCCGATTGTTTTACTTGTTCTAGATTACGTGCACGTATAGAATCTTCGACATTGCTTGATTAGTGGTCTTTTCGTGTTACCTTGTTTCGTGATCGAGTTATCAGTTTTATATCTTGTTCTTGACTTGACCATTCTTGACTAGGAGTATCTTGCACTGTACTATATACTATAGATTGGGAGTATCTTGCATTGTACTACAACCTATAGCATATATTGATTGATTGATTGACTTGACTTGCGATACTATAAATTGGGAGTATCTAGCATTGTAAAACGATTTATAGGAGTCTACTTGACCTTGTATCCTCTAGTAGAGGAGATCGATACTAGAATTGGCTAATCTCGACTGAGAGTATCCTGCTTTGTACGTCAATTGAAACACTATAGATTGGGAGTATCTTGCATTGTACTACAAGCTATAGGAGTTCTGATTGATAGTTAGCCAAGTCTAGTATTATATTTTCATACATCTCATTATCCATAGATGTTTTTCTTACAGTGTTCTTATCCTCCATATATGTTATTTACTGTCATATTAGTAGGCATGTTTTATGTATCTTGCTAGTCCTCTAAGGACCTGATGATCTCTTCAGGTAGGGGATTGCACGGAGTTAGTTAGCTGAGCATGTGGTAGTTGACTTCATCTGCATGATTCAGGTATTTTGTTACTGCTATTGATTTACTACATTTCTCGTGCCTTTATGATATATCATGCTTATCAACTTAGCTTTATAGACTCATATTATTCTTGGAGTCTAATCAGACACATATGTTAGTGGGCTGCAGACCACGACCCATACTTGTTCATTCTTGTCTTATATATTCTTGTGGATTGAGATACACTATAGATTACCATATTAGCCATGATACCATGATCTTGACAGCTTATACGTACTCGAGTCGGGCTGGAGTCCGCTCGATACGTAGCTGGCTTGCTCACGCACTCGCGTCCAGAAAAGCGGGTGCGGGTCATGACAAGTTTTTGTGGTAGCCCATGTAGGTCAGAGCATATCATATCAGTTACGTAACTGTATTGATACGAGCCTGTGAATATTACCAAACCTTAGAAATCTCAATCCACACTTCCTTGAAAATTCTTTTAGAAATTTCTCAACCGTTCTTGAAACTTCGTATTCGCTCTCGATTATTCTTCCTTGCCTTCCCGTACCATTGATTCTCGTCTCTTCCTATTTCGATGTGATGAATGATCGTGCTGTCTAGAATTTATCAGAAATTCTAAATTTATAGTATTATATTGCTTGACAATTTAATATTTGGTTGTTTATAGATATGAGGGATTATAGAGAAGGTTATAAAATATTTTTGAGAAATTAAATTTGAGGAGATTAAGGTAGTAGTAGACCTTAAATTTTAAGGAATGGTTATGAATTAGAATTTCGAGGACGAAATTATTTTTAAGGTGGGTAGATTTGTAGCTCCCCTTCTCGAAATTTTTGAAATATTTTTTATTATTTATTTGATTTAAATGGTGATTTTAGAATTTTATAAATAATTATTTAGTTAATTATTACGGTAGATAACTTTAGCCATGGTTGAGTTTTGAAGTACCAGACGACTAGAAATCATGGCACGGATAGTGCAGTAGCGTGCCTTGACTAGTGTATTAGCCATGCCAAGGAAGACCCAGCCATTAGTGTGTCATAAATAGGAAAATTAGGCCAAGTTGCGACTCGATTTAGCTTGGACTAAACCCTAACCGAAATCGAGCCCATATAATCTTGTAGTGAGACCAAAGACGTCCATGTAGACGTACATATTGTATTTATTAATTTTGATTGTCCAAATAGGAATTTCATATGTAAAGGATTTATATACATATATATAATATATATTTTATTGTTACTGAATTGATATTCTATTTTTTGAAATAGGATAATTACCCTTATCCATGTTGGGATATTTAGACTACATATTTTGTATGTACACTTATTATAGATTTTCCTTATTAGTTATCATTATTATTATTATTATTATTTATATTATTATTAGATTTATAATAATAAAAATATATCATTTAATATTGTAGATTATTTATGAAATAAATATTATTGTATGTATACATTTTAGTATAAGCCCAACACTATGAGAATATATTCCTAATATTTATTTTTGGACTTTTGGAGTATTTATGCATATCTAGGAAATATACGTATATATGTATAGATATATAGTTTTACATGTATATATATATATATATATATATATATATATATATATATATATATATATATATATATATTATAACTAAGAAAGTAGCAGCAAGCCAAACCCGATCCAAATTTCCCCTCCCCCCCAGCCCGAGCTCTTCACAGCCGACCCCAAGTGATGGGTATACGCAGTGTATATAAAACAGTGAGAGAGATCTGTCGAGAGTAAAACCTAACCCTAACTACTCCTCCACCTTGCCTGCGGCGACCCACGATCCTGCACACCCCAATCGTCGCCGGCGCCACCGCCGCGTGCGGCCAGAGCCGTCGGAGGCCGCGCGTACGGCAAAACAGAGACACGTTAGCAGTAGCAAGTAGTAGCGTACTCACAAGCAAGGTACCACCTTCTTCATCATATTTCCTTGCGCATATTCAACGGAATTCGATTCCGTAAAATCCTTTTGAATGCCTATATAACCATCTCGGATCCCTGTGAATTAGTTCTTATTAAACTTATTCGTATTCGACGAGAAATTAACGCGAACATCGAGAAAAATCTGTTCCAAAACAGAGTATAAGGCAGTCTCTCGACCCAACAAGGAAGACATAAATAGGGCTCGATAGTCAGTATTTTTGAAAATCAATTAAACACAGTGGAAGACTATATAAAGGGCTACAAAACACTTTCTATAGATTTAGATTTCATCTACGGTACATAGATTAATTCGATGATAAAGTTTTGCAAAAACCTGTTTTCAAAATAATATAAATTTTAATAAAACCTCCGATACGACGTACGCCGGGCGACGTGGTCGCGAACCAAAAGCATCAAAAGGTCCGTATCGACTTCGCGGACGTGTGGGCTTTGACGGAATTTAAATTGGTCGCGTGTGCGCGACGAATTTGATGCGTATCCGTCGAAATTCACCGTATCGGCCTCTATGCAAATTTCTCAATTACTTCGTGCACGTTTGTCAGATTGAGACAAAACTTACGCCAACAGGACCGTATCATTTTTCTAGTCCTGTATGCTAAGTTTTGTCCGATTCTGAGACAGTTGATCAGATTGCCGTTTTACGAGCCCCATGATCCGATTTAACGGGCAATTTTGTGCACGGTCCGTCAAAATCCAACTTTGGACATATGGTTGGGTTCGTATAATCAAAATAAATCCGTAAACATGTAGTTTGACGACTTTAGAGACCATTAACTCTGGCACGCTTTTCGGTACAAAACGGGTCCAACGGCGGACACCATTTTAACCTAAAATTACCGTTTTGCCCCTGTGTCCACAATTGGACTTAAGAACAGGCAAACCTAGCTAATTTGACTAATCTGAACATATTGGTAACATCTATTACAGCTTCTGGAGGCAGTTGTGAGACTTGAACTTTCTGACTTGTTGATTGGCAATATATTGTTGGTTCTCCGTGCAACCCTCAAGCAAGTATACCTTGCCGAACATATACAGTATTTACATTGTTTTTCTCCTTCTTTATTGTATTTATTTTCTTATTGTGACATGATTTTCATATTGTGATTGGTTTGTCCCTGATTGTTTTACTTGTTCTAGATTACGTGCACGTATAGGATATTCGACATTGCTTGATTAGTGGTCTTTCCGTGTTACCTTGTCTCGTGATTGAGTTATCTGTTCTATATCTTGTGCTTGACTTGACCATTCTTGACTGGGAGTATATTGCATTGTACTACAGTTGAGACATACTATAGATTGGGAGTATCTTGCATTGTACTACGACCTATAGCTTATATTGATTGATTGACTTGACTTGCGACACTATAAATTAGGAGTATCTTGCATTGTCATACGATTTATAGGAGTCTACTTGACCTTGTATCCTTTAGGAGAGGAGATCGATACTAGAATTGGCTAATCTCGACTGAGAGTATCCTGCTTTGTACGTCAATTGAAACACTATAGATTGGGAGTATCTTGCATTGTACTACAAGCTATAGGAGTTCTGATTGATAGTTAGCCAAGTCTAGTATTACATTTTCATACGTCTCGCCGTCCTTATATGTTCTTGTTGCAGCGTTCTTATCCTCCATATATGTTATTTACTGTCATATTAGTAGGCATGTTTTATGTATCTTGCTACTCCTCTGAGGACCTGATGATCTCTTCAGGTAGCTGATTGCATGGAGTTAGTTAGCTGAGCATATGATAGTTGACTTCATCTGCATGATTCAGGTATTTTGTTAGTGCTATTGATTTACTACCTTTCTCGTGCCTTTATGATATATCATGCTTATCAGCTTAGCTTTATAGACTCATATTATTCTTGGAGTCTAATCGGACATATATGCTAGTGGGCTGCAGACCACGATCCATACTTGTTCATTTTTGTCTTATATATTCTTGTGGCTTGCTCACGCACTCGCGTCCCGAAAAGCGGATGCGGGTCATGACAAGTTTTTGTGGTGGCCCATGTAGGTCAGAGCATATCGTATCGGTTACGTAACTGTATTGATACGAGCCTGCGAATATGACCAAACCTTAGAAATCTTAATCCACACTGCCTTAAAAATTCTTTTAGAAATTTCTCTACCGTTATTAAACTTCGTATTCGCTCTCGATTATTCTTCCTTTCCTTTCTGTACCATTGATTCTCCTCTCTTCCTATTTCGAAGTGACGAACGATCGTGCTGTCTAGAATTTATCAGAAATTCTTAAATTATAGTATAATATTGCTTGACAATTGAATATTTGGTTGTTTATAGATATGAGGGATTATAGATGCCATTCGCCCTAGATATTTGTTGGTAGAATTGTTAGCAACTAGTTAGAAGATTATAAGATTTTAGTTACCATGTTTTGAGGAATAGTGTGACCTAAGGTGGGTAGAAGTCCTCAAGTATTCGGAGTTATAAAATGAATAGAGAAGGTTATAAAATATTTTTGAGAAATTAAATTTGAGGAGATTAAGGTAGTAGTAGACCTTGAATTTTAAGGAATGGTTATGAATTAGAATTTCGAGGACGAAATTATTTTCAAGGTGGGTAGATTTGTAGCTCCCATTCCCAAAAATTTTTGAAATATTTTTTTTATTATTTATTTGATTTAAATGGTGATTTTAGAATTTTATAAATAATTATTTAGTTAATTATTACGGTAGATGACTTTAGCCATGGTTGAGTTTTGAAGTACCAGACGACTAGAAATCTTGGCACGGATAGGGCATAGTGTGCCTTGACTAGTGTATTAGCCATGCCAAGGAAGACCCAGCCAAAAGTGTGTCCTAACTAGGAAAACCAGGCCATATTGCGACATATCCTCTAAAGACATTTTAATTATTTATTAATTATATTATTGACTTGTAGGAGACCCGGTTGTGTCGATTTAGCTTGGACTAGACCCGAACCGAAATCGAGCCTATATAATCTTGTAGTGAGACCAAAGACGTCCATGTAGACATACATATTGTATTTATTAATTTTGATTGTCCAAATAGGAATTTCATATATAAAGGATTTATATACATATATATAATATACATTTTATTGTTACTGAATTGATATTCTATTTTTTGAAATAGGATGAATACCTCCCTAATTACCCTTATGCATGTTGGGATATTTAGAATACATATTTTGTATGTACACTTATTATAGATTTTCCTTATTTGTTATCATTATTATTGTTATTTATATTGTTATTAGATTTATAATAATAAAAATATATCATTTAATATTCTAGATTATTTATGAAATAAATATTATTGTATGTATACATTTTAGTATAAGCCCAACACTATGAGAATATATTCCTAATATTTATTTTTGG
Source organism: Iris pallida (assembly GCA_029216955.1). NCBI lineage: Eukaryota > Viridiplantae > Streptophyta > Magnoliopsida > Asparagales > Iridaceae > Iris > Iris pallida. The sequence continues at coordinate 94,107 of JANAVB010034048.1, forward strand.
ACTTTTGGAGTATTTATGCAAATATAGGAAATATACGTATATATGTATAGATATATAGTTTTACATGTATATATATAAATATATATATATATATATATATATATATATATATATATATATATATATATACATGTAAAAATATATATATATATATATATATATATTTTAAACAGAACTTTTTTGAAGAAACAGGCACAAAATGCCGAAGCCTATACAAGAAAGCGAGCCCCAGCGCGATCAGACTAGACAAAATAAAGAAAGCGTGAAACACGCACAAAACACCGTCGGATGGCACGGCCAAGGAACGGCCTGCGCCCGGCACTCTTAACCCTGGTCAGCCCAGGGACTCCCAAAAACTATGCGAGGCGTGAGAGCAACGCCTCTTTCTTTTGTAGAGTTGACGGATGACCTCTCTGTAAAATTGAGGGGGCGGGAGCTGGCGACCCTCGTATCTGAACTTGTTCATATTCTTCCACAAGACCCAAATGGAGGCGACAGCGACGATCTAATGCCCGTAGGACGAGTTCTAGCTGTCCAGCAGATCGTTGATGCCCCAGTCCTGGGGACAATCTTGAACTTATTGTGGAGGTTCGACCAAATTTGAGCGACCAGTTCCCCAGATAGAATGACGTGATCGACGGATTATGATTGGTGTTCCATGCAACGGTGGCATCTGGACGCAAGGCTAAATCCGAAGGTGTTAATGGCGTCGTCCGTAGGTATTTTTCGACGTACAGCAAGCCAGATGAGAATGGACCATTTGGTTGGTATACATGTCTGCCAAAACTTGGCGAAAGGTGAGGTCGTTTCGTGGATGCCTCTGGTGATGGCTCTGGCGGAAGCTAGGGTGAAGAGTCCACCCGGGATTGGGGACCATCTGAGCTCTTCCTGTGCGTCATTGATCGTCAAATCAGAGGCTCTCAGGCTAGCCATAGCCTCAGGACCAAGCCAGACTCTAACTCTATCCCAATTCCACCCTGAATTGTCATCCTCCCACAAATCACGGATCTCGCACCGCAACGGAGTTAGTTCGTTGGGCCTGATGATGTCGACCCCCAGCAAGCGTTCCTTATACTCCTGCAAACGTCCGTTCTCCAATTGCAAACGCAAAAGCGGTTCAGCCATGTTTCGACCGCGGATGATGCGCCGCCACGCCTCGGAAGATCTGTTGTTGGCAGATACCTTAGTCAAATGACAGAATCTGGAATATCTAGCTCTCATGAACCTGGTCCAAATCGAGCTTTCAGTGCAAAGTTTCTACCACAATTTCATGGAGTATGCGTCCACAATGTGGGCCAGTCTGCAAAAGTCCAGACCACCCTCATCGGTCGATTTAACCATAGTTTCCCAACTGGCCCAGTGGTGTATACATACATATATATATATATATATATATATATATATATATATATATATATATATATATATAAAATATATATATATATATAGGGCTATATACATATAACTAGGAAAGCAGCAGCAAGCCCAACTCGATCCAAATTTCCCCTCCACCCCCAGCCCGAGCTCTTCACAGCCGACCCCAAGTGATAGGTATACGCAGTGTATATAGAACAAAGAGAGAGATCTCTCGAGAGTAAAACCTAACCCTAACTACTCCTCCACCTTGCCTGCGGCGACCCACGACCTTGTGCACCCCAATCATCGTCGGTGCCACAGCCACGCACAGCCAGAGCCGCCGGAGGCCGCGCGTGCGACAAAACAGAGACGCGACAGCAGTTGCAAGTAGTAGCGTACGTGCAAGCAAGGTACCACCTTCTTCATCATATTTCCTTGCGTATATTCAACAGAATTCAATTTCGTAAAATCCTTTAAAATGCCTATATAACCATCTCAGATCCCTGTAAATTAGTTCTTATTGAACTTATTCTTATTCGAAGAGAAATCAACGCGAACATCGAGGAAAATCTGTTCTAAAATAGAGTATAAGGCAGTCTCTCAACCCAAAATGGAAGACATAAATAGGGCTCGATAGTCAGTATTTTTGAAAATCAATTGAACACAGTAGAAGACTATATAAAGGGCTACAAAACACTTTCTATATATTTAGATTTCATCTACGGTACATAGATTAATTCGATGATAAAGTTTAGCAAAAACCTGTTTTCAAAACAATATAAATTTTAATAAAACCTCCGATACGACGTGCGTCTCGCCAAACCGGGCGACGTGGTCGCGAACCAAAAGCATCAGAAGGTGCGTATCGACTTTGCGGACGTGTGGGCTTTGACGGAATTTAAATTGGTCGCGTGTGCGTGACGAATTTGATGCGTATCCGTCGAAATTCACCGTATCGGTCTCTGTGCAAATTTCTCAATTACTTCGTGCACGTTTGTAAGATCGAGATAAAACTTATGCCAACAGGACCGTATCATTTTTCTAGTCCTGTATGCTAAGTTTGGTCCGATTCTGAGACAGTTGATCAGATTACCGTTTTGCGGGCCCCACGATCCGATTTAACGGGCAATTTTGTGCATGGCCGCCGGAATCCAACTTTTGACATACGGTTTGGTTCGTATAATCAAAATGAATCTGTAGACATGTAGTTTGATGACTTTAGAGACCATTGACTCTGGCATACTTTTCGGTGCAAAGTAGGTCTAACGGCGGACACCGTTTTGACCCAAAATTACCGTTTTGCCTCTGTGTCCAGAATTGGACTTAAAAATAGGCAATCCTAGCTATTGACTAATCTGAACATATTGGTAACATCTATTACAGCTTCTGGAGGCAGTTGTGAGACTTGGACTTTCTGATTTGTTGATTGGCGATATATTGTTGGTTCTCCGTGTAACCCTCATGCAAGTATACCTTGTCGAACATATACAGTATTTACATTATTTTTCTCTTTCTTTATTGTATTCTTTTTCATATTGTCATATGATTTCCATATTGTGATTGGTTTGCCCCTGATTATTTTACTTATTCTAGATTACGTGCACGTATAGGATATTCGACATTGCTTGATTAGTGGTCTTTTCGTGTTACCTTGTCTTATGATTGAGTTATCATTTCTATATCTTGTTCTTGACTTGACCATTCTTGACTGGAAGTATCTTACATTGTACTACAGTTGAGACATACTAAAGATTGAGAGTATCTTGCATTGTACTACGACCTATAACATATATTGATTGATTGATTGACTTGACTTGTGACACTATAAATTGGGAGTATCTTGCATTATACTACGATTTATAGGAGTCTACTTGACCTTATATACTTTAGGAGAGGAGATCGATACTAGAATTGGCTAATTTCGACTGAGAGTATCCTGTTTTGTACGTCCGTTGAAACACTATAGATTGGGAGTATCTTGCATTATACTACAAGCTATAGGAGTTCTGATTGATAGTTAGCCAAGTCTAGTATTACATTTTCACACGTCTCGTCATCCTTAGATGTTCTTCTTGTAGTATTCTTATCCTCTATATATGTTATTTACTGTCATATTGTGGATTGAGATACACTGTAGATTACCATATTAGACATGATACCATGATCTTGACACCTTATACGTACTCGAGTCGGGCTGGAGTCCGCTCGATATGTAGCTGGCTTGCTTACGCACTCGCGTCCCAAAAAGCGGGTACGGGTCGTGACAGCGATATCGTCAACGCAATACTCCACCCTCTTATGCAAGTGATCTTTGAAGATGACGCTTATAGCTTTTTGATATGTGGTACCAGCATTCTTCAGGCCGAAGGGCATGACTGTGTAAAAATACACCCCGATCAGTGTTCGGAATGACGTATGCTTCTCATCGTCAGGAGACATTTTGATTTGATTATATCCTGAAAAGCCATCCATAAAGGACATGCGTTCGAAGCCACACATATTATCGATTATTATGTCGATGATGGGAAGTGGGAATTCATCCTTAGGACATGCCGCATTCAGATTGCAAAAGTCGATACAAATTCAGATCTTTCTGTTCTTCTTGACAACTGGTACTATATTAGCTATCCAGTCTGGGTCCTGCTCCTCGCGGATGAAATCGCTAGCTATAAGCTTGTTTACTTCCGCTTTAATGGAGTTCATGATGTCTGGACGGAACCGCCGTTCCTGTTGCTTGACTGGTTTTACGTCTGGATGAATATTAAGCTTATGAAGTGCGATCTCGGGGTTTAGCCCTGGCATGTCTTCATAGCTCCAAGCGAAAACGTCGATATACTCTATGACGAGTTGCAACAACGACACACGTTCGTCGTCCATCAGGTTTTTACTAACAAAGATTGGCTTTGGAGAGGATTCGTTACTGAGATCAAGTTGCATGACTTCGTCTTAAGTGGGAGGGTCCCTTTGTTCAAAGTGCTTCTCCTATTGCGCATCAAGTTGTTGGGCCCATGGCTCTAATTCAAGAGGTTTGAGTAAATCTTCATCTTCCTCTTCAATATCAGCAGATGCCATGTTGACAGATAATGTCTGCCTGAATATATCTCCAATGTTGTCATCAGAATCGTATGTAGGTTATTCGGATGAGTGAGAATGCCACTCGCATTTCTCATCGGAGCTCTCGGGCATTGTTGCTAGTGTAACATAACCGAGGCCGTATTTGGACTTGCCATAATAATCCCCGGGTTTCCCAAACGGGGTTGACAGCTGTAGAGGCGATCGTCGACCGTTGTCGTAATTCAGACCTGGGGTAGCCTCCATGTCGTATCCCTGCTTTTGCATGAAGTACTTGGCTTGAGGACTATACAGGTAGAATGGTAATCTTCCAGTATCGGGTTCGAGATCAAACTCTTGAGGCATAAAAGGTTGAGGACCTTCTTTTCGGCCAAAGATGATCGTGTGATCCCCTTCTCTTCTGTCTGGGACTAGAAAGTAGGCACCTCTAATAAGAGTAAGTCGGTTTACAGTATGGACGGTTGTCACCTGTGTGTGCAGGTTAATGTCCCGACCGTGCCCCACAGCATACATCAGATTAAGCTTATTACAATTAGGATAGTTCAACGGCGGCCTCTTATTGATAAAATAAGGGATTTTGTCAACAGGGATTATATCATCAAGAGAGGGACTATCCACCTATGCAACTAGATACTTTGTGAGTTCTATATCCTCTTCAGCTACCCCCTGCGTGACCGAAGGTTGGGACGCTATCTTGGGCAGCTTGACCACCAAGGGTTTCGCTTGTGGCACTGGCTTGCCTGAGGACATCGAATCAACACTTGGTTGCCGGCTCGTCTTGGGAAGACGGATGACCATCGGCTCGGCAGAGGACTTTGTGTCTTCCGATGGCTTTTGACTGGATCTTGGTAATAGGATTACCATCAGCTTTACAGAGGGCCTTGCATCTTTCGGTCGCCTTTGATTGGATCTCGACAATCGGATCACCATCGGCCCTATGATAGGTTTTGGCTCTTGGCTGGATCTTGGAAATCGGATGACCATCGTTTCCAACTGTGCTACTGGGGTGGGGGAACCGGGCACCTCTTTATGCAAAGTTGCGACAAGGGGTGCGACTTTGCCCATTTTACTGGCCTGGAGATGAATTCTCAAAGGTTCATCTGACCCTGTTATGGCCTCCAGTTCGTCAGTTATATGCTTCTTGGATTCTTCATATAGACAAGCCTCCGAATAGTAATAAGACTCAACCCCTTTGAAGGAAACGATGTCAGCAAATTTCGTCTTCACAAAGCTGTGTTTACTGACATAATTGAAGCACTGGTGGAGTGTGGATGGCACAATCAGATAGTCATGTATCCACGGACGCCCTAAGAGGATATTGTAGGATGTATTTGCGTCTATGTCGTAGCAGGTAACCTCTGTCCTTAGGTCGTCGATCTGACATTTAAATTGGATCTTTCCAAAGGGGTAGCTCCTTCTCGAGTTAAAACCGCTAATGGTAGTATTGGTCGCCGCTAGCCGGTGCATAGGGATGCCGAGGATTTGAAGCAAGCTTTTCGGGATGATGCTTATCGACGAGCCAGGATTGATGTGCATCTGATCCACCTTGATGTCGCCTATGTATCCAGTGTAGTACAAGGGGTGATCATGCAAGTTGGTTTTGATCAACATATCCTGCAGGGTGAATATGATGTTGGATATTGAGTCTGCACAATTGCTACCCTGGAGATCTGCCAATGAGTCTTCCCCTGTAGGTTTGACCTGGGCTAACTAAGCGTCAGCAGTACAGAGTGCTTCGCTCAATACGATACGAAGATCCTTGGAGAGCCTTAGGAGCTCGTATAACAACAACTTTGCCGGTGTGTTAGCCAGTTGTGCTAATATGTCAAAGTTGTAAGGTCTCTCCAGTCCCTGAGGTGCATCCTTACGGAGTAGTCTGTCGACACGGGTTTCCTTCGGCTTGAACCTGTCCGCTGACGGAGGCTGAGATGGCCCTGGAACATCAGTGACAGGCATCGTTGTCGGCTGATGGTCTTCAACTGAACCACCCAGAGTGGGCTGGACTTGTGCTCCAGATCGGGTAACAACGGCCGCCGCCTAATCAGCTTCGGCTAAAATTGTATGCCAGGATCTGGACTTCCTGTCTTTCTTCTTGTTAGTTGGAGATGACACCGCCTGGGTAACTTCGGGCACTAAGTCTGGGTGCACCCACATGACCTCTCCTCGTGACGTATTGAGAGGTACCAAGCCAGTCGTCTGGTCCCGGATGGGGGAAAGATTAGTAACCTCCATCATTGCCGGGGGATAGGTATTACCACGTCTTGAGTACTTGTTGGAGGGAAGTCACTGAACTGAATTGATACCATATTTGCCGCTATGGTAACCTTTTCAAAATCTAGCGACAGAGCTTTGGAGTCGATAAGACTCTGGATGTACCGCTTTAATTGAAAGTAATCATGAGTGGAATAATGAACATAGCGATGGAAATGCCAGTATTTTGGGTCCTCTATCTCTGTCTATCGAAGCTCGCGCCTTGGTGGAGGGAGTTGGATCCTGTCCCCTTGCAAGAGCATGTCGAAGATAGGCTTAACATGACTATCTTCGAATGAGTAATTTACTTTGGGCTACTGAGCTTCTGCCTGCTTTTGTTCAGGCTTCTTGGTCGTACTAGCGACCAAGGACTGTTTGCCTTTATTGTCCCGGTTATTGGAGGTGCCGCCACTGTTGTTGTTATTGGGGGTAGTACCAGGACGTTTGCCTTTGTCCTATCCATCCGGGATATGTAATCCCAGCTAGCGAGCCTTCTTTAACTTTGCCTCCGCATTGGTGGCGCTTATGATGAAGGTCGTCCAATCCCTAAACTAATCTTCACCCATCCAGAGGCTGATTGCGGGGAGCAACTTCTTCTGGCATATTTCAATCAAGGAGCTTTCGGGATTGCCTTGGGGCAATCTTATTGTGGTTTAGCAGAACCGCTCGATATAGTTCCTTGTTAGCTCCCTTTTCCCCTGAACGACGTCCATAAGGGACGACATCGTCACATCATGTCCTACTTCATAGAATCTCTCTAGGAACATGTGCTTGAAGCTGTCAAAAGAATGGATGCAGTTGTCCGAAGGTTGCGGGACCAGTCGAACGCGATCCCCTCCAATGCTCCGATGATTAATCGTGTGAGGATGGCATCACTATGCGGTAAGTGGTCGATTGTGACCTCGAAATACGTCATGTACCGACTAGCAAAGTTCTTCTCGTCATATGGACCGATATGAAATAGTTTATACCGTGGTGGAAAAGAAACATCTCTCCATGCAACGGAATACGGCTGCCGTATTCTGAGGTCCCGGGAGGAGTCTCGGGCATTGAACATTGCTCGAAGCTTCTGGACTTCCCTCCTTGCCTCCTTGCCTCCTTGCTTTGTCTACAGCTGAAGGAGCGGATGCTCCTAGAGGATTATTATCCAAAGGAGGAGCGTCGTATTGGAGTCCACGTTGACTGCGGGTCCCAAGCTTGTTTGTCCAGGCGTCCTTACTGGTTGAGTCGGTAAGGCAGCTTTGATTTTGTCTACTGACTTGACCAAGGATAGGAGCATGGCTTCAAGTACTTCTAGACGTTGTCGATCAGTAGGCACTTCATGATCATCGTCGGCCATAAAAGACTGTCCGTACGTAGGTAGACGTGGAAGGGCCGTAGAAGAGGTGCTCTCCGTATCGTACCCTCGTACCGAGAAATTGTTGGGGAATGTTGGAATGTCATCCTCCTCGAATTCAGAAGGGGTGCCATCCCCTGCGTAGGAAGCTGCATCGTCTTGGCGAAGGTGGTCATCCTCGGGGACGTCCAAATCCATTGCATAATTCTAGTGGATCGCTACCCCTTGTATATACTCTTGGAAGACATGGTTGTCGCATACAGTGAGGGGACTGCTACCCTCGACTTTATCTACCCCCAGGGAGGTCGAGGATGCACCCCCAGGTGTTGGAAGCTTCTTTCTGGATTGAGTGCCTAGATAGACACCCCTTGTGGCTTTCGGTGGCAATCCTACATATGAGAGTTTCCTTGTAGTACTGGCTGAGATTGTCGGGCTGGAAGAGCCTGTCTTCTTTCCTCTCTTATCGAGAAGAACCTTTCGAGTTGAATTATAGAAGGCGAAAGGAAATTCCTCGTCTCCTAGAATTTGTACCTGTTTCTCAAGTTGTTGTTGGACAGGAGCCGGCTGGTGCAGTCGTTGGAAAACGGACTACCGATCTTTAGGTGCTGCCGACTTGTCGCAGCAGCAGTTGATGATGACTTGGGTGCAACGACATCCCGAGAGGGGCTCATCGCATGCCAAGGTTGCTTCTTTCTTCTTGCATTTGTGAGTAATCACCTCTCGCAAGTCGATAGCAGGCTGATCTACCTTTGTATCCAATTTATGGACTCGGGTATCCCGAGCACACGGGTGCGTAAGTATCATGTTTGCTCACTAATCCGAGGCTAGTAAAAGCACTTGCTCTCGATCGTTGGAGGAAGACTTTTGAGACCCTCCCTGTCCGTTATCCATGGGGGACTGGATGCGGGTGGTTCTGTACAACTTTCCATCAGGAGGCCCGTATAACAGTTAACGATGCCAGCTGACGATCAGCAGCTTGGACAGTTGACTGGGCTTGTTGGGCCCACACTGTCCTAGACTTCTTCGTCTTAGCAACCAAAGTCGCATAGTAAGAAGACTCCAGATTGGCATATTCCACATTCTCAATAGACCGCATGGAGTCGGGCCCACATGAGAGATGGTCGAATACAGATATCACGACTCATACCCGTTTTCGGATACAAGATGCATCCAAGCCCAGCCTATGCTGCAGTGTCGGCGGTAAAATGCTGTCTATAACTCACAAGTCACTATATCTAGTATCACATGGAAATCTATATCTTATCCACAGAAAAATCAAGACACAACCAAGATCAATGAATATCCATAAAACTAAGCAATAATAAATATAAACTGAATGTATCCAAGCATCAATGTCACGTCCGGTGGACACAAATCCACTACCAATAGACGAGAAAAGAAAAATACATGAAATATAATATCTGAATACAACCTGCTAATCAAGGCAACCTCAACTACAAGGCACCACTCGTGTGCTCCTGGTTCAAACTTGGCCAAACCTGAAGAGATCATCAGGTCCTCAGAGGACATAACAAGAAACATAATATACATGCTTATCTAACAGTTTTATCATGTGCAAGAAAATAAACAAAAAAAATAGGAACATGATAAATCACTACGAATACGAAACACGAACACTAGAACAATTATGCATAAGTGAACTGCCGAGTGAACAATGAACATGAGATCAATAGAAGAACCAAACCCTCATCCCGAGTGTGGACTCACGGGTTTGAACTAAGCACTAACCCTCGTCCCGAGTGTGGACTCTCTGGTTAGTTGACGGCAAGACACCCTTGTCCCGTGTATGGACTCTCTGGTGCATATGGTCAACCCTCGTCCCGAGTGTGGACTCTCTGGTGCCAATGAACACGACAAACACCCTCGTCCTATGTGTGGACTCTCTGGTGAACTGATCAACCCTCGTCCCGAGTGTGGACTCTCTGGTTGTGTAAAACGATAATCAAGGCTATAGCAGTTCACTACACACACTTGTTCTATGACACGACTCAAGCAAGGTACCGGTGAGAAACTCCAAGTATGAACTACAAGACCAAACATGAACACGACTATATGCAATAAAACAACTCAACAGAATATAACCCGAAGAGCACATGTCCACAAACAATCAAAGACTGGAAAATGAAAGAAAATGCATGTAAGTAAAACTGTAGAAGGAGGCAAGGTATACTTGCCTTAGGGTCCTGAGCTGCTGGTACGGGTCAAAAATCCGTATCGAGGTCCAAGTAGCCTTGTGTGCACGAACTCCTGCTCTCTTTCTGGCGAAGATGATATGGGTGGCTAGGGTTTGCGAATGGGTTTTGGGGTATTGGCTACAATCTCTCATATATATACACTAATGATCGATCAAATATTTGACGAGATAAGAGGAGTTTGATTTGCTCTTACCTGAGTGTTATTTAAATTCGAATTGAATTCAAATCAGTTGGTTGAGAGTTCGATTTTAACAGAAGAAATTTCGAGGGTTATCCTGAGTTTAAATCCAGGAAGGAAATTTGAATTTAGAAAATTTCAAATAATCCCCTCAAACCTTCTGGATTTACAAACCCTTTCTTCGATAATAATCCTCTATATATATTTATTGTAAAACAAAACATAACAAATATCCATGAGTCAAAATACGAATGGGTATAATTTAATAAATTTGAAAATTTTGGTCAAGGGGTTGACAACTCTACCCCCCTTAAACAAATTTCGTCTTCGAAATTTAATGAACCATGATCTATTATAATGAATAATCTAGAAAAAATTGCTATGACAGAAATTCAATCAAAGTCTAGTATGGCCTATCTATAATACTGCCGATATCTACTAAAAGTTCTCGCCAGCTGCTCCCTGTGGTGTTGTCGTATCCACCGTGTTCATGGCATATGCTTGTCCTTCCTGTGCGGCTGGTAGTGGTGGTGCAGTCGCGTTCTTCTTCGGGCAATCTCGAGATAAGTGTTGGTTGGATCCACAAGTGTAGCACAATCTTAACCATCTTTGGCAGTCTTCTTGGACGTGGCCTCTTTTATTGCAGTACTTACAGGTGGGAACATCTTGCACTTGTTGCGGGGCTGCTCGTGGTTGCTGATGTTACTGCTGTGTTGAGTTCTTCTCGGGAATATTGGGGCATTTTGATGGTGCTGATTGGTTGTCGCCTCCTCCGAAAGCGTCTCGATTCCTCTTCGACTTGTGACTCGGCTCCTCTTCTACAACTTAGGCGACTTCTAGAATCTTCTTGTAAGTGGCAGCTCGACTGGTGGCGAAGGCTAGACGAATCTCGTGAGATAGTCCCTTCCTGAATCGTCGCACCTTGTCTTCAGAGGTGCTGACCAAGTTCTCCGCGAAGCGGCTGAGGTGAGAAAACTCCGATGTATACTCGTCGACGGTGTGGTTGCCCTCCTCTAGGTGCTTGAACTGTCTCATCAACGCCTCTTGTGCTACGTACGGATAGAATTTCTTCTTGAATAGTCGCTTGAATTCCTCCCAAGTCACGTCTGGAGCAGAAAATTGGGGTTCGTCTTGGTACCACGTCCGCACGATGTCGAAAAGCTGTCCACTAGCTGACTCGATCTTCAGATCTTCTGGGACTCGGGCCATCTTAAGGTATCGTTCAACGTTCTCCAACCACTCGTCAGCGTAGAGAATCCTCTCTGTCCCATGGAATTCTTTGGGCCGGAGGTCCATGAAGTTCTTGGACGTTCCAGGGCGCTGTCGCGGAGCATCTATAATCTGAAGAGCCTCCCTCAAAGTGTTGCAAAACATGTTGGCTTGCTACTGGAAGATCCCGAGGAGTGTGACATTGTCCAGAGTCGGTGGCAGGGGCAGAATAGGTGCTGAATACATCGTCGGGACTGGATACACTGCCGGCGGTGGGTGCATGGAAAATGCTGGATACATTGCTGGTGCTGGATGCATGGCTTGTACTGGACGTAAAACCTCTGGCGGTGGGATAGATGCTGGTGGCAGACCGAGTGCTGGGGGTGGAGTCTGTGGAGAAAACTGCGGATATAGTGGAATGTCGCCTCTGTAAAATCTCGAGAGCTGCGGCTGATTACCCATATGAGTGAGCTAGCCTCCTTGTATTGGTGGGGTCATGTATGTGAAAAAGCCTCCTGTAGCCGGTGGAGTGTTCAGTGCAGCGTTGTTGCTGCCTTGAGAGTCCATCTTAACTAAAACAAAGAAAACAGTTTAGCCGTTGAAGAGATTTTCAAGCAGGATGCAAATCAAGGATTCAATAAAATCAAGGATTAGAGGCCAATAATGAGTCAAGGCATGTGGATGAGATCCTAAGTGTCTAATCCTATTCGTAGGCTCACGATTGTACAGTGACGTAACCGAAGTGATTAACGTTGACCTGGATCGGCCACCAAAAAAACTTGTCACGACCAACACCCACTTTCGGATATAAGACGTGTCCAAGCCCAGCATACGCCGCAGTATCGATGGTAGAACGCTGTTTATAACTCACAAGTCACTGTATCTAGTATCACATGGAAATCTATATCTCATCCACAGAAAAATTAAGACACAGCCAAGATCAATGAATATCCATGAAACTAAGCAATAATGAATATAAACTGAATGTATCCAAGAATCAATATCACGTCCGATGGACACAAATCCACTACCAATAGACGAAAAAAATACATAAAATATACTATCTGAATACAACCTGCTAATCAAGGCAACCTCAACTGCAAGGCACTACGATCTGATGCTGACTTAAACCCTCTCGTGTGCTCCTGGTTCAAACTTGGCTAAACCTGAAGAGATCATCAGGTCCTCAGAGGACATAGCAAGATACATAATATACATGCCTATCTAACAGTTTTATCATGCGGAAGAAAATAAACAAGAAAAATAGGAATACGACAAATGACTACGAACACGAAACACGAAACACGAACACTAGAACAATTACACATAAGTGAACTGCCGAGTGGACAATGAACACGAGATCAATGGAAGAGCCAAACCTCATCCCGAATGTGGACTCACGGGTTTGAACTAAGCACTAACCCTTGTCCCGAGTGTGCACTCTCTGGTTAGCTCACGACAAGACACCCTCGTCCCGTGTGTAGACTCTCTGGTGCATATGGTCAACCCTCATCCCGAGTGTGGACTCTCTGGTGCCAATAAACACAACAAACACCCTCGTCCCGTGTATAGACTCTCTGGTGCACTGATCAACCCTCGTCCCGAGTGTGGACTCTCTGGTTGTGTAAAACGATAATCAAGGCTATAGGAGTTTACTATACGCACGCGTTCTATGACACGACTCAAGCAAGGTACTGGTGAGAAACTCTAAGTATGAACCACAAGACCAAACATGAACACGACTATATGCAATAAAATAACTCAATAGAATATAACCCGAAGAGCACATGTCCACAAACAATCAAAGATTGAAAATAAAAAGAAATGCATGTAAGTAAAACTGTAGAGGGAGGCAAGGTATACTTGCCTTAGGTCCTGAGTTGCTGGTACGGGTCAAGAATCCGTATCGAGGTCCAAGTAGCCTTGTGTGCACGAACTCTTTCTCTCTTTCTGGCGGAGATAATATGGGTGGCTAGGGTTTGCAGATGGGTTTTGGGGGATCGGCTACAATCTCTCATATATATACACTAATAATCGATCAAATTTTTAAAGAGATAAGAGGAGTTTGATTTTCTCTTACTTGAGGGTTATTTGAATTCGAATTGAATTCAAATCAGTTGGTTGAGAGTTCGGTTTTAACAGAAGAAATTTCAAGGGTTATCCTGAGTTCAAATCCAGGAAGGAAATTTGAATTTGGAAATTTTTAAATAAGCCCCTCAAACCTTTTGGATTTACAAACCCCTTCTTCCATAATAATCCTCTCTATATATTTATTGTAAAACAAAACATAACAAATATCCATGAGTCAAAATACGAATGGGTATAATTTAATAAATTTGAAAAATTTGGTCAAGGGTAGACAACAGAGCTTCTGACAGGGCCGCATGAGACACCCTGTCTACGGCCAGAGTTGGCTGTCGCATGGGCCATCTGCCTGCGGCCAGAGGTGGCTGCCGCATGGGTTTCCCTTATGCCCCCAAAAACTCAGCATCGTAGTATTTTTCTTTGCTGGATTTGGGGACAGTGGGGTTCTCTGCGGCCGGAAGCAAGGCCGCAGGAGAGTTTTGATCGTCGTCTTGGGCCACAGAAGGAGCTTCTTCGAGGACCTGGTCAGGGGCAATAGTTTTGCGCTTTGACGTCCTACGGGTTCTCTTTGGGTTGGCTCACTTCTGCGATGGGCTGGCGCTCCCTTTAGAGAGCATTTCTTCGAATGCTCGTTGGTCAAAATAAACCACGAGCATTTGATGCGTAGAGCCGAGCTTGGATGCGTCGGATTGCGTCACCAATATCTCATCAGAGGAGAAGGAAGTCCCCAGCAGAGTCGCCACCGTGTTTGCCATAAAATATCAGGAACAAGAATTACAGATGAATTGAACTTGATTGCAAACTCGCTTGTACAAGGGAAAGCCTAGAAAGAAATGCTAGGAAACAATATAAGTACAATTGTTTAGTTTTTGATTCTCGGGGGTGGCGATAGAGGCTCGAAAAAGTGTAGCAACTCTGCCTTACTCCTCGGACTATCTGACACGGTCCTTGCTCTTGAAGAAATTGTCCTTCGTAGGTTGCCAGCCTTTTGCATGGGTGTGGTTGTAACCACCACTTTTTTTGGAATGAGGGTAATTTTAAACTTTTGTAATTTTTATCATTTAATAATAATAGTTAAATCATATTAAGATTTTTTGGTGATTTTCTTTATTTATTTTATATTATTTAGATGGGGGAATTGTGATTTTGGTTGTTGCTAGCTTAACCCTAGAGACTGCTTGACCTAGAGACTAACCATGACCAAGAAGACTCGACCATGTGACTAGATTGGCTAATTACCTTTTACTAGGCTAAGGGTATTTAAGTCATTGTGCACCACTTTGAATTTTATTAATTTATTAATTAGAGTGATTGCTATATGGTTTGATTGGTAGCGGGATTGGTGTTTTGGTAGGACCAAGATGGTATAACCTTAGTCAACCTTGACTAGAAGCCTAATAATGTAATTATAAGTATTATTGGCCTTTTAAAATTTAAATTAGAATTATTGTTTATTTTTAGAATCATTTATTTCAATTTTTAGCTATTTTCTCTTAAAGCCTTTTTAGCCTTTTTGACATGGGCTTTTTAGCAACTTATGGAGTGCTTGGCCCATGTGCAAACCCTAACCCTAACAACCCTACCCCTAGCCGGCCATAAGCAGCCCCCTTTCTTATTGTGTAGAGAAACACATAGCCTCCAAAGAGCAAACTCTAATTTCCCTTTCTCCAAAAACCTAACTTTCTCATCCGGCGCCCGTTTCACCTCAAACGAATTCTGTTGCGCTCGTTGGGAAGAGCAGAACTTGCTAGAGTATTGCTAGCAAGGAGTTGAAGGCATTTGCTCGGAAGAAATTGACCGACAAAACGTTCGGGGAATTCTTTTTATTGAGATTCCGACTCTCAAAAGGTAAATCTCGTTCTACCTTTGTTTCTTCTGATTTTTCTTCATTATTGTATCCATATAGGCACCCTCGATTTGTGCATAAAGTTTGGTAGGATTTTGGTTTCGTTTGATAGCGGTATCGGACACGTGTCGGTCTTATATAGCACGTGTTCGACAAAATGCCACTTAGAACTGAAAAGTGTTACTTTTCGATTCTGTTTTCACGAATTTCTTCCTAATATGATTTGTAACAACTTTTGTGAATACGAATCAGAAATTAAAACGATTTCAGCGTCCGAACGGATATGGACACGCGTGTACGAGATCCCGTGCATGTCCTGCTGTCTATGTGTCATAACTCGATGAACAGGGCTCCATCTAGTGTGAAATTTCATGAGCACGTGGGGGCAACCTCTGCCCACATGCTTTAAAAATTTCAAGATATTTTGTCGAGCGAGCACGGAGAAATCCGACGTGCACTGGTCAGCCCACACAATGTACGTGACTGAATTTCGCCGCTGACACGGCCTTCGTACGCAGACACGGCACGTCGAGGACCCATTCCAGGAGCACGAGCATGTAGCACTATACCTAGACTACCAAGGGACCCGATCTCGAGTAACGGCGTGGCTCAAATTGCGAGCCACGAGGCTCGACACGTGCCCATAGGAACGCACGCACGTGCGCGCGCAGGCCGCACGGCTGTCGCAGGTCAATGTGTCGCATAGGCACGACGTCATATCGTGTCAGCGTGTCCTAGCCCAACCCCGGGACCCTACCTAGCTGCGTGCACAAGCACGAAGCTTTTTGTTGTGCGTGTGGCGCCCAATCGAGCGAGGAACGCACTCTTCGACACGCGAAATCGATTTTCCGATACGCGTTCTGTGGACATGACACAAATACGGTTTCGACTCTGTGAGTACCCGAGCACATCTCCCATGTCGAGACCAACATATTTGCCAAGTTTCACGGGTTCTAGTAGTGTATTTAGTTGTAATGCCTGTGGTTCGTATTACGTATTTTGGAATACGTGTACATATTTTATCTTGTATTGCATGATTCCTTGCTTAGTTTCCTTCCTGGCTTGGGTTATTCTTGGTTCGGGTTGGCTTAGTTCGGTTTGGGATTACTATTGGTTCATCATGGACCAAGGGTGAACCCCCTATCTACCACCACATTTGGTATTTATTACCCATTCTTCCTTCTCTCTCTTCATTACTCTTCTTCTTCTTCCATTTACTTCTTCACCTACCAGAGAGAGAGAGAGAGAGAGAGAGGTCTAGGCAAGTGCAACTTGCTTCATAGAGGATCTCAAATTTTATTGCTTCATTCTCTTTCTTACAGCATTTTAACTTACTTTAATACTTGGCATTTCTACTTTCTATGGCTAGATTCTTGTAGATCTAAGTTATATTATTTTTGAATTTCTTGGGGTTTGATCTACTTAATCTTGTTATTTCTGAGTTTAGATGGTTCTATGTTGTAGAGCATTTCATTCTGCCCCATTTTGACCGATGGAAGTTCGGATTTGGGCTCCGGATGATGGAGTTGTGGAGCTTGAGAACTTGGCTCTCATGGTGTTCTTCTTCTCAGAATTTTGGAGAAGTTGAACTGTGCTTGAGTTGACCGCATCAATATTTCATGCGGCAAGTGTTCTACTCAGCCGCATGACTGGAAGTACTTTGAGCCGCATGAGGGCCGAACTCATCTAGCCGCATAACTCGCTCCATCCCCAACCGCATAATACTCTGCACTTCTTGAGCCGCATGAGACGTTACCCTTTGAGCCGCATGTGCCCTCCCTGGCCGCATGAGGACCCTGCTTCTTCCAGCCGCATGAATGCTCGGACTTAGTCTCATGCGCCCTCTCTCCCCGCTGGCCGCATGGGACTTTACTAGACCCAGCCGCATGAGAACTTCTTCCCGAGTCGCATGGACCTGCTTCCCGCTTGCCGCATGGGGCTCAACTTCCTGAGCCGCATGCGACCGACTTGCTCTCAGCCGCAGGAACCCTTCCCCCTGCCGCCGCATAATACCCCACTCTTCCCGCTAGCCGCATATACCTCCTTCTCCTCAGCCGCATGAGCTTTGGACCCTGAGCCGCATGGGCTGTTCCATCCTCAGCTGCATGAGCTGCTCCCGCATGCATTCTCTCATTGGCCGTATGTGCCCGAGCCGCATGGCTTTCTCTTGACTGTGTTCAATGTTTGATTACTTGATTATTACTGTTAATTCATGTCTTGTAACCTCAGCATAGCTTGGATCTCCTGATTGAATGCTTGTACTATGATGCCCTGCACATATACCTGAACACGATAGTGACCCGTCGTGGTGCACTCTTGACAAGTGAACATGACATGACCTGATAGTGGTCCGTCATGGCGCACTCTTGACCAGTACTCTTGACATGCTAACCTGACATGATATATCTTGATAAGCTGTTACGACGGCTACCTGACATGACATGACCTGTATAAATGACCTGGACACCGTGGGCGATTGTGCTTGTACAAATAATCCAGTCCTGTCTTGCATCATGTCTAGGACAGGGACTCCTGAGTACCACGGTCAGGAGTACCAACTAAAATGGGCTAAGGTTAATAACTAGAATTACACAGTAGTCATGAAGAGATTTCCCAGCTACAGGCAATCCCGTTACCTGGGTGCTCCTGGGATCTGTAGCCTGCCGTCGAGTAGGGCACATTTCCAGCACACTGTCATGTGTTGTACCCTTCAAGCTACCTAAGGGTACATTCGTTTCCAGGACGGTGTACCCACCTGAATTCAACTCTAATCTTTCGACCTGGGTAACCTGGATGGTCTGCAGGGCTTGTGGCTGTGGAATAATCTCACTGCATCTTGCTAGTAACTAGGCTTGTGATAACCCTAGTTAGTTAAAGTATCAAGCCGTAATTCTTGCTTGGCCGAAAAATGATTGGATGGAGTCTAACCAGTCTAGTCTTGTTCTGATTCTGTTCCAGATTACTGCATGACCTAAATGCTTATATTTATTTTACCGATAAATGGTAAGAATTCTAAGTTCTGTTCAGACGAAGGGTTACAACCCCGGTCCTTGTTTGGTTTACGGGTTGTAACCTGGTTATCTGAATAGTCTCCTGGTCATCTCGTCGTATATCACCTGTTATGCTTTTCCTTAATTCCTGTTTTATTAATAATCTATTATTCTCTGTGCTAATTGCTGGTTTTAGTTCCTAAGTGAAGCTTCCTTTGTGGCACTTGCTCTTTCTGGGGTCTGACCCAGCTGGTTTTGTATGGCCAGATTTCGGAGCAGCTCCAGAGGATCTACCGATCTTCCAGCCCGATGGTGGCGACCAGACGTAAACACGACAACGAGTGGGTTTATTTTTGATCTCCCACTTTATTGTAAAAATATTCTTTTGAGGCGTTTAGCCGACGAGCACCTGTTTAGCTCGATTGCACTTACTTACTGTCTGCCTACGGGCTGTAACATGATTGATAGATCCTAGGGTTGATCTTGTATGACTAAACTCTTGCTAGTCCTAACATTTTGTAACGACTAGCTTCATGATCAGCTGAATATGTAATATTTGGGACGCCTTATTATTGTATATTTAATGATCATACATCTTGTAACGTTTACTTACTTGCTTGTGATTGAGACACTAGGCTTGTTCATGACCATAGGAGACTGTTGGCTTATAGTAAACCCTCATGTATCTAGACAGCCGTGACCGTATAGCGAGATGGAATCCATTTTATATACGTAGCTGGCTATGTCTGTCCCCGCTCTCCAGTATTCTGGTTCTGGGGCGTGATATGGTTTAAGTGGTGGCCCATGCAGGTCTTGTAAATCAAGATATGTGAGGGTTTACAGAATAGATGTCTCAATTAGTATTCGCCCTTGATCTCTCCTCGTATCTTCTGAATCCCTGAATTCTTGTCCTGATCATATGCTTGTATCGTTGATCTGTCTTGGTCCTTCCTTATTGTTCCCCATATCGTCTTCTTCAGCAACATTGTTCCTGGACCTGCCGGTCAGCAAGGTGGAGCACTTTTCGCGGATCAGCAGCAACCCGGGGATCAAGCCCAGCATTCCGGAGTAGCCTCCAGAGTCGTACCTTCTGACGGAGAGCCACCAGTCCAGCCAGTTCAGCCTGTCGAGCCTGATGATGGCACCTTGGTAGGACTCGTAAGGACCTTGATAGCTTCCCAAGATCGTCGTGGAGACGCCTTGTACCAGACGGTGGCAGATGCTCTGACCAGAGGAGGTCATCAGGGTAACAGCGCAGCCAACAGCTTCAAGCGCTTGAACCCTCCCTTCTTCGACGGTAGTGAAGATGCTATCGCTGCAGATGCTTGGCTTCAGGACGCAGATGTGATTCTAGAAGCAGCCAGAACCCCAGAGAATGAGAAGGTAGCCGTGGTGCACCTGCAGTTGTTGGATTTGGCCCATAGTTGGTGGGCGGCTCAGGCCGTTGGATTAGCAGCACCCATTGCTTGGCAGTGTTCAGAGAGAGATTCCAGACCAAGTATTTTGATACTGTAGCTCGGAATGATCTACAGACAAGGTTTACCAATCTGAAGCAGATGGACAGGACGGTCGACGGATATGCGGCCGAGTTTTCGAGACTCAGTCGGTTTGCTCCCACCTTGGTGGCAACCGAGTTTGATAGAGCCCAGCGATTTCAGCAAGGGCTTCACCTGGAGATTCTGTTGGCAGTTGAGCAGTTTGAGCATCAGACTTTTGATGCAGTCTTGAGAGCAGCTAGGAGGCATGAGTATACCTTCCAGAGGATTATGGATAGGGCCGGAGGTCGGAAGAGATCCCACGGCCAGATGAATCAGTCGTCAGCCCCAGCCCCGGCAGCCAGGGCTTTGACTATTGAAGCTCCGAGGCGGGCGACCTCAGTAACGTCGGTTCAGCATTCAGCCCCGACGTACCCTCAGTAGCAGCAGCAGCAGACTTCCGCAGTGGGATGTTCTCATTGTGGGAAGCCAGGCCATGTAGTGGCAGAGTGTCGCAGGGTACAGGGATTGTGTCTGGCTTGTGGAGCAGCAGACCATAGGGTTGGATCCTGCCCGAATAGGGGTGGTTTATCATCGTCAAACCTTTCTAGCTCTTCGGTGAGAGGACCAGCTCCGGTACAGCAGTAGCAATATCCATTGCCGAGGCCCTTGCCGCCTCAGTCCCAAGTATTCCAGCAGCAGAACCCCCAGCAGCATACTCAGGCCCCAGCCTTGAGTCAGAATAGGCGGCGAGGATTTCAGCAGAGGGGACCAGCACCCCGAGGGCATGGTCAGGCTATGGTGATGACCGCAGAGGAAGGATTGGCACCAGGAGAGGTAGTGGCAGGTACTATTCTCGTCAACTCCTCTCCAGCTTCAGCTTTATTTGATTCTGGTGCATCACATTCTTTTATGTCTGCACGATTTGCGACACGGATAGGATTGGAGCCCGAGTCATTATCAGTAAAGCTCAATATACTTACTGGTAACGGACTTGTAAAAGTCGATAGGGTATTTTCCTCGTGTCGGATCGTAGTTAGCGGTAAGGAATTTCCCGCTAGATTGATAGAGTTCCCGATGGCCGATTATGATGTGGTCCTAGGAATAGACTACTTGAGGAACCAGTATGTTAGAATAGACTGCCATATTGGTAGGGTTGTTTTTAGCATTCCAGGCGAGCCAGAGTTTTTATTTTCCAGAGGCGAGGTTGAGCCTTCTCCTCTAGTGTTGCAGATGGCAGTAGCAGCAGTACAGTTGCCCCGGATAGTCGAAGAGTTTCCTGATGTTTTCCCAGAGGAGCTTCCAGGTATGCCGCCAGAGCGGGAGATCGAGTTCACCATAGACTTGATTCCCGGGATAGCCCCAGTATCAGAGAGAGTCTACAGGATGGCGCCATCAGAGTTGGAGATCTTGTATAAGATGATTGAAGAACTTCGAACCAAGGGATTCATTCGTGCTAGTGGATCGCCTTGGGGATCCTCGATGCTTCTCGTGAAAAAGAAGGATGGCACGTCCAGGTTATGTGTTGATTATCGTACCTTGAACTCAGTGACAATCAAGAACAGATACCCTCTCCCGAGGATAGATGACTTGTTTGATCAGCTCAAAGGGGCAGCAGTATTCTCGAAGATCGACTTGCGTTCAGGATATCATCAGATCAGAGTCAGAGAGCAGGACATCCCGAAGACAGCTTTCAGGTCTAGGTATGGGCATTGGAAGTTCCTTGTTATGCCATTTGGAGCGACCAATGCGCCGGCGGTATTCATGGATCTCATGAATTGCATCTTCATGCCTTATTTGGATCAGTTCGTGATTGTGTTTCTGGATGACATCCTGGTCTATAGTCGGGGTAAAGTGGAGCATGAGCAGCATCTTTGTATGGTTTTTCAGATTCTCAGGGAGCACCAGTTATACGCCAAGTTCAGTAAATACGAGTTCTGGCTCGATCGCATTTCGTACTTGGGTCACATCATCACCAGAGGAGGAGTAGAAGTAGATCCCCAGAAGATCGTGGCCATTGAGTCGTGGCCAGTACCCAGCACCGTGGCAAAAGTTCGCAGTTTTCTTGGATTGGCCGGCTACTACCGGCGGTTTGTTTCAGATTTTGCTCAGATTTCAGCGCCATTGACCCAGTTGACCCGCAAGGAGGTGCAGTTTGCTTGGACAGCAGAATATCAGGATTCATTCGAGAAGTTGAATCGAGGCTTGATGACGGCTCCCATTCTCACGCTTCCAGATGGAACCGGAGGATTCTCCGTGTATTGTGATGCTTTAGGCAGAGGTTTAGGATGTGTTCTGATGCAGCATAGGAAGGTAATAGCTTATGCGTCATGACAACTTCGTGATCATGAGAGGAATTACCCAACCCATGACTTGGAGCTGGCAGCGGGTATTTGCACTTAAGTTATGGAGGCACTACTTGTACGGAGACAGGGTAAAGATTTTCACAGACCATAAGAGCCTAAAGTATGTTTTCATCCAGAAGGATCTTAACATGCGTCAGAGGAGGTGGCTGGAGCTTCTTGTGGATTATGATGTCAACTTACTGTATCATTCCGGGAAGGCCAACGTTGTTGCAAATGCATTGAGCAGAAAAGCCGAAGCTTATTTCCTAACGCCGCAACCAGAGCTGTTAGTAGATCTTTAGAAGATGGGTATTGAAGTTGTTCTCCCTTCTAGTGTGGCATTGATGGCCAGTATGCAAGTTCAGTCCACTATAGTCGAGAGGATCCGGATGGCGCAGTCAGCAGATTCCAAGCTTCAGCGACTCAGAGTAGAGTGTGAGGCAGGACGAAGACCAGAGTTATGCATTCATGAAGATGGTACACTTAGGTATGGTAAGCATCTTTGTGTACCCAGTAGAGATATCAGATAGGAGATCATGGCAGAGGCTCACAGTTCTCAATATTCCATTCATCCGGGCGGTACGAAGATGTACCGTGATATCCGTAAGCACTTTTGGTGGAATGGCATGAAGCGGGAGATAGCCCGGTCTGTCTCTCGGTGTTTGGTTTGTCAATAAGTTAAAGCTGAATATCAGAGGCCGGCTGGACTTCTTCAGCCCTTGTCGATCCCAGAATGGAAATGGGAACATGTGACCATGGATTTTGTGACTGGATTACCTAGATCTCCAGCTGGTCGAGATACTATTTGGGTTATAGTTGATCGGCTCATGAAGGTAGCCCACTTTCTTCCATTCAGGGTTGGTCAGTCGACAGCTCAGTTCGCAGAGATGTACCTCAGGCAGATTGTCAAGTTGTACGGAGTGCCAGTCAGTATCACCTCGGATCGCGATTCAAGATTCACGTCGCACTTTTGGCGTAGCGTACATGAGAGTTTGGGAACTCATCTCCAGTTCAGTTCAGCATATCATCCGCAGACAGATGGTCAGTTGAAGCGCACAATCCAGACTCTTGAAGATATGTTGAGGTCTTGTACACTTGACTTCGATGGTTCGTAGGAAGATCACCTGTACCTGGTGGAGTTCTCGTAAAAAATAGCTTCCAAGCCAGTATCCAGATGGCACCATTCGAGGCACTGTATGACAGGAAGTGCAGATCCCCGCTAGCATGGGATGATGTCGGAGAGAGGCAGATGCTCGGTCCAGAAATGATTGCCCAGACAGTTGAAGTGATCAGAAGAGTCAGGGATCATCTTCGAGTTGCCCAAGATCGCCAGCGCCATTGGGCCGATTCTCATCGGCGCCCTCTCGAGTTTTCTGTCGGTGACCATGTATTCCTAAGGATTTTGCCTAACCGTGGCGTCATTCGTTTCGGCGTGCGGGAAAAGCTTAGTCCTAGGTATATAGGGCCATTTGACATCCTGGAGCGAGTAGGAGATGTGTCCTATCGTCTCGCTCTTCTACCGTCGCTAAGCGAGGTGCATGACGTGTTCCATGTATCCCAATTACGACGGTATATCCCGGACCCGAGCCACGTCCTGGATCATTTGGAATTGGTTGTTGGTACCAACCTTTCGTATGAGGAGAGGCCCGTGTCTATAGTGGACCGAAGAGAGAAGACACTCAAGAACAAGACTATCAAGTTAGTCCGAGTTGCTTGGGGTCATCACTCTTTGGGTGAGTCAACGTGGGAGCGTGAGGATGATATCCGATCGCGATATCCCGACTTGTTTGACTCGTGAGGTATAATGTCTTTCTTTTGCCTCATGCCTTCGATTCCTTGCTTGAATGAGTGATTGCCTGCCTAGTTATAGCTTGCTTATGATTAATATAGCTTGTCCTTGTCTCTCTATCCTCTTAATTAAATTCCGAGGACAGAATTCTTTTAAGGTGGGTAGAGCTGTAATGCCTGTGGTTCGTATTACGTATTTTGGAATATGTGTACGTATTTTATCTTGTATTGCATGATTCCTTGCTTAGTTTCCTTCCTGGCTTGGGTTATTCTTGGTTCGGGTTGGCTTGGTTCGATTTGGGATTACTATTGGTTCATCATGGACCAAGGGTGAACCCCCTACCTACCACCACCTTTGGTATTTATTACCCATTCTTCCTTCTCTCTCTTTATTACTCTTCTTCTTCTTCCATTTACTTCTTCACCTACCAGAGAGAGAGAGAGGTCTAGGCAAGTGCAACTTGCTTCATGGAAGATCTCAAATTTTATTACTTCATTCTCTTCCTTACAGTATTTTAACGTACTTTAATACTTGGCATTTCCACTTTCCATGGCTAGATTCTTGTAGATCTAAGTTATATTATTTTCAGATTTCTTGGGTTTTGATCTACTTAATCTTGTTATTTCTGAGTTTAGATGGTTCTATGTTGTAGAGCATTTCATTCTGCCCCGTTTTGACCTATGAAAGTTCGGATTTAGGCTCCGGATGATGGAGTTGTGGAGCTTGAGAACTTGGCTCTCATGGTATTCTTCTCGGAATTTTGGAGAAGATGAACTGTGCTTGTGTCATATCCCTATTTTAGAAATAGGTATATGACCGTATTTCGTATTTGGATGGTTTTCAGATTTCGTATTGGTTTAAAATTTTATTTAATTTTCTGGATTAGGATTTGTTTTCGTCGTAGGGTCTGGACTCTTGGTTATCATTGCCGTATTAATTTACGGTTTATTTTATTTTATTATTAATTTGGAGTTGGTGTTTTAGTTCCATTGTCATAATTATTCTTATTATTATTATTATTATTATTATTATTGATTTTATTACCTAACCTAACTCCTCCCCTTACCAAACCCTAACCCAACCCATGCACTCATCTCTCTCTCTCCCCTACACGAACAGCCGCCACCCCCTCCCTCACTCTTCTCTCTCCCCCTCTCCCGATCCCTCACTCTCCTCTCCCCCACTTCTCAGTTCTCTCTCTCTCACTCGCTCTCAGCCCCCTCTCCCTTCCGATCTCTCTTTCCCTCTCCCTCGAGCTCCCGCTCGCCCCTGCGCCCGGCCAGCTCCGCCGCGGCCATGCCCCAGCCGCCACCATCACCCACCAGCACCGCCACCGCCTTTGCCGCCTCCTCTCTGAGCCCCCTCTTCCCGGAGCCGCCACCGCCAGCCACCGTCTCCATCACCACTTCCGCGACCACCACTGCCCCCTTTCTCCTCCGGCCCCCTGAGCGCCGCCGGCGCCCTCGTCTCCACCGCCACCGCCCTCATCATCGTCGCCGTCTCCCCCACAGCCGGCCTCCTCCGCCGCCACCAGCGCCACCATCATCGTCGCCGCCGCCGTCTTCCTCTCGGTCGGCCTCCTCCGTCGCCACCAGCACCACCACCGCTGCTGCTGCTGCCCCTCCGCCGAGCCCGACAGACCCCGGTGAGCCCCGATCTCCCCCGCCCTTCCTTTCTTCTTCTCCCCGGTGGCCAGCACCACCGCCGTGTCGTTGCTACGCCCGGGCCAGCACCGCCTCGAGCGGCGGGACGCCCTTGGGCCCCGCGCTGCTCGAGCAGTGAGCCAGCCTTGGGCTGCGTGCTCTTCGGGCTACGTGTCTCGGTGCACGTGCTGCCTCGAGCAGTACGCTGCTCGGTCCGCATGCGCCTCGTTCTGCGTATGCTTCGGTTTACGTGCGCCTTATTGGTTTTCGTGCACCCTCGATTCACGTGCTGCCTAGGGCAGCGGGACGCCTCGAGCCCCGCGCTGCCTCGGGCACCGTGCCCCATTGGTTTGCGTGTTGCCTTGTTTATGTGTCTCGGCCTTTGTGTCCATCTCGGTTTTCGTGCCGCTCCGATTTACATACCCGTACCGATTTACGTACCGCCTTGGTTTGCGTATCACCTTGGACTCTGCACCGCATCGATTTGCGTACATACGTCGACTTGTATGTCGCATTGATTTGCGTGCTTCCTTGAATCTCGCTCCATCTCGATTTGCGTACATGCCCCAATTTGCGTGTTGCATTGATTCGTACGCCATCCCGATATTCGTGATTTCCTCGATCTACGTGCATGTCTCGATTTACGTGCACGTTATCTCTTGTTCATCTCGATTCTCGTACGCGTCTCGATATACGTGCACGTCTCGGTTTGCATGTCCGTATCGGTCTGCATGCCTCGGTTTTCGTACGAGATCCCTGTACTGCTTACGGGACCCACATGGTATAGCCTTATGCCATCTCTTGTGATTATTCTATTATTTTATTATTTAATTCTAATGATTGTTTATTGTGTGTTCTGAGGATCTCGATTGGCGTGCTAGCTTGGAACGTGACTGTCGATGACTTGCTTACCTAGCCGAGCCCTCTAGGCAAGTATCTCTTGCTCATCGACGGCTCTTGCCCTCTCTCCTGGATTTTATTGCATTTAATTAATTTGTACTTGTAAATTGTATAATCATGATTAGTGTAGCCTAGTAGTAGAACTGCCATGATGATAACTTAGGATAGCTTGGTCCAACCGGGATAGACCGTATCGGACAACTCGGATGGGTCATCCACACCTCCGAGGACACGAGCACGACTCACATGTATGGATTGTTCCCATATGCCCCGTGTCCGACTCGCGGTCGGGTAACGGCTTTGGCTAACTGTTTCTATGACTTTGTTTGTGGCTTGGATATGACTGTGGGTCTTGGTGCGTCCTGCGTGGCGATTCTTGCTGCATGTGTTGGTTTGGCGCCCAGTACGCATTGTAGCGCTGCTGGAGGCCGGGACTTAGTATTCTCGGCTATCGACTTGTTCCCAGTACGCATCGTAGTGCTACTGGTAGCTGAGACTTAGGGTTCTCAGCCCGCAAGTCCGCGATTCTGCGATTCTGCGGCGGGTTGCGCCGAGTGGTTTTAGCCCCTATTCGTAGGGTGCTCCCATCCAGATTACAAAGGAGACTCTGCCGGATTTTTTCAGAATTCCCAGTTGGGAATTTGGTTCGAAGGATTAGGCAGAACCATTCCTTTGGTTTGCTGGACTGAACTCATGCATGTTCTTGTTGGTATAGTATCCCTGATCTCATTGCCTGCTAGGCAGACTCCCGACAAGATTAGTCGCCTAGCATCTTGATCTGTCCCGTCCGTCGAATTGTGTAAGGAGAGCGGTTCTACTCGGGTGAAGGTCTGCAACCCTGGTCCTTGTTTGGTTTAAGGGTTGTGGATCTGATCCAGAGGGGTTCACGCAATCCTTGCCTTTTCGACGGTATCACCCATTGGACTCTTGACTCGTGACTCTTCCTTTAGATGGTGTTCTAGTTTAGTTTGTTATCCCATTGTCTGTCCTGTCTGCCAGATTGTGTAAGGAGAGTGGTTCTACTCGGGTGAGGGTCTGCAACCCTGGTCCTTGTTTGGTTTAAGGGTTGTGGATCTGATCCAGAGTGGTTCACACAATCCTTGCCATCTTCCGACGGCGTTGATTAGTGTTGACCCGTGTGTTGGGATTATGATCTTATTCGAGGATTGACTATGAGGAGATAGGATATTAAGATAGTGATTATGGTAGACTAAGTAGATTCTTAGATAGTGTTGCTAGTTCTTTGGTGATGTCTAATTGATCAGATATGTCTTTGAGGACTTTTGGATTTTGATACTGGTGCGAGTGTCTCGCGAAACGAGAAAAATATCGAGGGTATTATTATATAATTTTTACTCGACTTCCCAAACGCCCAAATCCGGTGCCTTTTTGTATTCCGGTAGTTAGAGAACCTGGTTGATTGCTGTGTCTTGGTAGTTGAGGGGCTTGTTTTCTAGTGGCTTGTGATCATTAACTAGGAGGATTCTTGTGAGTCTGAGGGCCTAGCATTGTTAGGGGGAATGAGATTGGTATTTGGTGGTTGTCTTTATTGACGTGATATTCACTCCCTCATGGATGGGAGGCACTTGATAGATTAATCTGGTGGATAGACCGACTTGATGATTGGAGCTGTAGGCTCCCATATATGCTTGAGATGTTATTATAGTAGAGGTTCTGATCTTGTACTTGACCTGATATCTATGCCACGATGTGGGCAGATGACTTCTTGTGACTGACAGAGTTGTCCTTGTCCCAGACCTGACTACCTGTATCCGTGCTATAAGTCTAGCTTACCCTGTGAGGTGCTGGCCCTGACATTGCACTGTGGTGCCCTTTGTCTATTGGCACTTTGAGGTGCTACTTCCATGATTATATGGCATTGCGATGCCATCTTGATATTCTGGCTATATTATATGATTACCTGCACGGGTATCTGGTAGTTGGCCTATAGTCTTAGCGTGGTTAGGATTGCTTGCTTGCTTATTGCATAACACTAAGGATGGATCACAACTGGGACTATTGGTGCCGAGGCTGATTCTTACTTAGCGTTCTCGTACTGAGGTACGACATCTAGGAGGATGAGCATGTGACCAAGGCATGTGATTCCAGATAAATATAGGGTTAATCTAGGCAACTAAAAATGGTAGAAGCATTGGGAGGGAACGGAATCCCGAGATCGTGCATCACCGGCCGCCACAGGCTCGTCCTGGCACGTCGGGGTTGGCCGCCATGGATATGGCAGTATCAGACTACTATATGTACTCCTGCTTAGCACGGTGGCCTTCTGAGGGACCGTGCATACCTACCTGCTATGCGTTATTTGGCCTCGCTAGCCCTTGCGGGATATGGCACGATCTGAGAATTCCTATATTGCATTGTTGGGGTAACCCAACCTCCACATAGATAGCCGTAGACTTTTGAGTGGCCGCTTATTCACCTAAATTGTATGGCTTGTTGCTTGTTAAGCTGGCTGGCACGTAACGCTGTCCCGGCGCGGTGATTCATTCTCTTGTTCTTGTTTGATGTAGGGATGGGTTACCGTTCCGGTGACGGACTACGAGTTTGTTTGCAAAACCAAAAGTATGAAACTTTATTGATACAAACTGTGTAATAAAGATTACAAGAATTCTGGGAAAATTACAACTATAGGAATCCAATCTTGATGACGATTGCTTTATCCCTTGGACGATGTGAACTTTTGAAGACGAAGCTTCTGAAGTTGAGAACAACTCTGGAAATTGAAGGCAAAAGCCTCGGAAGTTGAAGGCAAAAGCCTCGGAAGAATGCAGCAGCACTTCGACAAGAACTCCTGAACTCTCTGATTTATGATCTCTGATTTCTGATCTTGATCCCCCTTGAAATGAAGACTTGAAACTCTATTTATAGAGTTCTGGAAATAACTAACTTTCAGTTATTCTGGACTGCGCAAGATGATTTGTGCAGCAACTGGTTTGCGCAGCATTGGACTACGCAGGCAGTTACTGGATCGTGGGCCAACTATCTGGGACACATGGCATTATTTGATTGAAATGCGCATGATCGTGCATAGACAGTTGCCACATAATGAGCAATTGATGGCATAAATGCCACATGTACTTTATCAGTTATGTTGATGGAGTGCGCAACCTGAACTACGTAAAGTTTGGTTTGCGCAGACTCAGACTGTACAGGATTGGTTTGCGCAATCATAGATTGCGCTGCCAACTGTCAGCCGCCCTCGAGCATTGTGCGGTGCCATAAACGAACAGCCTCCTCGTTATCCGTGATGTCAGCTGTTAGAAAGATTTGATTTGATTCAGGTAATGATGACTTCTGCCACGTAAGCCTGCGCAGTTGGGAACATGCGCAAACCAACCTGCGCAATGTGATGTCTACGCAATCTGTGGTCTGCACAACTCATTAAAATGATGTATATCTTGAATTTTTGACTTTGTTGATTGATGCAACTTGATTTTAGGACCTACAAGACCCCCTTCAAAGTTTTCGAAAGTTGATTTTATTCAAAATTTCGAAATACTTTGAATTTTTGAATTTTGAACCACATTGCGCATGATGATGAGCTGTCTGTGCAAAGCGAAGAGCCCCCCAATTTTAGGCGCAATCCGAGGCAGTCGTTTCATATTTCGAAAGCTATAAATAGCTATCTTTTTATTTTTATTTCTTTACTTTGCAATCTTTCGAGCTCTTGAAAAAAATCTTCCCCCGAACCCTTGCTGTCCTCCTCCGACGACGACTGTCATGGCACCACGACGATCCTCCAATGCTACCGCCGCCGCGAAGGGAAAAGCCCCGGCCGAGTCTTCTGATAGAGTTGCACGGCGAGCATCCCGACACGAATCCGCGCACCCCGCTCTGAGAGGTAGTTGAACCGATCGAAAACCCCTTTTTAGGGTGATTCGAATTCCTTTGATCTTCGAAACTCATCTCTTTTTTGAGATGAGTTCAAATTGTGCCACCCTTTTTAGGGTTTTGGTTGCATCAACTGTCAGTCCTCATTTTTATGAAGGCTGCATTCCTGCGCAATTTTGTTGAATTGTGCTGACAAGAAGTCAGCACAATCGATGGATTTGCGTAGGATGTCAGCGCAAACTATTGCTTTGCGCATCCTATTATGATGCGCAAACTGATGTTGCGCAAGCCATGTCAGCACAATCTGAGAAATTGCGCACTCTAATGTTTTGTGTTTCAAAAACAGAGACTTTAACTTGTACTAATTTTTATCTGTTTGTTAATGCAGTTGAGGTCAATGAAGACCCAGATTATGAACATTTTGTGGGAACCCTCTCAGAATCTGAGTATAAAGAAGATCTGTCTCATGTTCACTATCCTCAGTACGATCTGCCGGCCTCCCGTCAGGCTATACTGATTTCTCAGGATAATGAAACTTTAATGTGTTTGATGAATGGACAGCCTCTAGAATAAGCTGATGCTGTAATTCATAAGAAACCCTTGTTCCTGTTCGGTAACGCCTTTGAGAAAGTCTCTCAGCCTAGGCCGAGGATGGAGGATAGAGTAGTTCACCAGAAAGATAGATCTTTCTTCATACCAGACATTGCTCGCTGCCTCCCTTTGTCGCGGTACGCTCATGCAAGCTACCCAAGGAAAATGGAATAGAACATCACTCTGTTTCAGGATGCCCGTGCAGGGAAAATCTTCGTAAAGAAGGGGCCAAAACATAAGGATATGTTTTATAGCTCCTCTGACAGATATGGCGTCCTATTGAGAGGCTTGAGACCTGGCTGCATTCCACCAGAGAACTCCTCTATGCTGATGCCTGTTAGGACACCAATATTCGCAAATGAATTTGCGAAGGTTGAAGGAAAATATCCTGAACAAGATATCAGACTGACTGGATTGGTGAATCCAGATTACAAGCGATGGAGCTATATTGCGAATTGGATTCTGACAACATTCCACAGACTCCAACAGATCAATCTATATCAAGCAGTGCACGCCACTGTATACAGCTTTGCTCCCAACCCACATATGTTCTTAGCCTTGGCTGAGAGGTACAACTATAGGACGGGGACCTTCATGACCCCAGGTGGAGAGATGGGATTTGCACTACACGAGATGAAGTATATCTCGTACCTGCCCATGGCAGATGCTCCGTATGAGGAGTTTGTACCGACAAATGATGAGCTGAACAAGCTTAGAAAAGAGAATGCAGCGATGGTGACAGTGTTCGAAGAACTATTGTGCCATTACAAGATATGCTCTCTATTTTATAAGAGTGCTACCGCCAATACTTGTTACTCTTCAAAGTGGTTACCATATCTGTTTCTCAATCATATAGAAGAGAAGAAGACCAAAGAGAATGACAAATGCTACCCTACCTTCTTCAAACCTTTGAGCAACACAGAGATTATAAAGCTGATGGAACAGAGTGGTCATTTTGATAAAGAAGTGAAAGATGATCATGAGTATCCTCCTTTGAAGAGGGGACAATTTGGAGAGTTACTTAAGAATGGGCTATAGACCCATGTCCGAAGAAGCACAACTGGCAGGATTCCTAACATACTGGCTTCGGAGGTTTGTGGTTCCTGGATCCAGTGCCGTGGATCGTTTTCACTGCGGTGTTCTGTTTGTTACTGTCAAGTTAGTCTTCGGCTATAAGATGGACTTGTTATCAGCAATGACCTGCAAGCTAAACGCCAGTCTTCGTTTATACGTCGACTTGATGCTGAAGGCGAAGGGAGAGAAAGAGTTCCCTCGCTTGGAATTGCCATATACATATTTGTTTGGATGGTTGCTTCTTCACTATCCAACCTTAATGGATCTTGGTATGGGACAAGTTGATGGCAGTTTTCTCCGAAGATATTCTCATGGACAATGGAAATACACTTCTTTAACTGAGTGTAGATATATGTTGAATTTGAATAGAGGATGGAACTTCTGCTGTGCTCCTTTTCCTGCTGGGTACGATCAGATGTCCACAAATATGGTAGATTCGAAGATGCAGCCTCTGACCCGTGCCGCCTTTGAATGGTTGAAGACGATTCGACCATCTCATCTGGTCTACCGGTTCGAAGAAGAGTGCTATTTAGAACCATATCTTCCTAGCCGATTTGCTCGGCAGTTTGGGTATGATCAGTTCCATGTAGGGAACACAATTACCTGCCTCCAAGGCAAAGGTTATTTGATAGACGGGACTAGAGCTTGGGCTTATTACAATGCCCGTGATACAAAAGCCACATTTTTAATGCCAGCAAGGAGTACTCCCCAGGGTCCTCAGATGCTCTTCACATATTCAGTGTTTTAAACATCCGCGAATACTTTTGCCGAGAATTTTAATCTCGCAGATAGTTTCGCTACTGCAACAAGATTAAGGAGAGGAAGAATTGCTTCATCGATCCCTGCAAATGAGGAGGTGCACGAGCCGGCGGATGCACCTCTAGAAACTACTAGGGATATTGTGTTCTCTCAAGAGGTGAATGCACCACTGCGTGTTTCTCTGAAAGTGGGTAGATCTCCCACAAAGAAAAGAAGAAGAGAGGAGCCTCCTACTCCAGCAGCGAAGAAGAAATTGATCCTAGATCTTTCTTCCGACAAGGTCACTACAAGATCCCAATCTCGACAATTGGCCGAGACACATCAAGAGGCTGCCACTACACCAACTTCTGTGCAGAAACAAGCAGAGCCAGTAAATATAGAGAGTCCTGCCAGACCTCTATACAGAAAGAAGAGGGTGGTCACTAGAAGACATTTAGAAGAATCTTCTTCCAGACAACTCCTGACTTCAGTAGATGCTGCAGCAGGAATTCTAATAGCATCTCCCACACCTGTTTCTGAATCTGGGAGCAAAACTCTTGAAGAATGAACAGAGGGGAGATCTTGTCCCAAGAACTGAGGTTGAAAAGCCTAGAAAAAACATCTTAGAGGAAGAACAAAATATTGTACGACCTCATTCACCTACCGCGGAGACTACTCAACCTTCTCTTACTCCCAGGACTCTTCGTGAAGAAAAAGACCGTGAAATGATTGCAGCTTTGGAGGATTGCAGTTATAGCCTGCAGGAGGATCAGACTGCCACTAACAGTGGGAATGCAGCAACAGAAGAAGA
This sequence comes from Iris pallida, assembly GCA_029216955.1. Taxonomy (NCBI): domain Eukaryota; kingdom Viridiplantae; phylum Streptophyta; class Magnoliopsida; order Asparagales; family Iridaceae; genus Iris; species Iris pallida. The sequence goes on from JANAVB010034048.1 coordinate 127,860, forward strand.
AGAAGACGAAGAGATCTCTTCGACTGAAAATGTTGATGAGTATATACAAGATCCTGAAAAGGATAACGAAGAACATATATCTCTTGATACAGCCGATGATACTTCGAATCCTAAAAGGGATATTGAAGTGGAGGCGTCTGCAGAAAAAGTTGTCGATGTTGAGATAGAAATATCTCTTGAAGAAGCAGCCGATGAAAGTGTTCTAAAAGAAAATCCCGCCACCGACCCTCAAGGTATAAAACGAGATCTAGCAATCTTCTCTTTTAAAATGAACTGATAACTAATATCTTCATTTGTAATTCTTGCAGATCTTGAGATTCTGCCAACACCTCCAACGGACCTTGCTATGGTGCCCATACCAACGGTAGTTGTTAGTAGTAGTCATCACTTATCTTGCGGTTCTGAAGCGGGCAGCAGCCAGGCTGTCGCAGCTGAGGCTACTTCTGTTCGACGGGAGTCCGTTCCACCAGGGAATGCACTTGTTGTTAGACCAAACCAAGGTAAGATTGCTCTTAATTTGATCTTTTTGTTCATCAGCAAATAATTAGTAAAATAACAATTTTACTATTGCAGAGGATCAAACAGGAGGAGCGACTAGCTTTACTCTGGCTCCTTTATTTAAAGAGCCTGTTGTCCAGCCACAAAGAATCGAGCAACCTGCTACCTTGTCCTCAACAGGAGTAGCAGCGACTCCTGGAACTCTGGCTATCAATCAACAAGTTGTCCAGTCATTCACCAGATGCTTCTTTGAGTCGCTAGGATCTCTTGTCCATAAAATGATAGAGAAAGAAGGAGCTGACTTCATTATGGTTAGGAAGCCAACTTCTTTCTTAATAAGAGCCATAAGAGACCAAGGAGACGAAGCTCAGGCCACTCTCCTTGAACATATTTTGAACGAATTAGAAGTCTCCATCAAGAAGTACAAGGAGCTCAAGAAGAAGGATATAGATTCTTTAGTACAGGCTGAATTTGAGCGACTGGCTCGAGCTGCTGATATGGAAAGGTTAACCCTTCAAAATCTGTTAGAGGCTCATTCTGCAAAATCAGCTGAATACAACTCTAAGATAGAATCAGTTACTTTAGTGGCTGAAAGCAAAGGATGGCGACTTGCTGAGCTGAAAGCAGAAATTACTCGCCTCCAACAAGAGTTTGAAGAAGAAACTGTTAATCACCAACTGGTGATTGAACAATTCAATGCTTTAATTGAAGAGAGGAATGAGTATGAGACAACCCATGGTGCAGAAATCACCCGCCGGACAGTGGATATGCCCATTTTTGATGAAAAAAAGGGGATGGAAGAAGCGAGAAGGATAGTAGCATCAACTCATGAAGAAGAGCTGCAGACACTGAAGCAGCAAATTGACAATCTGATTATCCCTCCTTCTTGATTAGAACTTTTGTATTTTTGTGTTTGTTGCTGTAGCTGCATTTCTGTAATGCCTCATATTTTGATATAAAAGACATTTTGTTGTGGCCCTATTATTTATTGCATATCTTATTCAGATATAAATAATAGATAGACATGATATATTTATTATCTCAATTTGACAACTTAATCGAAAAAGACAAGTTGCTGATATAAATAATAAACGATGATGAATCGTCAATGTATATGAAATGAATGAACGGGCAAACCGTCAAGTGATGATGAACGAACGGGTGAACCGTCAAATAATGATAACGAACGGGTGAACCGTCAAATGATAATAAATGAACGGGTTAACCATCACATGATAATAAATGAACGGATGAACCGTCGGGTATTTAATGAACGGATGAACCGTCGGATGAATGTGATAACTGAACGGATGAACCGTCGGATGAATGTGATAACTGAACGGATGAACTGTCGAATGAATGTATCGCTTCGTTAGTTGAGGAACTTCTGCCTATAAATATAGCAGAAATCTGACAGGAACGAACACTTCTACTCTTCAACATAAAAATGTCTTCTGGAGAAGCATCTAAGAAGGCTGAGATTGCCCCGAAGTTCAAAAGGGCACTGAAGAATGCCCTGCCAATCCAGTTCAGCCGAAGGAGGCAGAAGCAGGTGAAGGGTCGTCTGCACCCCAGCCACCGCGAGACATTCTGGACTTCCTGTTCGGCCCATGAAGGACTGAAGAAGAAGAAGCCATGAGGATGGCCGCCTGCAAGTTTTTCGTGGGATCCAGCAAGGAGGTTCTCGGCTCTTTTGCTGACCGTATTTTGAGAAGGACGGCAGTGGCCCTCGTCCCAATGTAGAAAAAGATGATAGTGACCTTAATATTATGTACTATCATATAATGAAATAAAATTTGAATTTTATTTTTGAACTTGACTCTGTCTGATGATTTACATGTATTTACATTTATATATAATACTTCTTTAAGAATTTGCCATTGATAGGCATCATAGCAACTCGACCATCAAGTTCGAAAGTTGATAAGCTCCATTTGAGAAGACTTTGTTTACAACATAGGGACCTTCCCACTTCGTATCGAATTTCCCTTTGCTCATATGAGTCATAGTCATAGGACGTCTGACCGTTAGAACAAGTTCTCCTTGCTGAAATATTCTAACTTTAACTTTGCGGTTGAAAGTCTTTGAGATGCGGGCTTGGTATAACTCAATGTGCTGTTGAGCCATTAATCGCTTCTCATCAAGTGCTTCCAACTCTTGAAGTCGAAAAAGGTCATTATTCTCTGTAGTGAGCTCATTAGCAATGGCAATCCTTAAAGAAGAAATTTGTAGCTCCAAAGGAATGACAGCTTCACAGCCATACACCAAAGAGAAAGGTGTAAAGCCTGTGGGATTGCGGACTGTAGTTCGATAGGCCCAAAGACATTCGCCAAGTTTCTCGCTCCAATTTTGTTTGTTAGTGGATATAAACTTCTTAAGGAGTTTAATGATGGTTTTGTTAAAGGCTTCAGCTAAACCATTAGCGGCAGGATTGTATGCTGTCGAGGCGACATTATCAATCCGGTGATCATCGCAGAATCTGGTGAACTTTTGGCTGATAAATTGAGGTCCATTGTCATGGATGATTCTTCGAGGTACACCGAATCTATAGATGACGTGGTGTTTAACGAAGTTGATGACACTGCTAGTCTTGACTTCGGCCAGAGGAATAGCTTCAGCCTACTTGGAGAAGTAGTCGGTTATAGCCAATATGAACCGATGTCCTCTAGAAGAAGGAGGATTGATATGACCTATGACATCCATGCCCCAAGCTTCGAAAGGCCAGGAAGCAGCAGTCGGGTGTAAGAATTTCGATGGTTGATGAATGAAATCTGCATGGATTTGACAAGCACGACATTTTCTTGCATATTCAATGGCATCAGATACCATAGAGGGCCAGTAATAACCCATACGTCTAATGCGATCCTGTAATTTAGGACCAGGTTGATGTGCTCCACAAACACCGTCATGAGCTTCACGCAAAACTTGTTTGGCTTCATCACCAGCGAGACAGCGTAGGAGAAGACCGTCATAAGTTCGCCGATAGAGTGTTTTGGTGGTTTGATTAAAATAGAATCGGAGAGATCGTCGTCGAACGCTTGTAGCCTCCTTAGGATCTTCTGGGAGTATATCATGAACCACGAAGTCGATGAAAGGAGTTCTCCAATCGTCATCGATGACATTGACTTCAGCAAAATTGCTAAATTCAATATTACGATTATTTTTGATGCAGAACAGTTCTCGGTTGGATATAACCACCACCTGCTATCTTTTGATAGGGATGGCTAAGACAGCTGCCAGATTGGCCAAAGCATCCACTTCAGTATTGCAAGCTCGTCGAACATAGTCTATGAAGAAAGCTTTGAATGATATAGCTATCATGATCGCTGCTTCATGATAAGGCATCAGGTCTTGATGACGGACTTCATAGGTTCCTCTAACCTGATTAACAACCAGCTTAGAATCACCGTAGACTTCGAGATATTCAACATTCAGTTGTTTAGCTAACTGAAGGCCGATGAGTAGAGTATTGTACTCTGCCACATTGTTGGAGCAAGGTTCATCTAAAGAGTAGGCTCTTTGGATAGTTGATCCATCTGGAGAAACAAGGACCACTCTAACTCCTGCTACAATAGCACCATTTGGTCCAATTTTTGATGCACCATCAAAGAATAAATGCCAGGTTGGAAATTCATCAGAGATCATGTTGGCTTCCAATGTCTCGTCTGGAATTTCGTCATAGAGTTTAGATGTCTCAGGCACAGGATGAGCTGCTAAGAAGTCCGCCAGCGCTTGACCTTTGACAGACTTTTGTGGAACGTACACCATGTCATATTGAGCTAGCAGGATTGCCCATGTAGCCAGCCGAGAATTAAGTGTACTAGGCTTTTTCATGAGTACCCGAAGAAGATTAACTCGGGATATGACATGAATAGTTTGGCCAATGATGTAACGCCTCGTTTTCTGCACAGCAAACATGAGAGCAAGACATTCTTTTTCGACCGGACTATAACGGTGTTCAGCACCAATCATAGTTTGGCTAAGATAATATATAGCATGTTCATGGCCTTCTTTGTTCTTTTGGGCAAGTAAAGCACCCAATGAATGGTCTATAGCACGGACATACATCAAGAATGGAATGCCAGAGATAGGTGACACCAAGACTGGTGGGTTCATAAGATATCGTTTGATGTCATCGAATGCTCGTTGACACTCTTCAGTCCAAACAAAAGATACACCCTTCTTCATTAATTGAGTGAATGGTCTGCAGCATCCAGACAAGTTCGAAATAAATCGCCTGATGTACGCAAGTCGGCCTTGGAATCCTCGTAGCTCTTTTAGGTTGCGTGGAGGACGCATCTCTTGAATGGCTTTGATCTTCTCGGGATCCACGTGTATACCTTTAGAGGTAATGACAAAGCCGAGAAATTTGCCACTAGAGACACCCAAGAATGACTTGGTGGGATTCATCTTGAGCTGATGTTGACGCATGAGATTGAAGATTGTTCTCAAATCTTGGATATGATCTTCTTTTAGACGACTTTTGACAGAAATATCGTCAACATAGCATTCGACTGTTTTACGAAGATGTTCTCTGAAAATGGTACTCATGGCTCGTTGGTAAGTTGCACCAGCGTTCTTGAGACCAAATGGCATCACTGTATAGCAATAGACTCCCCGAGGAGTGCGGAAAGATGTGTGCTTTTCATCTTCGGGATTCATTTTGATTTGATTATATCCGGAGAATCCATCCATAAAAGATATTCTCTCAAACCTACAAGTATTGTCAATCATGACGTCTGTGATAGGGAGAGGAAATTCATCTTTTGGGCATGCTTCATTAAGATCCCGAAAGTCGATGCAGACTCGAACTTTGCCGATTTTCTTTAGAACTGGAACAACATTGGCTACCCAATCAGGATGTTGTTCTTCTCGAATAAAGCCGCAAGCAATAAGCTTCTTGACTTCATCATCAATTGCATCCATCATTTCAGGCTTAAATCGCCTTTGTTGCTGTTTGACTGGTTTAGCATTAGGAAGAATGTTTAGCTTGTGAGTAGCAATCTTAGGATCTAAGCCTGGCATGTCCTCATAACTCCAAGCAAAAGTCGTCAATGTATTCTTTGATGAGAAGAATCAACTCTTGTTTATCTGCTTCTGGAAGATTCTTGCGAATAAAGATTGGACGAGGTGACTCACTTTCTCCTACATCAATTTGAATTAGTTGATCTTCAGTAGGAGGTTCACGTTGTTCAAAGCGAAGTACCCATTGGTTATCCATATATTGAGCCCAAGGATCTGTTTCAGGATTTTCTTCAACGTCTTCATCATAGCCTTCTGGTAGTTCAGCGGAGACCATGTTAGATGATACGATCAGCCTGTGAACTTCACCAATACTAGTATCAGAATCCCAAGATCTAGAATCAGATAAATTAGAGCGTTCTTCACTGTCTAAGTCAGAGACTGCTGGGGATAATAGTGGAGGAGAAGTATATCCGAGACCTTTCTTAGTCCTGTTGTAGTACATTTTCGACTTTCCTTCCGGAACAGTCGTGCGGATAGGAGTTCGTCTACCTTTACCGTAATTGAGGCCACTTTTGAAGTCATAGCCCATTTTCCGGATGATGTCTTTTGATTGTTGACTATAACGATGGAACTGGAGACGTCCCATATCGTTAAGTTTGCTATCATCCGTATAGCTGAATTGTTTTTCTGGTCCTTTACTAAAAAGTGTTGGACTTTCACCTTTCTTTCGAGAAGGGTGAATACGGTAAGAATCATCTGGATCTTCAAGTGAGACTTCTGTCTAAAGAGATTGTACAACTCCCTTATAATTGATTGGAAGCTATCTAACATATCCAAATAGCATTTAGTATAATAAATAACATCAGTATACTGGAAAGTAGGTGCTTTTTTATTGATTTGTACATCAGTATTTATAACAGGACCTTTAGCCTTAGCAGGCTTGGTCAGATTAATTACAAGAGGGGGAGAAGAAGAACGTGGGGGAGGCTTGTTACGACGGAGGTCGATAACAAGTGGCTCAGAGGAGGTGAGCTCCTTTTTTTCCTTGTTGCGAGTGAGATCAACAACAAATGGCTCAGAAGGAGTTAGCTGCTTTTTGTCCTTGTTACGATGTAGGTCGATAACAAGTGGCTCAAAAGAGGTGAGCTCCCTTTGATCTTGATCAGCATTAAATGATTTCTTTTGAATTGGCAAGTGAATAGCCAGTGGTTTAGAAGACTGAGGATGTGAAACTCGCCCTTTGACAGGTATGATAAGAGTGTCTTTGGGCATTGCTTCTTGTTCTTTTTCAGTATCTAAGGCTAACACAATCTTCATGAATTCATCCTTGTACATCCGAGCGTCATTGCAGTATGCTTCAACGCCTTTGAAAGGATGAAGATTCGCAACTTCCTTATGGACTTCTCCCTTATCATCAACATATTTGAAACATTGATGAAGGGTTGATGGAACAATATTATGCTCATTAAGAATGGTCTCCCCAATAGAGCATTATAAGAACAACCATGATTGTCAATGATATAGAAGGTAACTTTTGTGCGAAGATTGCCTATTTGGAGTTTTAAGCGAATCTTGCCAATGGTTCACTCCTTCCCTGATTGAATCCAAGGATGGTGGTGATTGTGGTGGAGAGACTATGTACAGGAATTTTCAAAGCATCGAGCATTGTTTTCGGCATGATGCTGAGAGCAGATCCTGGATCTATCAGGATACGATCGACTTTCATCGAATCAACATATCCTGTATAGTAGAGAGGACGATCATGCCTATTGTCCTCCATCAGCATGTCATCTTGTGTGAAAGTAATGTTCGGAATCAATTCCATAACACTATGACAATGTAGACAAGAGACTAGTTCTGCTTCCGGCTTCTTGAGAAAGGTTAAACAAGTCTCAGCTTGCATAAGAGCTTCACTTAAAGTTTCTCGCGTCTCTCTGGAAAGACGTAAGAGTTCAAAGATAGACAGCCTTGCTGGTGTATTGGCTAGTTGAGCCAATATATCGAAGTTGTAAGGCTTCTCAAGCCTAGTAGGAGATGATTTCTTCAAGGTTTGTCGAAACGAACTTGTTGCTTGCCTTTGTCAGTCGTTGTTGGCTTGGAAGGAATTGATGCTACAACTGGTGAAGATGCCGAAGGGACCTCTTCAGTAGAAGCAGGTTGTGCCGGAGCAGGTTCAGAAGAAGAAGCAGGATCCTTTTGACCTTCAGAATGATCTTTCAAATAGGCTTTCCCTGACCTGGTGCCTAACAGAATCTCTTCGTCAACTATGGGATCAAAAGATACCATGTTGCAAATTTTGGTTTTGCCTTTAGAACGAGTTTTCTTCTTGGAAGAAGAAGACACCTCAAATTCTGGAGCAAGATCAGGATTGATCCACATAATTTCACCGTTATCAAGAGACAAGGGAACAAGACCTTCATATAGTGGAAGTGGGAGATTCTCAATCTCAAGAGTTGTTTTAGGAATTGGAATGACACCGTGCTGTACCATCTGTGGAGGGAAGTCCCCAAATTGGACTGAAACCATTTGCAGTAACAGTCTTCTCATCTTGTTACAGAGTGACTACACCAGCATTGACAAGTTCCTGAATTTTGCCCTTGAGCACATAGCATGCTCTAGTAGGATGTCCGATGAATCGGTGGTAGACACAATACTTAGGATGATCGTCTTACCGACTTCATCAGGTTTCTTTGGATCAGGGAGTTGAATTTTATTGCTTTTGAGTAAACAATCAAAGATGCTTGCAGTGTCATTCTCGTCAAAGGAATACTCCATTTTCGGACGAGGTTCCCTCGGTGGAGGTGCAGAAGGGTAGGAGTGGATGTAGGCGGAGCCACATTGACAGCCAAAGATTCTTTGTTTTTGTTCAAATTAATGTTCAAAGTCTCTTTTGCTTTGCGATTGTTCTGGCGGTTGCCACTACCTGAATTCTGATGCTCATCTCGATCAGGGTTAGACATTTGTACCCCCAATTGTTTGAACTTGTCGGCACTCACTTCAGCAGCTTTATATTGACAATGAATGAGGGCCAATCTTGGAATTGGGTAGACCCCGTCCACATACTGATAATAGGTAAAAGATTTGCCTTACAAGTATCAATAGTGACAGCAGCTAGAGTCCTGGAGGCATTTTCAAGGCTTCACGACGGAACCGTTCGATAAAACTCTCAGCAGTTTCATTATGTTTCTGTTTGATTTTGTTGAGAGCTGACATCGTTATATCATTGAATCCTTCATAGAACCATTCCAGAAAGATTTGTTTGAGACCTGAAAAGGAAGTAATGCAACCATCGGGCAAACTTCTGTACCAGTCATATGCTACGCCGGCTAAACAACCGACGAACACTCTGGTAAGTAGAGCGTCATTTGGCTGGAGTTGAACAGTCATTACCTCAAAATGGTTGATGAATTGACTTGGGGAAGTACTGCCATCGAACAGAGAGATTGTGGAGATTTTGTACTTCAGGGAAAATGGGACTTCTTTCCATTCAACTAGATAGGGCTGCTTAATCCCCAATCTTTGCAAGTTGTCTTTCTCTTTAAATGCTTCGAACTGGGTTCGTAAGAGTCTGACAGCTTCATTGGTGTCTTCTGATGACGAAGAAGGAGCAGGTTGAGTTGTAGTGGTAGGAGGAGGAATAGCATTATAAGCACTACCCCCAGCTCCTGACTGGCTAGGTGTAGTTTGTACTTGCACTTGTACAGGAGGCATTTGCGGAGGCACTACCCCCAGCCCAGTATTGGCAGGTATTGAAGATGCTATGATCTCTGGACTAGTAGTAGGTGCAATTGGTGGTGTAGCATGCTGTGCTACAATGATGGAATGCATACTAACAACCATTTCAGCCATGGTTTTTAGTTTGTCTTCAAGTGCAGCGATTTGCTGTTCCTGATTTATAGAAGTTGAAGCATCTGGATCATCCGTGACAACATACGTTGTTACTTCTCTTGGTACAGTAGAAGATACTGTCTGTTCAGAGCTTTCACTGTATGCATCATAATCGGAAATCGAATCATCTCCTGACTGAGAAATAGGAAAATGACCTAAAGGGTTTTGAGAAGATTCCTTTGACCGATTGTATTTCGACTTCGAGAACGGGTATGTTGAAATACTCCTTCGGAAGATTCTTGGAGTAATTCTAAATACCGCTGGCTTGGCTTACGAAGTCTGCCATGTTTAGAGCATCTTTTACCCCCAGTGTCTCGGGAAGTCATGTTAATTGAAGCATACAAGACTTCATCTTCCTCTGACATAGGTTCAGATTTAGCAAAAGTCAGTCGATCGAAAACAGATCGTTTTGTTGTTTGACAACAACATTAGATGATGACTTTATGATTGCAGTGATGATCAGATGATGGAGGTGTTGAGGCATTGTCCCGTTTTTGTCTTAGATGTTCTCGAAGATCAGCAACGGGACGAGGAAAGCTATGAGGGATTTGTTCTTTGATAATATTGGAACATGATTCCGATTCTTCAAATGTTTAGTCCCTTGAGTATACAAGGAAGTGCTCACTTCATTGGCATAAGTATCAGGATTTTTGTTCCTGGAGATTTGTCTTTGAGGCTTGACCTTCGGCATTGGTTATTTGCGTTTTACCGAAATTGGCCTATTAAGATATGTTCTTAGGTCTGCAAATTCACATCGGGGGTTTCTGTTTGAGATACAAACAGTTTTTCCTGTTTGAACGAGATATTTTGAAAGTTAGAAGGTCTTGGAATTCTACTACCGGGGTAGGCAGAATACCTCTTTGATCAGTACTCTTGTTATAAAGGAAAGAAGAATCCTTGTTTGAAAGAGTTTTAGTACTGATTGGTGCCAAGGCACATTCAGATGGATCTTCTTTAGTAAGACTGAAGAAGATTGAGAAAAGACCAAAGGGCCTTTTCCTTTGTTTTGAGATGAAGGGTTAGCTAAAGAGCATTTTCCTCTGTTGTCTTCCAAGTCATGGGACAAGGAAGTTTGAGAAAAGACCAATGGGCCTTTCCTTTGTTTTGAAGAGAAAGAGGAATAGCCAAAGGACTACCCCCAGTGGATTGCGCAGGGGCAATAGGGTGTTTGGAAAGAGGAGCAGAATTTCTTCCTTTGTTGTAAGAAAAGAGAATTTAGTCGAAAGGCTGTTTTGTGCAGGAATGCTTTGCACAAGAATTTTGGCCACAGAAGCTGTGGTTTGTGCATCAGGAGTCCTTGCTTTAGAGTGCTTGGGAGGCACTTTAGTTACTGGAGTATTAGTTTGCGCAGGAAAAGCTACTGCCAAATGTGCCAAAGTCATAGGAGTCTTGTGTTTGACAAGGCAGCATATAAAGTAGCCTGTACAACAGTTGCAACAGACTGTGCAGCATTGACTGCAACAGATTGTGCAGACTTTGTTGAGACAGACTGTACAACAGTTGGCACAGCAGTTTGTACAACAGTTGACACAGCATCCTTGGTGGCAAAACTGCCAGATTATACAGCAGTCTTGGAGACCCAAACTGAGCATATTTTGCTCTTGGCAGAAGTGGCTACAGTACGGGGAGTGGTCTTAGAGTTGAGCATCGCCTCGTAGGCTGTCTGGTTGACCTTGACAACCAGCGTCTTCTGCGTCTTCCCGATAGACGCTATGTCATATTGAGTTGCTACTTCTTCGTCGGAGGAGAAAGTTGTCCCCAGAGTCGCCATTTTGTTTGCAAAAACAAAAGTATGAAGCTTTATTGATACAAACTGTGTAATAAAGATTACAAAAATTCTAGAAAAATTACAACTATAGGAATCCAATCTTGATGACGATTGCTTTATCCCTTGGACGATGTGAACTTTTAAGACGAAGCTTCTGAAGTTGAGAACAACTCTGGAAATTGAAGGCAAAAGCCTCGAAAGTTGAAGGCAAAAGCCTCGGAAGAATGCAGCAGCACTTCGACAAGAACTCCTGAACTCTCTGATTTATGATCTCTGATTTCTGATCTTGAACCCCCTTGAAATGAAGACTTGAAACTCTATTTATAGAGTTCTGAAATAACTAACTTTCAGTTATTCTGGACTGCACAAGATGATTTACGCAGCAACTGGTTTGTGCGACATTGGACTGCGCAGGTAGTTACTGGATTGTGGGCCAACTATCTGGGACACATGGCATTATTTGATTGAAATGCGCATGATCGTGCATAGACAGTTGCCACATAATGAGCAATTAATGGCATGAATGCCGCATGTACTTTATCAGTTATGTTGATGGAGTGTGCAACCTGAACTGCACAAAGTTTGGTTTGCAGACTCAGACTACGCAGGATTGGTTTGCGCAATCATGGATTGCGCAGGATTGGTTTACGCAATCATGGATTGCGCTGCCAACTGTCAGCCGCCCTCGAGCACAGTACGGTGCCATAAACGAACAGCCTTCTCGTTATCCGTGATGTCAGCTGTCAGGAAGATTTGATTTGATTCAGGTAATGATGACTTCTGCCACATAAGCCTACGCAGTTGGGAACATGCGCAAACCAACCTGCGTAATGTGATGTCTACGCAATCTGTGGTCTGCACAACCATCAAAATGATGTATATCTTGAATTTTTGACTTTGTTGATTGATGCAACTTGATTTTAGGACCTACAGAGTTCCAGTTGGCGTTGTAAGTGTTAGTGGATGTTAGGATGATTGTGATGATCGTTGGTTACTTACGTATTAGTAGTTGGATGGCTGCCTTATATTCTGTAATCGTGCGTTGGTACCGTACGATCCTTACCTTATTTACTGTTTTTAGATGCTATTCCTGTCATATTATATCCTGCTAATTTTTTTCGCCCGTCCTTGAGCCTTCCTTTCTGGTACTTGCTACGGTTGGCCTGACCAACCCTGGATTGTTTCTAGATTGCCTGTGACCGACCATGTGGATCTTCCAGACTTGACTTGGAGGACGTGCTTCAGTTTCTGATCGAGGGAACTGTGTGGGAAGGTATTCTTGTCTACATTATTTCTTATTGTAGACTCTCTGATTTTTATGAGTGTTTCCTGTTTTTCATATGATTATCTCTCTTGTCGTTATTTCATTGATTATTGCCTGTGGATATGAGATCGGATTTAGGCCATAGACTGCTTGCATACTAGGATACCCAGCAAGATTGACAGCCACGATCGCCGTATGACATTTTATACCTCATACGGAGTAGATGGCCTAGTCCGTCCCAGTATTTTGGTACTGGGGCGTGACAAGGTTTTATTGGTGGCCCATGCAGGTCTCATTTTGAGATATTGTTGGGTATCACATGATTGTTGATCTCAGTCCACTATTCCTTGGGATTCTAACTTGCTACACTTGTCCTTCGCTCCCTTGAACTTGTGAATTGGTCCTCATCTCTACCTAACCTAATTTGCTTTGCCCTGTCTCATTTGTTGTTATCTACCTCTGATCCTTGTTTAGTAGATGTGATCCTATAGTTGCTCAGGTCGATCGTTTATCCGATGAGATGTCATCTTATCTCCATCAATGGGTTACTTGATTATCTGTCTTGGGTTCTGTACTCCTTATCGTAATTCGTCTTGGTTGATTATCCTATTATCCATTTCATACGTTGACCTCGTATTAACTTAGTATCATTATCGCCTCTTCGAGCGTTGGCTAGATTGCTGCAGAATGAAGATTTCATCAGGACTCTGAGATTGGATATTTAACATTTGTTGAGTATCCGAGGGATATTCTTGTATCGATTCGGCTTCCTTGATTTCGGACAGTTTCGCACTCATGATTATCTGTTTCAGATATTATTTTATAGATATACTTGCTATACATTATATTTTGATATGGATTCTTGATTTGGAGTATTTTCCTACGGATATGGAGTATTTTCTAGAAAAGCTATCTTGTGGTTATTATTGAAAATATTTTTGGATGTGTGTTACGATTCACCTGGATTTTGGATTTTGATGGTTTTCTAGGACTTGTTATATTGTTAGAGATTTTGTGATTTTAGTGATTCGGATGTTTGGGTTATGATTTGATTCGTTTTGGGTATTTGTCAAAGTACCGGGTGACCCTAGTATACCATGCGCCCTCTCTCTCCGCTGGCCGCATGGGACTTTACTTGACCCAGCCGCATGAGAACTTCTTCCCGAGCCGCATAGACCTGCTTCCCGCTTGCCGCATGGGGCTCAACTTCCTGAGCCGCATGCGACCCACTTGCTCTCAACCGCAGGAACCCTTCCCCCTGCAGCCGCATAATACCCCACTCTTCCCGCTAGCCGCATATACTTCTTCCCTCAGCCGCATGAGCTTTGGACCCTGAGCCGTATGGGCTGTTCCACCCTCAGCCGCATGAGCTGCTCCCGCATGGATTCTCTCTTGGCCGCATGTACCCGAGCCGCATGGCTTTCTCTTGACTGTATTCTATGTTTTATTACTTGATTATTATTGTTAATTCATGTCTTGTAACCTCAGCATAGCTTGGATCTCCTGATTGAATGCTTGTACTATGATGCCCTGTACATGTACCTGAACACGATAGTGACCCGTCATGGTGCACTCTTGACAAGTGAACATGACATGACCTGATAGTGGCCCGTCGTGGCGCACTCTTGACCAGTACTCTTGACATGATAACCTGACATGATATATCTTGATAAGCTGTTGCGATGGCTACCTGACATGACATGACCTGTATAAATGACCTGGACACCGTGGGCGATTGTGCTTGTACAAATAATCCAGTCCTGTCTTGCATTATGTCTAGGACAGGGACTCCTGAGTACCACGGTCAGGAGTACCTACTAAAATGAGCTAAGGTTAATAACTAGAATACACAGTAGTCATGAAGAGATTTCCCAGCTACAGGCAATCCTGTTACCTGGGCGCTCCTGGGATCTATAGCCTGCCGTCGAGTAGGGCACATTTCCAGCACACTGTCATGTGTTGCACCCTTCAAGCTACCTAAGGGTACATTCGTTTCATGGACGGTGTACCCACCTGAATTCAACTCTAATCTTTCGACCTGGGTAACCTGGATGGTCTGCAGGGCTTATGGCTGTGGAATAATCTCACTGCATCTTGCTAGTAACTAGGCTTGTGATAACCCTAGTTAGTTAAAGTATCAAGCCGTAATTCTTGCTTGGCCGTAAAATGATTGGATGGAGTCTAACCAGTCTAGTCTTGTCCTGATTCTGTTCCAGATTACTGCATGACCTAAATGCTTATATTTATTTTACCGATAAATGGTGAGAATTCCAAGTTCTATTCAGACGAAGGGTTACAACCCCGGTCCTTGTTTGGTTTACGGGTTGTAACCTGGTTATCTGAATAGTCCCCTGGTCATCTCGTCGTATATCACTTGTTATGCTTTTCCTTAATTCGTGTTTTATTAATAATCTATATTCTCTGTGCTAATTGCTGGTTTTAGTTCCTAAGTGAAGCTTCCTTTGTGGCACTTGCTCTTTCTGGGGTCTGACCCAGCTGGTTTTGTATGGCCAGATTTTGGAGCAGCTCCAGAGGATCTACCGATCTTCCAGCCCGATGGTGGCGACCAGACGTAACTAGGGCAACGAGTGGGTTTATTTTTATCTCCTACTTTATTGTAAAAATATTCTTTTGAGCGTTTAGCCGACGAGCACCTGTTTAGCTCGATTGCACTTACTTACTGTCTGCCTACGGGCTGTAACATGATTGACAGATCCTAGGGTTGATCATATATGACTAAACTCTTGCTAGTCCTAACATTTTGTAACGACTAGCTTCATGATCAGCTGAATATGTAATTTGGAATGCTTATTATTGTATATTTAATGATCATACATCTTGTAACATTTACTTACTTGCTTGTGATTGAGACACTAGGCTTGTTCATGACCATAGGAGACTAATGTCTTATAGTAAACCCTCATGTATCTAGACAGCCGTGACCGTATAGCGAGATGGAATCCATTTCATACATAGCTGGCTATGTCTGCCCCCGCTCTCCAGTATTCTGGTTCTGGGGCGTGACATTAGCGATTTGGGTCGATATGTGATATTTTGGGTTTTCCTTCAATTTAAACTTTGAATAATTTTGTAATATTTTGATTTTCTGACTTTTAAGCATCAATTTCTGAGTTTACGATTCATATATGATATTCTGGGTTTGCGGGAAATGATCTTTGGTTTTATATCCTGTTTAATTACCATTTACGTATACAATTTGCATTTTTCCTTTATGTATATATATGTATATGTGTGTGTGTGATATATATATATTATATATATATATTATATATATATATATATATATATATATAATGACTTTGTGTATATGTAAATATGTTGAAATGAGAGTTCAAGGTACAGATTTCCAGGTTTGAGTCCACCTCTCGGATTCGAGTAACCAATTTCCTTGACCTATATGAGTATTTATATGTATATTTATGTATATGTCTATATATGTATAAGTTTTACTTTAAAATAGATATATGTGTATGTGTATTTATATGTGATATATCACCATAGTTGAGTACTTGGTTTTTATTCTCAGATTTGATTCTTAACATCAGTCCTTTATCACACACAACTTCCTTCAAGTCACATATTATATATTTATGTATGTATAGATATATGTGTATGTATGTATGTATGTATATATATATATATATATATATATATATTCAACTAAAAGGCATTTTATTGAAACAAGGGAAGCTCTAACAGAGCATTACAGACGGGTACAGAGCCGAAAAACACAAAACAGACCCTGTTGAACAAGGTGGTAAATAGGAAAAGTAGAAAATCTAAATAACGAAAATACAAAACTAAAATTACGAGATAACGAAATTCCAAAATGTCCCGCTTGATCGGAAACCCAGGGGTGAACGGGTTCTCAGCCCGAAAGGGGAATGGCTCGGAATTTCGAAGATGAAAATTTTAAAAAAATTTGAAAATTCAAAATTCGAAAAACGAAGGGGTGGTTAGGACGGGAACGCTACTCGATGGGGGGTGTGGGCTCGCAGCCCAAGGATGGCGCGCTGCACGAAGAGGGGGCGCGCTGCCGAGGGGGGTACGGTTCGAGGAGCCTCGGGCCCCCTGCGCAGGCCGAGAGGAGGGGCGGGGCCGCCGACGAGGGAGGCCGGGGCTCGACGGGGAGAGATGGCCGGGGAAAGGGGGTCCTGACACGGCGAGGGGCTCGACCTCGACGAGGGGGGGAGGAGCCGTTATATATATATATATATATATATATATATATATATATATATATATAATATATATATATATATATATATAAATATATATTTATAAAATATATATATATATATTATATATATTAT
>JANAVB010034049.1:0-42301 GCA_029216955.1 Iris pallida
TTTTATTAGATATTTTACGTCCATTTTATATCCTTACGCCTTTTGTCCTGAACTTGGTAAATTACGATTTGATTGACACGATTGAAATAAATTTTATTTTCCGAATTTGGCAGTAATTAACATTAATTGTTATCTTGATTAATAATTGATCATGCCTTGTCACCATTGATAATAATTGTTAGCTTGACTAAAATTGATCATGCGTTCCTAGTTGGAACTAAAGAGGCTGGCTAGTCGTCTTATTGAATTGTGAATGAGACACGTTCATGAAATGAACTATTGTAATCGACTGGCTAATCTCGAATATTGACATACAGGCACATGCAGGCTTCAAATTATTTATATAATTATTTAGTTATTTTTCTACGAAAACAGTATGTGTACTTTATGGTCAAGGCATGATTACCGTGGTTAGATTGTTGCATTACGCTATGTAAGACCTGCAACCTAACCGCACTGGTATCGTTGTAGAGTTGTGCATATCGTACCCCGTACGAAAGTACTCATTTGAATGACCATGATCCACGGCATGGGATTTCACTCAACGTAGGGACTATTAAGTTAAATAAAATAATGATTGCATGGAGAGAATGGATTCCCGAATTCTTACATGGCAGCCCCCTTGGAACGAGTAGTATCCGACGGGCCGGCTGGTTCCCACAGATACTGTAAATCTGCCACACGAGCAGGGAACAGTATCTGCTTTTATTATTATTGTATATTGTATATTGACGAGCGTCCTGCTAGGACTCGTCTAATTTATGTATGGGCCAATTGATTGACTGGATAGACTAGCCTTGCTTGCACATAGTAAGAACTGAGGAATCCCTAATTGCATTATTCCAGGATAACTTGGAACTCATAATAGCAAGCCGTAGGAGTTGATTGGCCGTTCAAGATGATTTGTTTGTGCACTATACTCTGTTACCTAACTGGGATGACCAGAATGTCAGGACATGACGGGCCAACTTCTGTCCTTGTTTGGTTGGAAGGTTGGTTCGAAGTGTCTTGATGTGATGTGAGTCCTAGTAGCAAGCAGAGATCTATTATTATATTCTCTTACTTACTGGTTTAGTCCTTCATATCGTCCTTCCTTGTGGTACTTGCTATTAGAGGTCTAACCTCTCTGGTTTTGCATGGCCAGATTTAGAGCCAGTCCCCGAGGATCCAGCTTACTTCTACCTCCAAGATGGTCTACACTAGAAGGATGATCGCAGGAGGACTCGAGTGGGTTTTCTTACTTCCCCACTCGTTTTGTTATCCACTTTATACCTTGCCGTTTGGCACCGACATGTTAGTCGGATTGTCTTGTACTTACTTTTGCATAATTGTAATTAAGTCAGACTGCAGCTGATAACAATTGTGTATACTTACTACATCATCTGGCTGTATTTTGTAAAGCCAGATCTCAAGAACATTTTGACTGAGCGTTTGGAACGCCTTACTGCTTTACCTTACATGTTCTATATTTCTGTTTCTTGTTTGAATGATTGAGACAATAGATGTGTAATGACCATAGTAAGACTTTTATGTAGTATGCACCCCCTCGTCTGGTTAGACAGCATTGATCGTATTATACGGTATTCATCTACCCGTAATACGTAGCTGGCTGAGTCACTCCCCCCGCTCTCCAGTATTCTGGTTCTGGGGTGTGACAGTTTATTTCCGGATTTTGGTGGTTCATCATGAACCCGACCAACCCCCTACCTACCATCATTCCATTTAAATCTCCAACCCTCTCTCTCTCTTCATTACTTCTCATTCTCATTTACTCTTATTCTTCCTCATAACTCTCTCCACCTTCCAAGAGCTTAGGCAAGTACATCTTGCTCCACTTGAAAACCTATATTTTTATGGTTCATTTATCTTTCTCTCGTGATCCTAAGATAGTTTAGAACTTGGCATTTTGCATTTTGAAGTTTTATTTTTTGTAGATCTAGAAATTGCCATTTTCGGATTTTGGGGGTTTTGATCTATCAAACTTCCTTATTTTCTAATTTCGTTCGTTCCAGATTGTGAGATTTGTGTTATAACCCCTTTCGATCCGTGAAACTCCCATTTTTGGCTCAGATTGAAGTTCATGGAATTGGAGTTTCGGAGGCTATACGCACACGTTTATACGTGCCCACGTAATATCAGGCTCTACGCACACGTTTATACGTACCCGCATAATATCAGGCTCTACGCATACGTTTATACGTGCCCACGTAATATCAGGCTCTACGCACATGTTTATACGTGCCCGCGTAATATCAGGCTCTATACACACGTTTATACGTGCCCGCGTAATATCAAGCTCTACGCCCACGTTCATTCGTGTCAGCGTGAATTCGGTTTACGCAAGTCTACTCTGGCTTGGTGTATTCTTTTACGCGTACATTGTTTTACGCGTAATGATTCATTTTACGCGTACATTGTTTTACGCGTAACGATTCCTTTTACGCGTACATTATTTTACGCGCAACTTTATTATTTATGCATACTCCTCTGGCTTAGCGTAAGACGAGTTTTTACGCGCAACTTTATTCCTTTATTAAGCGTACTCCTTTACGCGCAAGCTTTATTCCTTCACGCGTGAACTTCCTTCACGCGTAAATCTCCTTTACGCGTATTTCATTGGACGTACTATTCTGGCTTAGTGTATTTCATTGAGAGTACTCCTTTGGCGTACATGGCATCTCTTATTTATCCTTACGCCTTTTTGACATAAACTCGATATAATCATGATATGCTAATATTTTAATACAGATTGTGGTGTGGAATGTGCCCTGTGTCCCGATTGGTTTATGGATACCCAGTATGACTGGAATTTGACCCTGAGAGTCATAGACTCGACCATACTAAATACTAGTTTGACTTTCATGCCTTGGCACGAATTGACATTGATTGTTACCTTGACCAAATGATTGATCATGCGTTCCTAATTGGAACTAAAGAGACTGGCTAGTCGTCTTACTGAAACTGAATGAGACACGTTCATATTAACTATGAATCATTGCAATCGACTAGCCGATCCCGAACATTGGCATATGGACACGTGCAGGCTTCAACTGATTTTCTACAAAAGCAGCATGTGTACTTTACAGTCAAGGCATAATTATTCTGTGGCTAGGTTTGATTGTTGCATTACGCTATGTAAGACCTACAACCTAACCGCACTGGCATCGTTGTAGAGTTGTGCATATCGTACTTTGTACGAAAGTACTCATTCTGAATGACCATGATCTACGGCATGGGATTTCAATTAACATAGGGACTACTAAGTTAAATAAAATAACGATTGTATGGTGAGAATGGATTCCCGAGTTCTTATATGGCAGTCATCCTTAGGACAATTAGTGCTCCGACATGCCGGCTGGTTCCCACAGATAATGCAAATCTGTCACACGGGCAGGAAGCGGTATCTGCTTATATTTAATTACTGTATACTGATGACGGGCGTTCCGCTGGGACTCATATAATTCATGATTGGCACAATTGATTATTGGGTAGACTAGCCTTGCTTGTACATAGTAAGAACTGAAGAATCCTTATTGCATATTTTTAAGACAACTTGGAACTTACAGTAACAAGCCGTAGTAGTTGCATGACCGTTTAAATTAATTTGTTTGTGTACTGTACCTACTCTGTTAACTACTGAGATGATCAGAATGTCAGGACATGACGGGTCAACTTATGTCCTTGTTTTGTTGGAAAGTTGGTTTGAAGTGTCGTGATGTTGTGTGAATCCCAGTAGCAAGCGGAGACTTATTATTATATTCTTAACTCTTATCATTGGTTTTAGTTCTCATATCGTGCTTTCTTGTGGTACTTGCTATTAGAGGTCTAACTTCTCTGGTTTTGCATGGCCAGATTTAGAGCCAATTCCCGAGGACTCAGCTTACTTCTACCTTCAAGATGGTCAATACTAGAGGGATGATCGCAGGAGGACACGAGTCGGTTCTTTACTTCCCTGCTCGTTTTGCTACTTACTTTACATTTTGCCACTTGGCACCGACATGTTAGTCGGACTATCTTGCACTTACCTTTACATAATTGTAACTAAGTCAGACTGCAGCTGATAACAATTGTGTATACCTTGCTATATCATCTGGCTATGTTTTGTACAGCCAGAACTCAAAAACATTTTGACTGAGCGTTCGGGATGCCTTACTGCTTTATTTTACATATTCTCTATTATTGCTTCTTGTTTAAATGATTGAGACAATAGATGTGGAGTGATCATAATGAGACTTTCATGTAGTATGCACCCCCTCGTCTCTTAGATAGCATTGATCGTATTATACGGTATTCATCTACCCGTAATACGTAGCTGGCTGAGTCACTCCCCCGCTCTCCGGTATTCTGGTTCTGGGGCGTGACAAGGTTTTAATGGTGGCTCATGCAGGTCTGATTTCAGACTTGTGGGGTGTTTTAATTTATGGGATGTCTCAATCACACATATTTTCCCTTGATCTCATGATTCGTTATTCTCGACCCTAGCTTGACATTCTGGTATTTTTTGACTTCATTGATCTTTCCTGTCCGATCGTTTGATTGTTCTCTTGTCCCTTCTTAGGGGCATTTCGTCCGCATCTGCTAGAGCTGGACAGCAACAACAAGGGCAACATGGACAGCAAGACCCTGTTGATCAGCAACAACGGCCAGTACTACCTCAAGAGACCATCCAAGAAGAGTTGATAGTGGAACCAGCAGCTGGACTGCAGTATCCGGAGGTTCCAACGCCACCAATAGTTCCACCTACCCCTATGGCAGTAGACACACCAGCCCTTTTGGAAATCATAAGGGGGATGATGGCTACTCAACAACATCAGATGTTGGCTCAGCAACACATGCACACTCAGCTACAAGAGCAGAATGTATTACTCAACCAAGGATTGCAAACGGCTTTGGAAAGAGGGGTGAGGACAGATTCAGGAGCATCAACCAGATTTTGCAAGTACAACTCCCGTTTCGAGGGCACGGAAGATGCCAATTCAGCAGATGCATGGCTTAAGGACATCGAGGCTATTTTGACAGCGACTAAGATGCCGACGGAAGAACGTGTGGATCTTGTGAAGCTGTTACTTCAGGAACTCGCACGTGATTAGTGGGAATCAGAAGAAGTGGGAATCAGACGTCCTGTGGCTTAGGATGATTTTACTGCAAGCTTCAAGACGAAGTACTATGGGGTTATGGCACAGTTCGAGCTACAGTAGAAGTTTATCAACCTCAAGCAGGCTGGCAAGACAGTGGACGCTTATGCAGCAGAGTTCTGCAGACTAAGTAGGTTTGCCCCAGAGATGGTAGCAACAGAGAGCCAGAGGGCTATGTGTAACTCCACTTTTCCAAATATTGAATTTTTAAAATATTTTTATGCTAGTTAAATGAATTGAAATTGATTTTTGGTTTAATGAAGGTAATGAGTTAGTTATAACTAAACTATGTTTAGTTTTATTTCATTTATAACCTTTAAGTCAGCCCATAGCCCAGGAAAGCCCACAGCCTTTCCTTCTTATTAAGTCCTGTGGAGAAGGACTTTGTTTTCTCTCTGGAAGCTAACAGTGAGGGCTCCTTCACTCAAAATTTCAAATGTCAACGGCCATGAACAGTGGCCATGTGCTCTCCATTTCCCTGCTCTCTAACAACCTGTCAGAGCGATTTCCCGCGAGTGGCTAGCCTCATTCCCACGCCACTAGCTGGCTATTTAAGACCCTTCTCTCCTCACTATTGATGAACAATTCTTCATCTCCAATTTCTTCTTCCCCAAATTCTGACCAATCGGCCATGGCGGTTTGAACTCGAAGGCTCGACCATTGCAATCGACAGAGAGATCAGTAGGTAATTTCTTAACCTTCTCGTCTTCTTAATCCATTTGAATCATCGAGCATGAGCAATCAATGGTAGATCGAGTGGTTCTTCTCTGGATCCAGCCAATCGACTCGATCGAGAGGAGGACATATCGACTATGATCCTTGCTCGATCCTTGTTTCCAATGATCATTCATCTATGGATCTGCAATAGAAATTCTGACCACCATATGTTTGTTTGTTTCCTCCATGAAACCAATTTGATCCTGCATAAAAACTTGATTGGGAATAGTTGATTGCATCTCGAATTCTCCTGATCTAGACCTGTTCTCCTTTCGAGCTCTGATTGCATAGTAGAGGTGAGTTTCGATTAGAAACCATGTTCTGATTCATTGTAGCAATTAATTATTTCCCTACATCTAAATCTTATTTCAGCTTAAGCTCAGGACACAACTATCTCGTATCTGATTCAAGTGTCATTGGAAGATCTATTTCCTAGCAGGTATTCCTATATGAGATATAGCAGTGCATTGGCAATCTTAGTGTTTTCTGTTATTGGTGTAGATCATTGTAGCAGTCCATTGGCATATTAGCAGTCCATAGGATGTTAACTAGTGATTTTATATATGGATTCATATGTTTTCCTATATAGATTCATATGGATTTTATATATAGATTTATATGTGTTCATATATAGTTGTGATTGAAATTCCATATGCTGTTACTAGAGTGATTCATGTGGCTTGATACATGAGATTTTCCTGTGGTATCCTAGTAGTGTGGTGGTTTGTTTTTGAACAGAGGATTAACATCTCTGATTTTGTTTAGCTTGCAGTTATGCTCTACTGAACCTGTAGGATGTAGTTCATGGCTGATTTTCCTCCAATATATTAAATCGATTTCAAATGATAACTATTGAACAATGATTTAGAGTTTGACAAGTGCAGACTGTGCTTGAGTTAGATATTGAATATCAATCATGTTAGGATTGATATTGAAATCCAACTGGACTGTTTAAATTATGCCTGTGTGAATGCATATGTCCTGGAGATAACACAGGACATGACTGAAGTCATGTTGCATTAGTCTGAACCATGGGTTAGAATTGATTCACTGATTTTGGGGTAGCAGAAATCGATTGTGAAGTTTAATGATTCATGTTAAAACTCTTGGGAACTGTCCTTACCTCCCTGGAGTTTCCTGTTTCGAGTTAGGACTGACACCATGTGACCAAGAAGAGAATGGGATAAGCCTGTGTAACTAAAACTTAAAGACAGTGTTAGAATGTTTTTCCCTGAAAAGAAGTCTACTTTAGGAGAACTGGACTGAAGATTAATCCTGAAAGAGATTGGGTGATGTCTAAATGTTTAAATACAGTATCCTGCCACTATTGCTGAACTGTCCATAATTTTTACCTGAAGTATTATGGAGAGACAGGTACAGGACATTGAAATTGGGACTGGATGGGATTTGGACATGTATTCCTGTTCATTTAGATGAGAGGCTTACAGTAGAGACTTTTAGGATTACTTGGAAATATTGTATTTCTTGATACTAAGTAGAAGCTTTGTAGAAATCACATGTGTTGATCTCTTAGGAAATGCAGGAGTTTAGATAGCATGATCAAATTTCCTGTTGTTTACTGAACAGGTGAGGAATTGATGTAAGGATTCGACACTGTTTAGGGACTATTATGGGACTAAGGAGTATTGACATATAGGAGTATGTATGTAAGACTGATATCAGAGTTGCTTGGACTGAGAAATCAGTTAGTCTAGCTAAGGGTTGTACCATGCTCAGTAAGACAGTGAATACCCATAGGTGTTAGGCTAAGTCCTGCCTTGAGATTGATATAGATGAGTCCTGATGAGGACAGATACATAAGAGACCATGGGAGATTGACCTACATCAACTCTACTTAATGATCCTCACCTGAACCTAGGTTTTTACTTGTAACTGAATGTGTCACTCATGCTACATACTGAAGTTGTTCTCAGGTTTTTGCCTGGACTGAACTGACCCATGTCCCATGTTCTGTTAGGATGTTGTGTTCCATTCTAGTTAAGGTTGAACAACACCTGAAAAATTTGAAACCAGGACTGAGTTGTTCCCATGTTCTGTTGAGACTAAATGGTATAAATTCCTGGTTTGGATTTAACCTGGGGACTATTAGCAAGTTTAGGTATTTGTTTATAAGGTAACCTAGCCTATTAAAGTCCTGTATAAGCCTAGGATATTTTACCCATCATGTGTGGTTGAAGTTCAAGTTGCAGGAAAAGTTCCTAGAGATAGTAAATTTGGACTGAATAGTACCTAGAATTACTAATCTAGTTAAACTACAAACCTATAGGTTGTACCATTGATTTTGACCATTTTAAGTCTTGTGATAAATAAGTTATGTATGAAGAGTGCAGTGATAGCTTTAAGGGTAATTTCTGCTAATCTTTTCAATAGGAATAAAGGTCTAAATGGGTTGTTTGTTACACTCTTGTATTAATAGTGTTAAGTTAGCCTAGTAGAAGTTTAACTTTTTAATTGAAATTGTATCTAGTAGTAATCAGTTGTAAATCATATAACAGGAGGATTTTCAGCTCCACTACCTTTTCTTGATCACCCGGAGACAGGCAAGTATACTCCTCTGAATTGTTCATTTCGCATGTCTTCATTATTCTTTCTTGTATCTCTTGATGACACGATATATCACGACATTGTCTTATTTCATGTTCCATGTTTCATTGTATCTGGGAGGGGAAATACTATAGAGATGTGATCAAACCCTGTTACTATCCCTGTGAATAGCTTGGCTCCCGCACCGTGCACGCGGGGCCAAAGCCGTACCATTTCATTATCATTGCATCTACCCAAGCCGATCACACTCTAGACGTATTTCAAATATTGCTCATGTCAGGATTCAGTATTGTATTTCAGGATTTCATGGTTGTATTTCATGTTCAGGCTGTATTTCATGTTCAGTTTGTATTTCATGATTCAGGTTGTATTTTATGTTCAGGACTCTTACATGTTTTACTTTCAGTATTCCTATTCAGTTCATGTCTTGTTCTCATTTCCTGTACTTTACATTTATTCCTGTTTTCTTGATTCATGCCATGATGTACATGTTCATTTCTTTGGATATACTTTGCTCCGCTCCTGAATAGGATATGTTGCAAGTGAGTTGGAGGCTTTATGCGATACATTCTATGGCGAGGAGCCTATTGATGCAGGAGAGCTAGCTGGTGCAGCTCATGACTTAGAGGCTGCAGAAGCCTAGAGATTTCCCTTAGTTTTTCCCTATTATTTCCATGTATTGAGACTAGTAGATTTCTATCATTCTGGAATGTAATAAATTCTGATATTGTACTTTACTCTGGGATACATTTTATAGATGCTGTGTTTCATTCTTGTCTTGATATCTGGTTAGTTTCCCTAGAATGGTACAGCTTACTTTGTTATTCTAATAACAAAGGCTGGGCGTGTCCGACTCGTATCCGGTTATTCGGGAGCGGGTCGTGACATGTTTTTAGTGGTGGCCCATGCAGGTCTAGCCTAATGGTACCTAGGTCTTAGTGTACTATTGGGGGACTTGATTACACTAAGGAAACTTGATCACAGCATAAGAAAATCGGAAAATAAGGGTATATCAGGTATATCAGGTATGTCAGGTATATTGATATTCTATAAACACTTGTTGTATTTAGGTCTAGGTTATTTTAACAGTTTTCTGTTTTGCAGATAGATCAAAAGCACGTGACACCGGAACGGTTGATCCACCTATACTTAAGGTTCCGAGCTTTCACCCCGCAGGTCGTCCCTACTATCCCCATGGGTAGTACGTAGTTGACGAAAATGTTTGAAATGTTCATTGACACCCAGAGAGAGAGCAAGCCATCACTTTCCAAGCCAGACTTGTGGATGCGCTTCTCGAGCCAGAAAAGACTTCTGCTTTCCAGACTCCCAGACCTTTGGACTTCTCCGACCCCGAGCACATATCTTGCATCGAGGAGCAGATCGAGAACCTGGAGTCCCAACTGAAGATCATTCAAGTCCCTGAGAACCCGACTCCTCTGAAGATTGAAGTCACCAACCGGGAGATCCAGCTTGTAGCACATACAACAAGATGGGAAGTTAAAGCCCAAGAGCGACATGAAGACTTATGACGAAGACAACAACTATCCTGGACTCGCAAGGCATCGCAACACTTAGCCTGCGCTTCTCCGGTCACACCACCAGTCGTATCATCGGGAGCAGATCTCAACAGCCAGCACGCCAGCAGACGTATATTCCTAACAGAGGCTCTGCGCTTCAGCCCAGCGGGAGACCCAGACTCAGATGACGACTACCTACAATTTCTGCCGTCGTCAGGACATCACCATAAAGAGTGCTGCCAGAGACGAAGGCTACGCTTGCACTGCGGATCGCCTGCCCATCAAGTCAAGGATTGCCCAAAGATCATTGATCACACTGTCCAAGGACAAGCACGAGGAGCACCAGGACTACAGCAAGGGGACCCACCTCTTCGGATTCAGCAATCACATGGAGCACTACCGCAGGAACCAGTCTACGTCAGAACAGTGAAGAAGATGGAAGTAATTCCAGTCCCGGAGGAATACTGAAGACAGATTGAAGACAGAAGGCTTCTTTTGCATGGTTGGAGGAAACCATGTATTATGATTCGTAACCCAGTCTTCCTTTAAATTCCTCTTAGCATCTAAATCATTTCTCGAAACTTCTTGTTTTCTTGTTTGAAATCCTGAGTGATATTCGAAACTTATTTCGAGATATTAATTCCTATTCGGGTAAGCTTGTTTCAGATCCACAATTTGATAATTGTTTGAAATTCACTATTCGATACCCTGTTTCATATTCATGGATTTATTTTGCTTCTATTTGAAAGTTTCCTATTTTGAACCATGTGCTAGTCGAGATTTTATTCCTATCCGAAATTTTATTTTGAAACTTGATCCCAATCAAAACATTGTTGAACCTTCACTCCTAGCTTGACACTTGCTTAAGAATCAGTCCCTATTCGAGACTTCGTTTGAAAACTTTGGTTGCTATTTTGAGAAATTGTTTCCTATTTGTTACTTGTTCCTGTTCAAGAATTTGTTTCTGTTCACGACCTTATTTGATCTCGTTTCCTAATTTAGATTTCGTTTGTTTCATATCCACGAATTCCATGCTTGTTTTCCACTCCCTAATTGATACGATGTTTTATATTCATTATCTGTGGTCTTACTTCTTGTTCGAGATCTTCTATTCGAGAATTATTTCCCATATGTGACTTTGTATTCTATTGAAGATTTCATTTTCCATTCGAACTCTGTTGAGATTTCATTATTATTTGAGATTTTGTTGAACTCTG
Source organism: Iris pallida (assembly GCA_029216955.1). Classification (NCBI taxonomy): domain Eukaryota; kingdom Viridiplantae; phylum Streptophyta; class Magnoliopsida; order Asparagales; family Iridaceae; genus Iris; species Iris pallida. The sequence continues at coordinate 11,152 of JANAVB010034049.1, forward strand.
TTTCTGGTACGAGATTTTGCTTCTAGATTTTGTTTCTATACTTTGCATTCTGTTCATCCTCCGAGATTTTGTTATCTATTCGAGCATTTGATTCCTATATGAGGTTGTTGGCCAATTGAGATTCTGGTTATTGTTCGAAACTTCATTTCGTGTTCAAGGTCTATTTCAGGAAATCTCTTTGTTGTTTCTTAGTACCTAATAAACCCTTGAATTCTAATAGGCAGAAAATACTATTTTGTGACTTGGACTATGAGAACCCATTTTGAATTCCTTGAATTCTTTTTGAAATTCCTATAGATAACGTCGAGAGACTACTCAATGACCTACTAGGGTATGGCAGTTGCGCACTGCAACCATTATCTGGATTATGGAGACTAAGGGTTCACTGCAGCCAGCAGCGTACTGGCGAGCCGGGAACTTTAAGTCGAAATAATTTCAGGTATTTATTGGTTTTCGAGTATTATCGAGACTTTGTCCAAAAATGTTCATATTTGATCTCTTGAGTTATTTCGTAACACTTGTTTGAATTGATAAAGTTGATAGAGTATTCGGTGACATATCGTTGTTTGAGTCATGGAACTGAATATTGCTGCAGCCAGATGTACACTGGCAAGGCAGGATTCTAAATACTGCGATTTCAAATGGCTATATGTTTTCGGACACCCTGGTGACTATATTTCTTTTCGTTTGATTATTGATATTTCAAAAATCGCAAATCCTTGTACGTTTCCTTGATTTGATACTAATACCTCTCGGGTAGTTCTATCTGACTCCTCATATCAACTGTTGCAAATTCTCTTTTTGCATTTTATTGTTAGATCATTTGATTTCCTAGACTTGGATTCTATTCCATCAGATTTTATCATATCTATATTTTGATTATGTTTTGTTTAAACTTCGATCTGATCATACCTATCTAACAATGATTCTCCTATCGTGCTAAAACTTTCAATCATGCCTGGAAGATAGTGCTTCACGACTCATCCTCTAAATTGTAATTGAAATTCATTCCACTTCATGACTGTTTGATCCTCGATCTTTGTCAAAGCATGATATCTCAAACTTCTTGTGTGTACTTGGTCTCAAGGCTCAGAGCGTCATAGGATCGGCAGAATCACTGGGCAGACAGCAGCAGACGGCCACTGGAGTTCAAAGTTGGAGATAGAGTATTCCTGAAGATCTCACCGACCAGAGGCGTCATCAGATTTGGCAAAGGCGGAAAGCTCAGTCCGAGGTACATCGGGCCTTTTCAATGTGACAAGCGTGGATTGGCGAGGTGGCGTATCGACTAGCGCTTCCAGCTAGCTTGGAGGGAGTTCACAACGTCTTCCACGTATCTCAGCTTCGATGTTACATTCCAGACCCGAGCCATGTAGTGGACTACTCCGAGTTAGAGGTGGGCCCGAGTTTGACCTATGAGGAGCAGCCAGTAGAGATCCTGGACCGGAGGGAAAAGCGACTGCGGAACCAGACCATTTCTCTTGTCCGCGTCATGTGGAGACACCACTCTCCGGGAGAGTCCACATGGGAGCGCGAGGATGAGATGCGAGAGCGCTACCCTACAATGTTTACCTAATTGTATTCTTGTATTTTGAATTTCCAATTTCAATAAATAATTCGGGGTGTTTCGTAAATCAAATTGGATTTATTTCTGAATTTCGAGGGCGAAATTTTTTCAAGGGGGAGAGATTTGTAACTCCACTTTTCCAAATATTGAATTTTTAAAATATTTTTATGCTAGTTAAATGAATTGAAATTGATTTTTGGTTTAATGAAGGTAATGAGTTAGTTATAACTAAACTATGTTTAGTTTTATTTTATTTATAACCTTTAAGTCAGCCCATAGCCCAGGAAAGCCCACAGCCTTTCCTTCTTATTAAGTCCTGTGGAGAAGGACTTTGTTTTCTCTCTGGAAGCTAACAGTGAGGGCTCCTTCACTCAAAATTTTAAATCTCAACGGCCATGAACAGTGGCCATGTGCTCTCCATTTCTCTGCTCTCTAACAACCTGTCAGAGCGATTTCCTGCGAGTGGCTAGCCTCATTCCCACGCCACTAGCTGGCTATTTAAGACCCTTCTCTCCTCACTATTGATGAACAATTCTTCATCTCCAATTTCTTCTTCCCCAAATTCTGACCAATCGGCCATGGCGGTTTGAACTCGAAGGCTCGACCATTGCAATCGACAGGGAGATCAGTAGGTAATTTTTTAACCTTCTCGTCTTCTTAATCCATTTGAACCATCGAGCATGAGCAATCAATGGTAGATCGAGTGGTTCTTCTCTGGATCCAGTCAATCGACTCGATCGAGAGGAGGACATATCGACTATGATCCTTGCTCGATCCTTGTTTCCAATGATCATTCATCTCTGGATCTGCAATAGAAATTCTGACCACCATATGTTTGTTTGTTTTCCTCCATGAAACCAATTTGATCCTGCATAAAAACTTGATTGGGAATAGTTGATTGCATCTCGAATTCTCCTGATCTAGACCTGTTCTCCTTTCGAGCTCTGATTGCATAGTAGAGGTGAGTTTCGATTAGAAACCATATTCTGATTCATTGTAGCAATTAATTATTTCCCTACATCTAAATCTTATTTCAGCTTAAGCTCAGGACACAGCTATCTCGTGTCTGATTCAAGTGTCATTGGAAGATCTATTTCCTAGCAGGTATTCCTATATGAGATATAGCAGTGCATTGGCAATCTTAGTGTTTTCTGTTATTGGTGTAGATCATTGTAGCAGTCCATTGGCATATTAGCAGTCCATAGGATGTTAACTAGTGATTTTATATATGGATTCATGTGTTTTCCTATATAGATTCATATGGATTTATATATAGATTTATATGTGTTCATATATAGTTGTGATTGAAATTCCATATGCTGTTACTAGAGTGATTCATGTGGCTTGATACATGAGATTTTCCTGGGGTATCCTAGTAGTGTGGTGGTTTGTTTTTGAACAGAGGATTAACATCTCTGATTTTGTTTAGCTTGTAGTTATGCTCTACTGAACCTGTAGGATGTAGTTCATGGCTGATTTTCCTCCAATATATTAAATCGATTTCAAATGATAACTATTGAACAATGATTTAGAGTTTGACAAGTGCAGACTGTGCTTGAGTTAGATGTTGAATATCAATCATGTTAGGATTGATATTGAAATCCAACTGGACTGTTTAAATCATGCCTGTGTGAATGCATATGTCCTGGAGATAACACAGGACATGACTGAAGTCATGTTGCATTAGTCTGAACCATGGGTTAGAATTGATTCACTGATTTTGGGGTAGCAGAAATCGATTGTGAAGTTTAATGATTCATGTTAAAACTCTTGGGAACTGTCCTTATCTCCCTGGAGTTTCCTGTTTCGAGTTAGGACTGACACCATGTGACCAAGAAGAGAATGGGATAAGCCTGTGTAACTAAAACTTAAGGACAGTGTTAGAATGTTTTTCCCTGAGAAGAAGTCTACTTTAGGAGAACTGGACTGAAGATTAATCCTGAAAGAGATTGGGTGATGTCTAAATGTTTAAATACAGTATCCTGCCACTGTTGCTGAACTGTCCATAAATTTTACCTGAAGTATTATGGAGAGACAGGTACAGGACATTGAAATTGGGACTGGATGGGATTTGGACATGTATTCCTGTTCATTTAGATGAGAGGCTTACAGTAGAGACTTTTAGGATTACTTGGAAATATTGTATTTCTTGATACTAAGTAGAAGCTTTGTAGAAATCACCTGTGTTGATCTCTTAGGAAATACATGAGTTTAGATAGCATGATCAGATTTCCTGTTGTTTACTGAATAGGTGAGGAATTGATGTAAGGATTCGACACTATTTAGGGACTATTATGGGACTAAGGAGTATTGACATATAGGAGTATGTATGTAAGACTGATATCAGAGTTGCTTGGACTGAGAAATCAGTTAGTCTAGCTAAGGGTTGTACCATGCTCAGTAAGACAGTGAATACCCATAGGTGTTAGGCTAAGTCCTGCCTTGAGATTGATATAGATGAGTCCTGATGAGGACAGATACATAAGAGACCATGGGAGATTGACCTACATCAACTCTACTTAATGATCCTCACATGAACCTAGGTTTTTACTTGTAACTGAATGTGTCACTCATGCTACATACTGAAGTTGTTCTCAGGTTTTTGCCTGGACTGAACTGACCCATGTCCCATGTTCTGTTAGGATGTTGTGTTCCATTCTAGTTAAGGTTGAACAACACCTGAAAAATTTGAAACCAGGACTGAGTTGTTCCCATGTTCTGTTGAGACTAAATGGTATAAATTCCTGGTTTGGATTTAACCTGGGGACTATTAGCAAGTTTAGGTATTTGTTTTATAAGGTAACCTAGCCTATTAAAGTCCTGTATAAGCCTAGGATATTTTACCCATCATGTGTGGTTGAAGTTCAAGTTGCAGGGAAAGTTCCTAGAGATAGTAAATTTGGACTGAATAGTACCTAGAATTACTAATCTAGTTAAACTACAAACCTATAGGTTGTACCATTGATTTTGACCATTTTAAGTCTTGTGATAAATAAGTTATGTATGAAGAGTGCAGTGATAGCTTTAAGGGTAATTTCTGCTAATCTTTTCAATAGGAATAAAGGTCTAAATGGGTTGTTTGTTACACTCTTTTATTAATAGTGTTAAGTTAGCCTAGTAGAAGTTTAACTTTTTAATTGAAATTGTATCTAGTAGTAATCAGTTGTAAATCATATAACATGAGGATTTCCAGCTCCACTACCTTTTCTTGATCACCCGGAGACAGGCAAGTATACTCCTCTGAATTGTTTATTTCTCATGTCTTCATTATTCTTTCTTGTATCTCTTGATGACACGATATATCACGACATTGTCTTATTTCATGTTCCATGTTTCATTGTGTCTGGGAGGGGAAATACTATAGAGATGTGATCAAACCCTGTTACTATCCCTGTGAATAGCTTGGGTCCCGCACCGTGCACGCGGGGCCAAAGCCGTACCATTTTATTATCATTGCATCTACCCAAGCCGATCACACTCTAGAAGTATTTCAAATATTGCACATGTCAGGATTCAGTATTGTATTTCAGGATTTCATGGTTGTATTTCATGTTCAGGCTGTATTTCATGTTCAGTTTGTATTTCATGATTCAGGTTGTATTTCATGTTCAGGACTCTTACCATGTTTCCCTGTTTTACTTTCAGTATTCCTATTCAGTTCATGTCTTATTCTCATTTCCTGTACTTTACATTTATTCATGTTTTCTTGATTCATGCCATGATGTACATGTTCATTTCTTTGGATATACTTTGCTCCGCTCCTGAATAGGATATGTTGCAGGTGAGTTGGAGGCTTTATGCGATACATTCTATGGCGAGGAGCCTATTGATGCAGGAGAGCTAGCTGGTGCAGCTCATGACTTAGAGGCTGCAGAAGCCTAGAGATTTCCCCTAGTTTTTCCCTATTATTTCCATGTATTGAGACTAGTAGATTTCTATCATTCTGGAATGTAATAAATTCTGATATTGTACTTTACTCTGGGATACATTTTATAGATGATGTGTTTCATTCTTGTCTTGATATCTGGTTAGTTTCCCTAGAATGGTACAGCTTACTTTGTTATTCTAATAACAAAGGCTGGGCGTGTCCGATTCGTATCCAGTTATTCGGAAGCGGGTCGTGACACTATGAGATTTCAGCAAGGATTCCATCTTGAACTCTTATAATTGATAAAGGGCATAATTACCAGACTTTCGATGAGGTGTTGACGGCAACCCGAAGGCATGAGATCACCATCCGGAGGATCACAGCAAGGACTGGAGGTCAGAAGTGATCTCACAATCAGATTGAAGGAGGAAGGGGAGTAGCGCCCCGAATAACAGCACCATCTCCTGACATTCGCATTCACGATGTGGCGATGCGAGGGCCAGTACCACCAACAAGACAGCAGCAACAGCAGCAGAGGAGGAACCAGCAACCCCCAGTGGGCTGCACCTATTGTGGAAAGGCAGGGCACACTAGAGGCGTGTGTCGGGCATTGAACGGACAGTGTTTGGTATGTGGAAGTCCAGATCATCAGGTTTCCACCTGTCCCATGAATTTGAGGTCAGGCGGATCAGCGGTAACAGTGAGGCCGTTGGCACAACGCCCGTTCATGTCACAGGCTCAGATGTTTCGGCAGCAGGGACCGCCGATGCAGCAGCAACAACAAAGACCATCCCAGCATCACCAAGGCAGGGGCCAGCAGCAACACCAGGCTAGGCCGCAGCATGGGAACCAATAAGGAGGCCGAGGGCAGGCATTCAATATGTCCTTGGAAGAGGCATTGGCATCGGGAGATGTTATGGCAGGTAACATTCTCGTCGCCTCATATCCCGCAGTAGCATTGTTTCATTCGGGAGCATCGCACTCATTTATATCTGCACAATTTACGACACGACTAGGAATAGAATTCGAGGCATTGCTAGGGAGGTTTAATATACTCACTGGTAATGGGCTCGTAGGAGTTAGTAGGGTTATTCTAGCGTGTAGAGTTATAGTTTGCGGGCGTTCCTTACCCGCCAGGTTGATAGAATTTCTTATTGGAAATTTCGACGTTATCTTATGTAATGCCCCATTTCGCTCGGTGTATTATGATGAGTCATTGACTCGAAGAGTTACGTTGACCCGATGAAGTATCGATGCGAATCGATGCAAGTGTTACGTTGGCCAAAGGTAAGCTTTGAGTCGATTGGAATCTATGAATCGAATCGATGCAAAGGATAAGTCCCGTTTGAACAAGTCCTGATGTCAGTTGATCTGGTGTGCAGGCTATGCCTTTATGCTGGATTACGGATTGTGGTATGTGCGCGATAGGCCAAATCAACCGAGTGGTTCAAAGGAATGGCTAAGTCCGAGAGTTAGCTATGCGACCAAGTTATGGAAGCGAGCCGCTTCAACTCGGTGAAACGGCAAGGCGTATCGACTTAAGGTGGGCGGGTTCTTGACTCTCTCTCCCTATTCCTTCACGTCTAATAAAATATATCATTATATGCGTAAGATGATTATCGAGTTAGCGAGCGTGGCTCGGCGACGAAAGGTCTAAGTATGCGTTAAACACTAAGGTAGAACATTGAACATTGAACAATTGAAGCGACGTGCATCGAGTGCACGGGTCGCGGTAGGGCGGTGATGGTAGAACATTGAAAGACAATATCGAGATGTGCATCACGTGCACGCCTTCGAGAACATTGAACACTAGGCGTAGAACATTGATTACGGCGCTGAGCGTGCCCTCGTGCACGGAAGCTAAGGAATAACTAAGTAACTACGGAACTAGACTTTGAGAATGACTTACGAATGGTACGCGTTGAATACAAGTACGAGATGTCTAAGCCGTTGGGCATCGTGCATCAATATGGATGTGTTGGGGCATAACGCCGACGGAGCTCCCCATATGGAAGGTGGATTATGTTTATGAGACGCGAATATGTTTATGGCACGGGAAACCGTTTATGGATTGAGACTATGTTTATGCAACGGAGAATTTGGTTGGAATATTATGTATGTTTGCTATGGTACGTATTGCATGGTCAATGGACTCGGATGGCCCGTGCACGGGTGCGGCTTCCCTCGGACGGTTACGATCGGGGCACCGGGACTGTTCGGCCTAGAAGGAAATTATGTGTGGTATTTATGGTGCACATCATTCGGACGGATTGCGACCGTCCATTGCTGTGATAAGTTATAATTTTCGTAAGTTTGGGATCCTTTAGATACTGGGCTAGCAACCCGTATCGAAGTGATTGTAGGCTTACACATAAGAGATGCCAAGTCCATTACGGTGCAAAATACCGTGACCTTCATATAGATAGGGCCGGTGGGCTGAGATAAGAGTTGGGTGCAGGCGCAGGACCTGCGACCCTTATGCATTGTTTAAGTTTATGGTCGGAATGTTGCATGAATTATATGGTTTCTTACATAAGTTCTAACCAGTACAGGCTAAGGAAAATGGGACGAAGATGAGCATGAACACTATGTTTACATTCATATTATGCCTAACTGTATCTGCTGCAGGAACACGGTAGTGGACACGTTATGATAAAGTTGCTATGCATAAACATTGCCATGAAACTGATCCTAAGGCTAAATAGAAAGAGCACAAATTAAGATGCATGTTTTACTAAAATGATTAAGTGTTTGGTTTGGGTGCGAGCGGGTCTTGATCAGTGCGAAGCGAGGACGAAAGCACTAATCCCCCACTAGTTTATGTGCAGGTTCATGTATCTTCAGCTCGGGGCGGGGCTTGGCTTGGACGTGCCGAGGCATGGAGTCCTTGGCGTTCAAGAGGAGCTACCGCATAGGCGTTCGGACTTGCGACATGGAGATGTTCGGCCGAGGACTACTTGGTGGCTATAAAGAGCATAATGTATGGAACAATGTAATCCTTTGTGAGCTAGAGAGATCATGAGTGTTGTAGCCAATTGGCATATATGTTGGGCTATTCAGAGCCTTTGTAATCTTCAGTTCATTATGAATAAAAGAGATTCTTGTGTTATACTTTGTTTCCTTCCGCTGCTTATGTTACGAATTTGAGATAATCACTATGTGAACCGTTATCTTGCCTTGCACGAGCGCAACTCCAGGCTTGTACGGCATCACACCCCAGTGAGGACGATGATTCGGGTAAAATCTAGCAAGGACGAGCGATTTCCCGGATCGGGGCGTGACAAGTTGGTATCAGAGCGGTTCCATCCTTTGGACCGTGCATGAATCTCTTTGACCCTCAGTTGCTTCGCTATCGAATTCAGTTGACTCTAAGTTGTTTCTGCAACCGCATGGCTCATGGATCTGCTCGACGCTACATTGGATGTTCCATACAATAAGTCTATATTAAAGTGCGTACGTTTGCCACAAGTATGTCGTGACTATCACGCGATCTCCGAGTGCCATGGGAGAATGTCGGTTGCACGAAGTGCAATGAGTTATGAGATGTTGGTTTCCCAAAGCGCAACAAAGTTGCGAGTGGTCGGTTGTATGAAGTGCAACGAATATGGTGATATTGGTTGCACGAAGTACAATGATATACGTATTGTTGGTCGCACGAAGTACGAGGAGTTATGTGTTGTTGGTCGCACGAAGTGCGAGGAGATATGCGTTGTTGGTTGCACAAAGTGCAACGGGTCGATATGTGAGGCGATGCGTGTTATGTTGCTATACAAACGGTTATGTGTTGTTGGTTGCACGGAGTGCAGCAAGTCGTGAATCCTTCGTTGCATCAGTGCAACGAGTCGATATGGTAAGATGCGTGTTGTATGGCTATGCGGATGGATAGCGATATGTTGCACGAGATTGAGTAAAGACCTTAAGTATCGAGAATGAGTTGTTGCACGAGTTGCAATGAGTAACGAATCGAGTTGAGTAGGCGAACGTGTATGTTGGCCGTACGTCGCGTTGAACTTTGAATATAAGTGAATGTTGTGTATGTGATCGAAATGATCGCTAAGGCACGGTTAGATTTGAATGAATATAGAACTTGAGCGAACGATAGGGGATGTTGGTTCAGTTGTTGTGCCAACTCGAGTAAGAAGAACGCTAGAGCTGGGATCGAAAAGATCACCATACGGGATAGTTGATTGAGAATAGATGTCGGACCTATGCGGAATGTGATGCCGAGTAATGACTCGATTTTGAGTGGTATATGCGATCAGTATAACGAAGTATTGTATCGGTAACGATAGGTTCGATCCTGAGTGGTATATGGGATACCACTTAGAGATAGCTATGATAAGCCGTTTGGTGACTTGCGATAGATTTCGTCGAGACGATTATGTTGTTATGATATGTTGTCCTCAACGGACGAAGTAGTACCGAGACTCGAGTGGGAATGACTTGAGAGAAGTCGATGCAAGTATGCCTTGATGAAGTGAGTCGAACGATTATGTGCGAAGTCATATCCACGGATGATACGTCGGACGAGGATTCATTAAGTGTAAGTCGAACGATAGGCTGAGCATAGCGAAGGGATGTTGCATTGAGGAAATAATTACAAAATTAGGCAATCGTGTTCTGGAAGCAAAGATTATCTGTGGAGACAATGCTGGTAATAATATTTTTATTCCAAGAATGTCATTGACACCTTCTGATCCAAGATTGCCTTTCAAATTTCAAAGAAGACAATATCCACTGATTGTTTCTTATGCAATGGCAATAAACAAAAGTCAAGGTCAATCACTTTCTCGTGTTGGATTTTTCTTGAAGAAGCCCGTTTTCAATCATGGACAGTTATATGTTGTTGTTTCAAGGGTAACAAATAAGAAAGGATTGAAGATTTTAATATGCAATGAAGATAAAGATTACTGTAGTTCAACAACAAATTTTGTGTACAAAGAAGTTTTTCAAAATTTGTAATTCTGATTGATGTTATCTTTTATATCATCAAATTAGAGTTTATCGTCTATTTTAATTTTCGTTGAGGTATATATTGTTATAATTTGTTCATAATCATATTAATACTTTTCTGTCTAATATATTTTGTGAATTACACAATTAGTACTAATGATAATTGGGTTGTTAAAATTTAATCTCATTTTTATATGCTTTATTTTTTTTTGCGATGCACGGACTATCATATAGTGTTTCTAACTTTTGTTTTAATTTCAAATGTTATATAAATATCAAGAACATTCATTTAATTTTTTAAAAATAAAACAATATTAGATATACAAACTGTGCATCGCACGGGTGATATACTAGTAGGAATTCTAATAAAAAAAATCTATTGGAGTTATAAAAATATTATATACAAAAAAATATATTATATAAAAAGATATATAAAAAGATAATAATAAAAAATATTATATACAAAAAATATATAATAATATTACAATTATAAAAATTTTATATAAAAAGATATTACACTTACAAAAAAAGTTACGTACAACAATGAAAAATGCTACATACAATAATTATACTTATTCAAAATGTTACACACAATAATAAAAAAATGTTACATACAGTAATAAACGTTACATACAGTAACAAAAATTTACTAGACCAGACAAATTCAATACCCAATATTCAATTATTGATTCATCATATTGTTGGATTTGATGCGGATCAGAGGTTACTTCATGAATATATTTGTCATGTCTCAAATCAATATTCATTCCCTACAACGTACGATTTTTGGCATCATTATGTTTATCCTGCAAAATACACCAATAAAAATAATTAATATATTTAATCTTTTTTAAATTTACTCCAACATAGTTATATAGAATGACAAACTTTACAAAAAATAATAATAACAACAATATATATATATATATATATATATATATATATATATATATATATATATATATATATATATATATATATATATATAGACTAAGGCATTTTTTATTTGATCAATAGGCCAGCAAAAGGATGCTGATGCCTTTTGGTCTCCCCAAAGGCCATAAATAAAATTTATACTTACTCCCAACTCCCCAAGACTCCAACCCCAACTCCCCAGACTCCAGCCCTTCGTCTTCAACGCCTCTACCAACCCATTCTCTGCAAGTTTTTTTTTCCTTTAAAAGCTTGATCCTCATGAATCTTTCACTCATCCTCCATCTTTTCAGTTCTACAAGATTCATTCCTCAAATCAATTATTTCACCCAAGAGCTTCTGTTGTCAATGGAAAACAGTGAAGCCAGAAAAGTTGATGTTCGTCCACCAGTTGTGCGTTCCGGTTTCGATGATAAGCCTTTGTGGAACCATGTTACTGTTCTCAATGTTGCGGCTGGAGGAGGAGGAAATCGAACTTGGGTCTGCAACTATTGTAGTAAGAAGGTTGTAGGCTCTTACTCAAAGGTTAGAGCCCACCTCTTGAAGCTTCCAAATCATGGAGTAGAATGCTGTAAAGTTGTAACGAAGGAGATGCTTCAACAAATCAAACATGAACACGATCATGCCGAGACGAAAAAATTGCAGGAAGAGTTCCGAGAGAGGCAAAAGCAGAATATATATCTTTACCAGAAGGATCAGACTTGCTACAACACAAGAAAAGAAAGGGGAAAGAGATTGGAGATTTGGAGAAGTCATTCAATATTGGTCAAAGGGACAAGGTCGACAAAGAAGCTGCGAGGATGTTCTATGCCAGTGCTCTACCATTCAACTTTGCGAAATCTCCGTTCTTCAGAGAATACTCGAGGACTTTAGCCAACAACAATTTGGTTGGATACACTCCACCTACGTATAACAGACTCAGAACCACTTTGCTTGCACAAGAGAGGGAGCACGTGAACAGAAAACTCCAGCCCTTTAGAGATTCATGGAGGAGAAAAGGGTTTCCATTATTTCTGATGGATGGTCAGACCGACAAAGAAAGCCACTAATTAACCTAATGGCTGCATCTGTTGGGGGGAGCAATGTTTCTTAAATCAATTGATGCAAGTGGTATAATCAAAGACGGAGAATACGTGAGCGGTCTGTTCAAGCAAGCAATCAAAGAGGTTGGAGAAACTAATATTGTGCAAATCATCACAGATAATGCAAGTAACTACAAGGCTATCGGTTCTATTATCGAATCCAGGTATCCTCACATCTTTTGGACTCCATGTGTGGTACATAGTCTGAATTTGGCCTTAAAAAGCATATGTGAACCCACGGAAAGGTCACCCCAATACACTGAGTGTAAGTGGATTTATGATTTAATTGCTGATGTCCAGAATATTCGTAATTTTGTTGTCAATCACAGCATGGCATTGGTTATTTTCAATAATTATTCCAATCTTAGTTTATTGAGGGTGGCTGATACTAGATTTGCATCTTGCATCATCATGACTAAAAGGTTAAAGGAAGTTCATAATGCACTAGAAAAAATGGTTATGGATTCAGATTGGAGGATTTATCGGAAAGGAAATAATGAAGGTAAAGCACATGAGGTGAAACAATGTATTGTGAATGACAGTTGGTGGGATAAGTTGGACTATTTTCTTAAATTTACCAAGCCTATAGTAGACATGCTAAGATTAGCGGATACTCCCGTCTTACACATGATATATGATATGTGGGATACAATGATAGAAAATGTGAAACGAGTTATTTTTGAACATGAGAAGAATGATTTGTTTTGTGGTAGTTCTGAATTTTTTAATGCTAATCATCAAGTGTTGGAGAGTAGATGGAACAAAAGTAATACTCCATTGCATTGCATGGCACATTCTTTAGTTCCTAAATACTATTTGAATCGTGGCTTCAAAGTGGGAATAATGGAGTTCCAAGAATAGCTCCACATGAGGACAATGAAGTGTCTTTGAATAGAAGTATGTGTTTTAAGCGATTGTTTCAAAATCCAAGTGACTTGAGAAAAGCTTATGCTGAATATGGGGCTTTCTCTACTGGTTTTGAGTATTCAATCAGCCCCATGTAATTGATGCAAGAATGTTTGAAGAACCGGTTTCATGGTGGGCAAATCATGGTGCTTCTACACCTCTTTTGCAAACATTAGCTTTTAAGCTACTTATGCAACCATCCTCTTCTTCTTGTTGTGAGAGAAACTGGAGTACCTACTCATTTATTCAAAGTATCAAGAGGAGCAAATTAACAACAAGTAGGGCTGATGATCTTGTGTTTGTGTATTACAATCTACGGCTGTTGTCACGCAAGAAAAATGAGTATAAAGAAGGAGAAACGAAATATTGGGACTTAGGTACGTAAAGTTATTCTTTTCATTATTGGTAATTTAATTAATTATGGTATTTGTAAGAGTAATTGATATATGTCAATTGAATTTTAGGTGCCGATGAAGTAGACTTGGAGGAGAATGCTGCTGTGGGGTTGGGAGAACTATCACTCAATGATCCAGAATTGGAGTTAGTTACTTTTCATGGTGCCTAAGAATGATATAGCAAAAAGAGCCGATCTAATGGACTTTTCAAGTTTATCGAAACATTATCTTGCTTATTACTATTAACTAGCAACTAGTTAGTTTGATTATTGTTGCTCATTTTGTAATTTGTTGGACATTTTGAGTTGTGGATGTCATTTTGATGGTCTCTATTTTGAATTTTGTGCATCTTTCAACTTAAATGAAATGAATTATTGTTAATTTTATTTCTGTTTAGCAATCTTAATGTTATAATTTGTCAATCTTTAATGTAAATGATTTTACATAAAAATATTATATATTTTTATATATTTGTATCGACGTATCCCCGCACTCGTATCCAAATTTCGGATCTTTTTCAGCCGTGTCCCCGTATCCTAAATTTTGAAAACTTAAGAGTCGGACTTCTAGATACACACACCGTGTCGGACACCCGTACCCGACTCCGAGCAACATAGGTTTTCGGTATATATGGTCAATCATTCATTACGATGAAGAGATTAAGAAAGATATTATGCATAGAATTAAAACAGATGGTTGAAATGGAGGATCGCTTCTGGAGTACTTTGTCTATGTGATCACAAGATACCTTTGAAGTTAAGAGAAAAGTTATACACAACACCTATAAGACAAGTCATGCTTTATTGATCAGAGTGTTAAGCAATTAAGAAACAATATGATGTAATACATGTTTTGATTAAGCCTATTTTATGTCTCTATGTTGTCAGGTTATGGAAATCAGCAGGAAGAACGAGAATCAATGACAATCTATGAAGAACGAAAATCAATGACAATCTATGTATGAAGAACGACTAATTAAGTAGAAGACTTAATGTTCAATGTTGGGATATCAATGGTTTTCTTTTTAAGAAGAAGCATAGTCATATTTGCAAATCTTGTATTCATAATTCATTAGAAAATTAATGTAATAAATTATACTCAATTCTAGTTCCAAATTTAATATCAGTTCTTTAGCAAATATAATGTCCTTTATCAAGCAGATTCGTTCTTCACAATCAAAGCAGGATAACATCTATGAATGATTGAAAATATTAATTTTTTTTAATCCTAACAGTGATGACTTCACAAATAATAAAGAAGTTAGAATGGTACACCTGGATCTTTGGATAGGAAGAAAGATGTTGGTTGCCGGATCTGCGACCGACGGTAGACGGACGGCTTGACGGCGGGTGGCTTGACGACGGAAGGCCAGCTGCACCAAGGGAGGAAGACAGACGACCGGGACGGGAAGCAGGACAGTTAGGAGCTGCTGACACCGCCTGGATCGGATGGCGGACGGCTTGGCGGAGAGGTTGGAGAGAGAATGAGTCGAGGGGCGCTCGACGAACGACCACCCTAGGGTTTCACACAGCCCAGGAAGGAAGGGGGGAAGGGGGGGAGATTAGGTTTCACACTCTAATCTCAAAAAGATAAGTAGCAAAAAAAATTTTCTCACAAATTTTCATTCATTAATTGATGATCTCATATGAAAAGAGCAAGCCTATATATATGCATACAAAAGAGCAAAGTGCTATCCCATATGCAATATGGGACTAAAGATGTGAATAAGAAAGAAACAAATTCTCCACAAGTCATTTGGGACTAAAATAAACCTAATAAAATACTAACTCAAACTCAAAACCACATGAGCAACGATGGATCTTTTTCGAGATGCTTCCTGCGCCGGTACACGTGTCGAAAATCTCGTGTGCGCCGTATAATGTCCTCATCATTCTCCCCGGGTAAGGGAGAGCTCGATTCTGTCGCAGATGGGGCTCTACTACTCTTATAGTACTGTAATGCATCTGGATCAATTCTCTGTAGATCATCTCGGGCTAGCCAAG
Source organism: Iris pallida (assembly GCA_029216955.1). Classification (NCBI taxonomy): domain Eukaryota; kingdom Viridiplantae; phylum Streptophyta; class Magnoliopsida; order Asparagales; family Iridaceae; genus Iris; species Iris pallida. The sequence continues at coordinate 26,859 of JANAVB010034049.1, forward strand.
TGTCCTCAGACTCATGACGACCTCTCCAACGAACTAAGTACCTGCGAATACCACCACTGCTAGTAGAAATAATATGATCATCAATAATATTTTCAATATCATGTACTCAGTGGATTATATTTCTGGTAGTGGAGGTAAAGAAGGTCCCTCAAGAATAGGCTCAGGGGTAAGGCCATCAACCAGTGGGTTGTCTGGGTTAAAATCTGGACCTTTATTCAACTAAGTCCTCAATATTAAATGTAGAACTAAAATTAAATCATTCTGGAAGGTCGAGGACAAAAGTATTATCATTAATTTTCTTCAAAATTTTGAATGGACCTGCACTTCGTGCATGCAACTTCTTGACGGTTCCTGGAGGAAAGCGTTCTGGACGAATCTGAACCATTACATCATCACTAACTTTGAATTCTTTAAACCACCTCTTTAGATCAGCACGTAATTTATAGTTGACATTAATCTATTCAATTCACTTGCTGATTTCTTTATGCAAATCATGGATGGGAGATGCAAATGCAGATGTTGACTCAGATACCCTGTGAAATGCAGATGTAGAAATGAGGTCTATGGGTTGCCTCGGTTTATAACCATAAACTATCTCAGCTGGACAGACACGGTAGACCTACTGACAGAGTTGTTATAAGCAAATTCAGCAATAGATAAATGAAGGTCCCAATTTCCTAGATTTTTACCAACTAATGTTCTCAACAGGTTTCCCAAACTTCTATTAACAACTTCCGTTTGACCGTCGGTTTGCGGGTGAAAAGCCATGGAAAAGTTCAGTTTTGTTTTCATTTTGTGCCAAAGGGTCTTCCAAAAGTAACTCGTAAACTTAACGTCCCTATCTGACACGATGGTCTTAGGTAGTCCATGTAATCGAACAACCAATCAAAGTAAAGCTTGGCAATTCGGAAAGCATCGTTGGTTTTGGAACAAGGTATAAATATGCCATTTTAGAAAAATCTGGCCACAACCACAAAAATAGAATCATGGTTCCTAACGGTCTTAGGAAGGCCTAATACAAAGTCCATACATATCTTGCCAAGGGCAATTTGGGACAGGTAATGGCGTATAAAGACCGATATTTTATTTTTGTTGCTTTGCTAGCTGACAAGTGTGACATTGACCAACAAGCCTAACAACATCTTTTAATGCTCGGCCAAAAGAAACGACGTTCTACAGCTTCAATAGTCTTATTGCTCCCAAAATGTCCGGCAAGACCCCAAGTATGAATTTTTCAAACAAGAAAATCCCTTAAAGATGTGCTAGGGATACACAACTTGCGACACTTGAACGAATATCCTTCATGGATAATGAAATCCCCATCTAACAAATGTTGTGACTGTTTAACAAGATAAAATATCTTAAAATCAGGACATGACACGTACTCTTTTTAATTCGTTCAAAACTGACTACTTCAGCCCTCATTTCAGAAAGAAGAAATGATCGACGGCTGAGTGCATACCCTTGACATTTGTAACACTTTACGTTTGGGCCAATCTTTGAGAAATCCTTCTCAACACTTTTGCCTTTCGTATCTACCCTAGGTTGGGGTAGATTGGAAATAGTCGATTAGGGTATTGGTTTGTTGATGACCGTGAACTTTGTTGACGAAAATCTTAACTCCTAAAACTTGAATGTGGCTTAACTTCGTTTAGATCTGAACTAGGGCATAAGCTCTCTCTAATGGTTAATGTCTCGTGCGAACAACTTAGTTTTTAAATCAGTTCGTAAACCAGTTCTAAATCTAGACAGGATTTGTTTATGACTCTCACTTTCGATAGTGCTACACTTACCATGAACTTATCAAATTTGCTACATACTCTTTAGCTAACATGTTTCCTTGGCGTAAGAGTTCCACTGATCTAATAAACGGGGATAATAAGAGGGAGGGAGGTATTTTTCCTTCAATTGTTGTTTTATTTCAGTCCAAGTCCTCATAGGCAACTCATCTCTTATTTCTCTCAAGTGTTCTATATTAGACCAATATTGACTAGCTTGGCCAGTCAATCTCATAGCTATAAATTTTACTTTTCTCTCCTCGGTTAAGATATACCACTTAAAGTAGCGGTCCATACCTTTGAGCCAATCTAAAAAGTATTATGGGTTAAGTTTGCCGTCAAAGGTCGGTGCTTCAATTTTAATACTCCTTAAATATTGCTCGTCAGGGTCATATCATTATGGTCGATGATTTTGGTTTCGTCGTGGGGAGTGACAACCCCCATGGTTGTAGTCAACTTGGTCTACTCATTCCTATGAGGTGTCTGACTACGCCCTCTTACTATGTCATCCCCCTGTGGGGTACGACTTCGTGCTCTCTCAATACTGATGAACCTATCATTTGTTTCATTTTGAAATTCAGTTAAGGCTTCGCGGGTAGCCCTACACTCTTGAGCAGTGGTACCCATTTGTCCCATCAACGCATCTAACTTTCTAACTAACTAGGGGTCCATACTGTCCTTAGCTGAGTCGTGTGTTAAATGCAAAGGGTTATTTGACTCTCGGAGTGAATGACTAGTTTTGTCTAATAAATATGAATGACCATATCGTGTAGGCATGCACTACTTAAACCTAAATGAATGTTGTTAATGCAAATGATTTTTTTTTAAATAAGATGAAATACTAAACTCTAAAATGCAATTTTTTTTAATTAGCTCCTAAACTTTTCAGGATTAAGCGAATGGACCTCTTCAGTGGCACGAGGCTTACTGATATCAGATCACACCACAACCGCTTCCTTCAAAGACCTAATGAGCTCCGTCTGGCCGGCAACCCCGAGACACTTGCACCAGAAGTCCTTAAGGCCAATGTCTAAATCAATTTTAAATTTAGTTCAATGTGATTTGTGGGCTATGGATAGGTGATGAAATCCCAACCATATCTTGTAGGGGTTTTGCCCTTAAAATAATTTATGCAAAATGACCTAAATGCACAAACCATGCTTTGATACCAAATTGATGTAATACATGTTTTTATTAACACTATTTTATGTCTCTATATGGTGCAGGTTATGGAAATCAGCATGATGAACGAGAATCAATGACAATCTATGAAGAACGACTAATTAAGTAGAAGACTTAATGTTCAATGTTGGGATATCAATGGTTTTCTTTTTAAGAAGAAGCACAGTCATATTTGCAAATCTTGTATTCATGATTCATTAGAAAATTAATGTAATAAATTATACTCAATTCTAGTTCCAAATTTAATATCAGTTCTTTAGCAAATATAATGTCCTTTATCAAGCAGATTCGTTCCTCACAATCAAAGCAGGATAACAGCCATGAATGATTAAAATATTAAAGAGATTTTTTTAATCCTAACAGTGATGATTTCGCAAATAAAAGAAGTTTGAATGATGCACCTGGATATTTGGATAGAAAGAAGAATGTTGGTTGCCGGATATGCGACGGATGGTAGACGGGCGGCCTGACGGCGGGCGGCTTGACGGCTACAGGCCAGCTGCACCAAGGGAGGGAGACGGACGACCGGGACGGAAGGCAGAACAGCTGGGAGCTGCTGACACCGCCTGGATCGGATGACGGACGGCTTGGCGGCGAGGTTGGAGAGAGAAGGAGGTCGAGGGCGCTCGACGAACGACCATCCTAGAGTTTCACACGCCCAAGGAAGAAGGGGGGAAGGGGGAAGATTATGTTTCACATTCTAATCTCAAAAAAATAAGTAGCAAGAATTTTCTTCTCACAAATTTTCATTCATTAATTGATGATCTCATATGAAAAGAACAAGCCTATATATAGGCATACAAAAGAGCAAAGTGCAATCCTACAGGCAATATGGGACTAGAGATGTAAATAAGAAAGAAATAAATTCTCCACAAGTCATGTGGGACTAAAATAAACCTAATAAAATACTAACTCAAACTCAAAACCACATGAGCAACGATGGATCTTTTCCGAGATGCTTCCTGCACCTGTACACGTGTCAAAAATCTCGTGTGTGCCGTACGATGTCCTCATCACAATATGTCCAGAAAGTTAGTGTAGCTAAAATTTGAATGCTAAGATGGATAGGTGACAATACGTTAAAGGATAGTAACAAATGAGTGTATCCGTGAAAGTCAGAAGTAGCACCAATTGAGGACAAGATGAGGAATATTAGACTTAGGTTGTTTGGACATGTACGACGCAGACCCATATGTACCCCCCCCCCCCCCCCCTCGCGCACGCGTAAGAAGGAGCAATAATATAAAAGTTAACAAAACCCTTAGGTCAAGAAATAAGCATAGACTAACATGGTTTGAAGTGTTAAAGAAATATATGGATCTTGTTAACATTATAGAGGACATATCCTTAACAGACCTTAATGGAAGAAGCTGAAAGGAAGAAAATGATTCAAACAACCGCCCCAGGAATTTTGAATAAAGGCTTTGTTTTTGTTGTATCCAGAAAATGTACTAACTACTAAAATAGTGGCTTCTATGTAATACAAGCAAAAGCCATTCCACAAGAGAATCAATTTGAGAGGTTCACCCGATGCAACTCCCCTCTATCTTACGAGTTCACTTTATCAAATTTGAATCATGAGTTCGAAGTGGAAAACTTCGCAACAATTCTAAAGTACACAGAAGAACACAAAATACATCAAATTAGCAATGACAAACAGAAAAGAAATATGTAACACTTAAGGAGAAAATGAAGATGATGTGTACATGTAAGGGCATGTTTGGTTGTCATGAATCCAAAATCAAAGAATTGAGAATCATAAAATTAAAATACCAAGTCCATGTGTTTGGCTGGCCAAAGAATACAAAATAAATGATATTGAATTCAAAATCCCTGTATGTGTTTGGTTTCTATGAATTGCAAGTACAATTACATTTCAATCTTGAGATATAAATTGCCTCAAAATATTAATCAATTGACAAACTTTTACTGCAATAACCAGCTTTTGAATTTCGAAGGTAAAGTTATGATAGGCACATGATAGCTCAAATGATAGTTGAATGTGAGTTCATTTTAAAATGAATTGCAATCCTCAAACTTGCATGCTAAACAGGGAATTGAGATTCCTAGTGATGATTCTCGAATACATGTTAACCAAGCATTATGAATTTGACCAGTTCAATTCACGAAATTCCAAAAACATGTCCTAAAAGATTTGATGAAAGTGTAGCAATAGGAGCTAAGGACCTAAGGTAGATAAGATCTTCTCTTTAGATTGCAAACTAGTATGCCATTCACCAATAATCTTAAAGACCTTCAAAAATGAAAAATTGATCCATGAACTATCATGACATGTTTAGCATGGGGAGCAAGAAACACATTGAACCAGAGACAGATTGTCCATTTCCTTCTCTAAATTCCTTTGTAGTCAAAATAAAATAAACTTCCGAAGTATAATCCAAATTTCTCCTGGTTATATATATATATATATATATATTATATATATATATATATATATATATATATATATATATGAATGGGGATATATGAAAAGGAAAAACATGGAGAGCTTTGCTAGGGTTTCCCCTATGGCGGCTACTTCGCCTCCCCTCCGTACCCCCGATCCTCTCGCGGGGGGAGGGGGGTTCGGCGGTTTGGAGGGAAGGGCGGCGGCAAGAAAGGGACCCCCCCAGGCGAGGGGGTCGGGCGGCGGAAGCGGGACCCCCCAGGCGTGGGGGAGGGGTCGGGCGGCGGACGCGGGATAGGGGCGGACGGCAACAGGGAGACCCTCCCTATCGGGGGGGTCGGGCGGCGGCGACGGGACCCCTCCAGGCGGGGAGGGTCGGGCGGCGGCAGGACCCCTCCTGTCGGGGAGGGGTCGGGTAGCGGGCGGCTGCAGGGGGACCCCCCCCGGGCGGGAGGAGGGGGGTCGGGCGGCAAGGGAGGCTCCTCCTCCGACGGAGCGGCTCCAGTATTCGAGTTTGGGTCCAGGGAGGACAACAGTAGGGATGCAGGCTGGCAGACGGTGACGAGAAGATGGGCTGGAGGGTGACGAGGGGCCCAGACCCAAGTATTGGGGCGGGCGGGTCCAGGAAATTATGGGAATCGAGCATTTATAGGCACAGTGGATCTCCGTCATCGTAGGAGAGGTACGGTGCGCACTGTATCGGGATGGAGGCCAAAGGAGATCGCGGCAGAGAAGGCTAAGGGAATTGCTACTGATGCCGGCAGAAAAGGCCCGGGTCCTGCAAACCCTCCGACCAGGATGCACACTGAGGAGCAGAGGCCTCGGTCATGGAAGGAGGTTTGCACGCCAGTGGTTACGAAAAGCCCGATGTCGATAGAATTTGTCCCACCGATGTCGGTTGGAGGAGGGCTTCGGACGTATTTTCCCGTCGAGGAAATAGCGGTGGTTTCAGAATTCTGGAATAACACTCTGGTGTTGTATGTGTTAGGGAACAAACCGTTCTATGGCCAAATCCGGGGTTATACGGAGCGAGTTTAGAGACCCAAAGGTAGCATGGAATTCTTTTCCAGGAAGAATGGGTTTTACTATGTCAAATTTGGACTAGCGGAGGATGTGTCCAGGATTCTGCAGAGAGGGCCTTGGTCATTTGATGGGAGACTCATTATATTGAAGGATGGACGCCGGAGCTGAGATGTGAGAAGGAGGTGCTGAACGCTATTCCCATTTGGATCCGATTCCCAGAGTTTCCAGTGAAGTATTGGAGCATCCAGCTTCTCATGAGACTTGCCAGCCTCGTGGGGAAGCCGATCAAGGCAGATGAGGCCACTGCTTTCCGCACTAGACTGATGTATACCAGGGTCTTCATGGAGATCAAGGCAGGCTCGGAGCTTCCGAGTATGCTTGAGTATCAGGTACCGTCTGGGGAGGTTCTGACACAGTCGGTGGAGTATGACTGGGTCCCACCAATGTATTCTTACTGCAAGTGCTTTGGACACACTACCAGTACGTACAAATATAAGGGGAAGGAGGCCGCCAGGCCATTGGCGGTTCAGACGGAGGCACCTAGGTTGGAGAAGGCTCCCAGTCACTTGCCTGGAAAGACGGTAACAGACAGACATATTGAGGAGGACACAGTGATGGAGGTCGACAGGAGGCAAGAGTCAGGATTACCGCAGAGGCAGGAGAGCACGTAGGGTGCACTGGTCCCTTTCAGACCACAGAGAACTATGGTGACTAGGGGTATGAGCGCGGCTGACAGTGGTCAGATGGTGGTGGCGGCCTCCCCGCGCTCATGGTATACAGCAGCAGAAAAAGACACGCTCCGGCCACACTGGAGGATATCCTACAGACGAGGGATATGGATGACCAGACTGAAGCCAATCCTGACTGGACACTTACTCTGAGCAGGATCCAGGCCCATCTTGCTCCTTCCTCCATGGTAGATGTAGTCATTGATCAGGCGGATGAGACACTTCCCTCGAGTGTCGATCAAGACGAGTTCCAGGGGGACCCCTCATCTATAAATTAAATGTCGACCCTAGCATGGAACATTAGGGGGGGTGTTCCATTGGACAATGGAGGGAGATTGGAGGGGTTCTGAGGAAGAGTCGTGTAACTTTGCTATCCTGCTGGAGACGAAGATTAGAGGGGCCGCTATGCTCTCGCGTAGGACTCCGACAAACTGGGATCACATCCACAACTTAGATCTTTGCGGTATGGCAAGGATCTGGGTTAGGTGGAACCGAGGTAGCTGGGAGGGGGTAGATCCATAAATTAGAACAACTCATTGGCATTACTTTCGAGAACAAAGGTGGGTTCCGATTCATCCTGGGTGCTGTATATGGGCACAATGATCGAAGACTCCGGGAGGCTTTGTGGGAGGATATTGTGTACCTGGGTCTTACGGCGGACAGCATGCATCTCCCTCTGCTCATCATGGGGGACTTCAATGCTATGCTATTTCGTCAAGAGAAGGTGGGAGGTCGTCCTGTTCCGGACTCGATCTTATATGACTTCCAGAGGTGTCTGCTTATGTTAGGGATGCGGGGGCTGGAGAGAGCTGGACATATCTGGACCTGGCACAACAAGGCTATACATAATCGGATTGCTTGTCAGCTGGATCGGGCCTTGGACAATAGTGAATGGTTCAGGTGCTTCCCGAACTCGGTGGCGGAAGGTCTTGCGGTGGGTACTAGCGACCATTCCCCTATTCGGGTTGGCCTCTGTGAGAGATCCACTTTGCGGGCGAGGCAGTTTCAGTATAACAACGGCTGGTGTCTGTCGGCTGGATATGAGGAGGTGGTTATGGGAGAGATACAGCACTTCCGGGAAGGCACGACTCAGTTCCGTATGGTTCATAAACTCAAGCAGATCAAGTGTGCTCTCAGGGGTTGGGTGAAGACGAGACCGCGGTCTTCTCTAGCGGATAAGGAAGCTGAGCTTTGGGACACTCAGGTGGCTCTCCAAGCTGATATTCTAAACGGGGAGCTGGCGGCTAAGGAGAAGATCCTGATTGAGGAGGTCAGCACCATGAGACTGCAGGAGGAGATTAGTACGGCACAGAGGGCTAAATGTACCTGGCTTATAGATGGAGACCGCTGCACCAAATTCTTCTATGATGTGTTCCGTACCCGTTAGCACCGGAGTAGCATCCCCAGACTTCTAAATGCCGAGGGACGTCATGTGGGGGACCCGATGGAGATTCAGGAGGAGGCCGTCAGATTTTACACTGACTTATATCAGCAGACGGATTACACTAGCACGTTCCCAGCCCTTGTCACGAAGAGGCTGGTATCCCACCATAGGAATAGCCTGCTTTTGGCACCTGTGAGGATGGAGATGGAAGACATTGCGATGAAGGCTAATCCCAACAAAGCTCTTGGGCCTGATGGCTTCTCTTCAGGGTTTTTTAAGCGACACTGGGGTATGCTTAAGGCCCCTGTTCTGGCGGCGGTACATGAGTTCTTCACGGAGGATAGACTTCTGAAGGAGATGAACCACACCTTCTTGACGCTCGTGCCTAAGAAGAAGGGAGCGACCTCGCTTGCAGATTTTTGGCCCATTGCTTGCTGTAACTTTTTTATAAGATTATCACTCATCTTATGTACAGGAGTATGGAGGGGATTATACAGGGATTGGTGTCCCAGAATCAAGCAGCATTCATCAACGGCCGATCGATAGCGGAGCACAGCCTGCTAGCTCATGAGATGGTGAGGGAGTTCAGCAAACCTGGAGGGATGAAGGCTTGTGTGAAGCTTGACCTCCGGAAAGCCTATGATACGGTCAACCAGGACTTCTTGTGTCACTTGATGCTTGCCATAGGGTTCGACAAGAGGTGGGTGGCGAGAGTGAGGGAGTACATTTGCTCCCCTACTTTCTCAGTCCTCATCCAGGGCACGCCTCATGGCTATTTCAGGAGCAATAGGGGGTTGAGGCAGGGTGACCCCCTCTCACCGTATTTTTTACCTTGGTGATGGAGTACTTTACATGCATGATGGATACGATGGTGCATAGCAAGAGGATCGTCCCCCTTTTCCGGTTGGTGAGTCCGGTTGTCTCCCATTTGATCTATGCTGACGACTTATTGGTGCTACTCCAGCCTTCTATGCGGGGCATGAGTGTCACGCCCCGCTCCCTTAGGAATGATCGTCCTCGTTAAGGCGTGATGCCGCACGAGCCTAGATTGCGCTCGTGCAAGGCAGGTTCCATAACGGCCGATTTCAGCGGCTGCGACGGAGTCGTCATACAGAAGTCCCAAGCAGAGACATTGAATAATAGCAGCAGAAATTAAGAACAAACACAAGTTATTCAAAGAAGCTCTTTATTGATATTGAAACAACGGTTATATTGGGGGCGCAAGGCCAAGATTACAATCATTCAAATCCACTCATCTCACATTACAATCACTCAGTCTCTCTCATCTCTCAAAGTACATTTGCTTGAGCCAGCGGAAGCTTCGGAAGGCAATGTCCATACATTATGTCCCGTATAAATCTTGACTCCATGCGGCCGCACACTTTGAATCGCCAAGGAACTCCGTACCTCGACGCATCCAAGCGAGCTCCGCGCCACGAGCTTCTACCTGTGCCTGCACATGTAAACTAAGTGGGTGTCAGTACTCAACTGTACTGGTGGAATGAGCTCCTCGCCCACCCATACAAAACCAACACGTTTGCTTTACTTTGTGCAACATAGTCCATTCTTAACAATTATCTTTCTAGTCTTGTCTTAGGATCAGTTTTATGACAGACGCCTTGGCATACTTGTGTCCGAAGACCATCTCGTGCTTGCAACAGTAACATCCACTCAACAACGTTAACCTATCAAGTCATGCTTGCCTTACGGCCAAAATCAGAGACGCAACTACGCGATAGACTCCATTTCCTTGCCTCTAGACCTCTCTCGTGCTTGCATTGTCGATGCACCGACTCACGCTTGTCTTTCGTGCCATACTCTATGACGTAACGACTCGGTCGTGTCATGAACTTGATTCGTGCTTCAATATCTCTTAGGCAGTGCCTCCTCGCTTAGTCTTGCCTATACTTGTGTTGTGACAACGCGGCCGTGCCTCTTATTTTGAGGTCGTGCCAAGCAACTCAACGTAACTTCACCCAACTTGCCCTATGGCTCTTCTCGACTTAACTCGCAACAGTTCAAGCCTAACTCATGCAACTCTATGCCAACGACTTAACACTCAATGCCACATCTCGTGCCGAAGCACGTCGCCTTCGTTGTAGCCAAATCTTAGGCCCAGACATTGTGTTCTCTAACTGCATACACATTCAACTCAACTCAGTTCAAAGGCACACACGCGGATTGCCGCCCGTGCCGACACATTTATATGAATGGTCACTGGCATTGACTAGCCATCATGGACATAGCCTGGCATTCGGGAACCTTGCATCGCAGGTGGCGATCCCCGATGCAAGTCTCCGACCTACCGGTTGTTTCATACCCAGCTCGGCTATAATTTTTTCTTCCTAGGTCGGATCGGTCCCTTGCCCAAGGTTTCCGATCCGAAGAACCATCGCCCTTGTCGACAAGTTGTCCATGACCATGCGCCTACGCTAACTCCTAGACTTAACGTAATGCATGGTCTCTCATCATCACCTAGTTCCTTTATTTTACTTCTTCTACTTTTCACACTTCTTTGCAGAGCCCAAACCAGGGTTGCCTCGGCGACTGAACCACAATCCTGACATATTTCTTCTCGGCGACTAACCGTCTCTTAGACTTAACATTCTTTGAACTCCGGGAACGGCTACTGCATAGCCTTCCCACTTAACTTGAACAGAACGTGTTTCCTTAAGTATCGACAGACCGTGGCTAACTTTCCTCTGAACCAACCGTAGCTCGTGCCTTAAACCGACTCATGCTCTACGCAATGCTATCGCCCAAGTCATACCTCGTATGACGGGCCTTAGGATCGTGGGACTATTTAACTTGACAACCGCAGAATGAGCGGGACCGTACTTGGAATAACTTAGGTTGACCGGCATAACTTTGCCTAACTTACTCAAGCCTACAACTTAACCCGAGGGACGAGCAAAGGCTATGCCAAGCCTTGCGCAGTGGAACCGTGCACGCTTTATCAAGCATTTTATGCGAGCGACGCCTACGACTTAGGCAAGTTCATAGTTTTGTGTCGAAGACCAACTTTCCTTCTCCCAAGCCACGGGACGAACGACCGAGTGTCATTTCAAAGCACGCCGTGCACCAACTCTAAGGCGACCGTGGGACGTTTTTCATGTTCTAACTCATTTTGACCCGTCGGGATTATTCCCTTAGCTATGTGGATTCATCTCTTTTATTATTAAGCCTACTTGTGCAAGTTGAAAACATGATTTATTATGTGAAGGCAAAGATGAGGCAAGTTTACCAAAACTACCCCACCTGAGCGAGTGGTCGCCTCGACCGAGCGATGTCTTCCAGCAGCCGTTGCAAGGCTAAGGCCGAACGCCGTCGGCATTTCGATTCCTCCGATTGACTGAGCGGGACGGGGCACTACATCATATACCACTCAGAAAAAGTTTCGTCCTCGAAACTAACTGAGTACACTTATCGACTTATCACTTTACTCAACATTCAAGAACTTTCACACACAATTCTCCTATGCCTTACTCAAATCCGAGCCACGCTCGTGCTACCCTCAATCCTTTCTTCAAAACTTACGATCTCTAAATCCTCGATACTTCCTCGTTCCTCAAATCTTACTTGAATTCAACGTATCACTTAGTATGGATCGTGCACATATCTTAGGCGTCCCCAAAATACATGCATTTCAACCAAGCCTCGTTATAGCGAATCCCGCCATCACCACTCGAGTCGGATCGTGCACGCATTCAAGCGTCCTTGATATACATGCATGTCAACCGAGCCTCATGAGTGGTACCTTCACCATTTCTATTGCTCCGTACCGGAACGTCTACCTAACTGCTAGGCTATGTCTTTTCGTCAGTATTGGAATCATAGTTCCCAAACAACGATATCAACACTGACCCCATCCTAAGGTCAAACCAAGTTGATAGTACTAGGTTTTCTACCCAAGCTTGCATCACCCCCGATTTCTAAACTTCGAGCATAGATTGCCTACACACATCCCAACATTTCGTCGCACGGGGTCCGAGTTATTCAGCAAAGCCATCCTATTACAACTTACGTTTCAACCAATTCCTTAACATATCAATCTCACTCGTTCAACAAGCCATTTCACATATTCTATCTCTTTGAACACGTTCGACACAGATCGCCTATCAATCTTTCTCAATTTGAGCACGCTATGACGTAATTCATTGCTAACCAAAATTCCACATTCCATATTTCCTAAGTCATCTATTCCAATTCACGTAATCGATCATGAGGTCGTCTAGATTAACAATATATTTGTCCCGATCTCACGCGAGTCAGATTTTCCACGGTGGACATGAATCACCATGCACGCTCCCGCGGGATAATCATCCTCATCGGGACGTAACTCTTGTTTTGCGTCTAGACTAGTTCATTCTCGATGCGCGGATTGGACCTACTCAATCCTCAAGTTTCTTTCCTTCATCAGTCGCAAGTCCAAACATCCTCGAATTCACCTTCGCGTCAAACCGACAAGTCGAGACAATCAACGTTGCCGCGTCCTGATTTTTTGAGTTCGATCATTTCTGCGACATGAATCACCATGTCAGCGCTCACGCGGAACAATCGTCCCAAATCCGACGCAACGCATGTGCGAGGCTGGAGTTGCACTCGCGCAAGACAAGATCGTCGACGTTGTGGCTATCAACGTAACCATCAAGACACGATCATTTTCATCCAACATTCATCTCGATCAAAATCCTAAGTATCGCATCCAACCGAACATAACACTTGCACGATAGTCATTCGTCGAGTCAGAGTACTCCCGAGTTATCGCATAGCGATCTTTGATACACCTCAATGTCACGACCCGTACCCAATTTTTTTAAACGGATACGACACGTGTCCAAGCCAGCCTACGCCGCAGTGTCGGCGGTAGAACGTTGTCACGACCATGAAGATCAAAATCACAAATAATGCTCATTCACATAATTAATTTAATTTACAAAGATCACAAGTTTTACATTTGTAGAAAAAATAAACTTATACAAATAAATGAATGACTACAACTCAACTATCTATCTAGTCTCCAGGCTTTTGTCTGCAATATTTCCGTCACTCCCCAAGCTAAGTGAATCCGCGGATAACCTAAAAATATTGGTTTCCAGTCAGGAATGGAACGAGCACAATTCACTGAATGCAATTTCAAATAAAAAAAATGACTATAAAACAAAGGTTAGACATCAATCATGGGTTTTGAAAATAAACAGTAAAGCCGTAAGAAAAGACAGAAAATCAATAGTAAATAAATAGACACATATACTTTTCCCACTGTTAGAAGTACCTTTGATATGTGATCGGTCTTGGGACAATTATACGACACGGTCTACACGGTCTAAGTTACACGGTCTACAGTTACACGGTCTACAATTACACGGTCTACAGTAAATATTGCAGTAAAGAAACACTGTCTACAAAATAATAATCACGATCTACACAGTTTAAATACAGTAATACACGGTCTACACTGTCTACTTTCAATAAATAAATCACTGTCTACACTGTCTACAAGAAATAAATAAATTACTGTCTACACTGTCTACAAGAAATAAATGCAACACGGTCTACACGGTCTACACGGTCTAAGGTCAAATCACACATCCTTGGTACTTCTCATTCCCGACTCAACAATTTATAATAGAAAATAACACATAACCAATGGCCAATCAATGAAATATAGTGAAATTCAATATCGAAATGCAGACAATAAACTGTACTCGCCTGTGGTCCTCTGCTGGTGAAAACCGACAATCTGAACTACTCAATGTGCCACAATAGTCAAAACCTGTACAACAGTCCCCGAAAGCTAAATAAACATTACCAATGTTCTCAGAATAGTCAAATTAGCTAGGATTGTCTGTCCTTAAGTCCAATTATGGATACAGGGGCAGAACGATAATTTCGAGCAAAAATGATGTCCGCCGTTGGACCCGCTTGCACCGAAAAGCGTGCCAGAGTCAACGGTCTCTAAAGTCGTTAAACTATATGTCTACGGATCCAGTTTTTTGATACGAACCCAACCGTATGTCCAGAGTTGGATTCCGGCGGCCCGTGCACAAAATCGCCCGTTGAGTGGAACCGTGGGGCCCGCAAAACGGTTATTTTATCAACTGTCTCAGAATTAGACCAAACTTGGCATACATGACCAGAAAAACAATACGGTCCTGTTGCGCAAGTTTCGTCTTGATCTGACGAACGTGCACAAAGTAATTGACAAATTTGCAAAGTGCACGATACGGTGAATTTTGACGGATATGCATCAAATTTGTCGCGCACACGCGACCAATTTGAATTCCGTCAAAGCCCACATGACCACGAAGCCGTTACGCAGCTTTTGATGCTTTCGTTCACGACCACGTCGCCCGGTTTGGCGGGACGCACGTGGTATCGGAGAAAATTCTAAATTTCGAAAACTGTTTTTCATATTTTTTTTCTCGATTTTCATCTAATTTATTTTACTGTATAAATCATTAGAAGTCAAACTACTGGTGGGGTTTCCATCCTCTATAGGTTGTCTAAAACTTTGTTCAGACACAATCTCAAAACCTTCGAAGGATCGACGGAAAACCGTTTTCCAATATGGGGTGTTCAAGTACGAACCTGCTCGTTTTCAACTATCGAACGCCAGTTTTGGCTTCGATTTCTGGGACAGTACAAATCATCTAAAATGAAAGCGTTTGAAGAGACTTATAGCCGTATAGTTCGTCTTCGTACCTGAGAAATGGAACGCGAAACGGCGGAGCGTGCGGCGCAGGAGTCGGGCACGAAGTTGGGGTCGGGCACGTCTGTTGCTGCCGCTCTTTCCGTTGCACGCGGCGCCACGGCCTCGTGGCCGGCCTCCGGCCATTGGCGGTTGTCCTCCGGCCGCGCGCAGGGCCAGGATGGGGTCGCCAGGGTGGTGGGCCTAGTACTAGGTTTCGTTCAGCCTTGATTGCGCGTTCTGTATTACG
>JANAVB010034050.1:0-23685 GCA_029216955.1 Iris pallida
TGATCAACCTATTCACCCTTTGTTCAATCCACTACGTCCTATTGACCCCAACACGTTTGATGATCGAATATTTGTATCATTGGAAGCCTCAAACGAATGGTTCAATGATTTTCGATCATGTCCTGTGTGCACGGGCCATCCCATCAACTTCACTATCTTTTCTCGTTATGATTCATTATTTCATAATTTGTGTCTGGATGAATTAGTGTGTACAAATTCACTTATCTATTTGAATGCAATTCAAATGTTTTATTTCAATCTCACTTTTAATGACACTCATTTATATTCTCGTGTTGCTGGAATTGACATATCCTTTGATGATTTTGAACTTGCAGAATATCTCGAGATTCTGGAACCCAACTCATGGGAGAAGCTAGTCGATGCACGCAAGTTTCAATTACCGGATGGGTCTTCCCTCGAGAGTTTCAAGGACGACTTGTATACCACAAACACACGTCCACGCAAGTTGCTTGCAAAATTTCTAAACCCCTACTTCTACGAGCTTCATCGTATTGTCTTTTCCACAATCCTGCCCAAAGCGGGATCGACTGATGAGGTTTTATATTTTGAGATTTCTGCATTGTATCACCTTCACTTCCATGTCCCGTTCAATCTTCCACGTACCATGATGGACTGGATGCTCAAAGCTAGGAAGAGGCCACGATCTTTGGTCTATGCTCTCTATCTTCCTATGGTTTTTTGTGCTTTTTATGTCCCTCTCGATGAGTGCCAATTCCTCCCTGCCCCTGCCTTCCTATCTAAGGTATGGCGGCTTCAGGCAGCTGTCGGATCTCCTGCTGAGTCCGAGCACTCATATGCTCAGGATAACGCACCTGCTCTTGGCCAGCCTGTGCCCCCTCCTCCTGCTACTCTTGAGTCGATTCAGACAATGCTTCGCGATCGGTTCATGTTAGAGGATGATCACTGGACCCAACTCGACTATCTTACCACCTTGCAGATGAGTGCCATCAGCAACTCACTGTATGACATCCGGTAGAGTATATCTCGGCATCCGTCTATGCCTATTTCTATGGAGCGGGATCCTACTCGCGACGGGTAACGTATAAACGACCCTTGGGTTATGCGCTATCTGGATTCAGATGCGACTTTCGTGGATCCTTATCGTTCGGTGATCTATCTGACGGTGCTGGACCATCTCGAGCTCCGTGATGGATGTGGTCTCCTACCTGCTGCTGCTGCTGAGGATCTTATGTTTTTTATGCACTATGGATTTCTATTTTATGTAGTTGCTTTTTCTTGTATTATTTTACTCTATGTTATGTGTCTCTTCAGACACTTTATGTAGTTTATTATTACTTTGGTGTGCTTGCCAGTTACGTTCATTTCCAAATTTCTGTTTGTTTGAGTTTGCTAAATGATAAAAGGGGGAGAATTATTTGATATTCGATATTCATATCATATATCTGTGTTATCGATTTTTTTGTAGAGATTGTGTTTATCAGGACAAAAAAACATTGGCTTACAAAGAAGAAATGTTTACGGGGGAGCTATTGCTAGCTATTGTTTCTATGCACTATTAACGGGGGAGCTATTGCTTTTATACATGTGTCCATGTATGAACATTGAATGTACAAATATCATTTTGTCAATTATCAATATGGTGGAGATTGTTGACACAAAATCATAGTCAACCAAATATTGATAAGATTGACAATATGATACTTGTCATAATTCAATATGACACATCAAGACAGAACTCAGTGCAAGACGGACGTCAGCTCTATCCTACAGCGTACTCAGTTTTTGAGTCTGTATTTTTACTTTTATTGAGTCTAAATAAATGTAAACTGAGTCGCACTGAGTTGTTTCGGCCTATACCTATCTCCAAACCATAAACCAAAAGCTCCACCAAACCAAACAAGCCCACATAGCCCATTTAAGCACTTCTGTCTCCTGGAGACAGGGTTTGGGCCGAACTCTGCCTCCACATAGAGTTCGGGCCGAACTATGTCCCCTAAATTATAGGACCCTAATTTTTAGGGTTTACTGTATACTAGTTGTCCAACGGCCAAAAATTTATATTCTTGACACAGAATTCTGGTCGAATTCTACCTACATAGAACCCTATAAATAGGCCTTGATTTCTCTCATTTTAAACAATCCAATCTTCTCTTCTCTTCTCTTCTCTCAAAATCCTTATACAAGCCTTAACCTTCTCATCTACTAGCCACAAGCTCCCTAAGCCTCAAAGTGCTCAGTGCCCTTCAGTTAGGAGTTTGTGCAAGAGTTAAGAAAATTGCTTAGAAAATTTCAAGCATCGCCACTGCGATCTTTGTAAGAAGTTGACGTGCTCTTCTGAAGAAAAGGCACGGGGTGTGACTACTATTTCACAAATAGTAGATTTAATCCTGAGCTAGAGTTATCAGGCCTGGACTAGTCCTCCACGAGGAAAATCAGGTTAAAATCGGCTGTGTTTACGTATGCTCTCTTGCTCTTTTATTTTACGCATTTTCTCTAATTATATACTGTTGGTGAAAAGAGTTTAATTTTTTAATTGGCTATTATGGTCATAAACTCTATTCACCCCCTCTAGAGTTTCCTAACTATTCTTCACTTTGTTGATTTACCTCTACAATTATAATTTTGAGAGAAGATGTTTATTTTACATATGACCATATATATGGCTATTTATTTACGAGCCACATCTTTTTATGAGTTATCTTGATATGTTTATAGTGCACCCTTATAATATATAGTGCAATTTGAAATCTTTTTTTAAAACTAGTTTTTTTTTAGTTTATTAATCTTGATGATCATTCTTTGTTCATTCTTTGGGTATTTACTTCTATTATAGTTAGGGATTCTGAATTTCGATGGTGTTTGATGATACTGCATATATTTCTTTAAATCGAAGTTCTTAAAGTAGAGATAATTTTGAGTACAAGCCGCAATGGTCCTTCTGTCATACAGGTGTAAATAGCCTGAAGTGACACAGTATACTAGCATTCGGACTACCGCTAACTGGGAATCGGCCCCTACAGCTAATCCAAAGTGGTCAATACTTTATAGACTTAAAATTTATTAAGGTCTACTTGCAACTATTGTCTAGTTCTGGATCCAAGGCACTTAAGTCGGTCCCCTAGGTTCCAGAATACATCAGTGTATCTAGGCACTACATTTTGATTTATAAATACTTTATATTTTATTGTTACCCAATAATTTTGTAGCATATATATGGATACATGTAATTGATACATCATATGCTTCTAGCTACAAATGTTTTCAATTTTGTTGGTTGTTTGAGATCTTTCGACTCCAGTTGATACACTTATATCGTCATAATATTTTATATTCCCTAAATCGATCTATTATCTTGGATTGATCTCAATTTTATGCAAAGATAGATGGATTTCATCTTTAAATTTGGACTTTCATTTTTGGACAATATTATCTTTTTATATTTTCATAAAAGATGGCATATGTTGATCTATCTTGTCTATTGTGAGATACTATTTCATAGATCAATTTATGTTGCATAGATTAATTTATGTCGTCTTTTGACTTATATTGACTTATATGATTATTCATCGTATTTTGATTAATAAATGCTAAATTGAAATATCTTTTGATTGTTTCATCTTAAGTGTTCATTTAATGGATATTATCTCTTTTGTCTAAAGATTATTGTTTTTTCGTAATCATCATACTCGTTTTATTAAGCTTTAATTATTCTCTTGTTATTCAAGTTACTAACTGTCTATAGCAGTAATTCTTTATGGGAGAAAAGTCAGGCAAATTGAGTTTCTTTCTCTCAAAGCGTTTCTTTTTTGTAACACTACGGTTATCAGATGGATAGCGTACTAAGGTTTTAAAAGGGAAGAAATGAACTTTAATAAGAAGATCTAATATTTTTGATGAATTAGTTTCCAACATTTGGAATATTTTCTCCAGAATTTAAATATGCCAATACTATTGATTTTAGATATACATATGTAAAGGTAGAGCAGTTAATTATTTCAAATCAATTATTCCCATGACATGCCATATATCTAGAATACTATTGGTTTCGGTATTTATCTAGTCCTTTTTTATTATTTTGTTCAAAATTGTCTATTTATGATTTATGGATTCTTTTATTAAAGCTATTTTTGTGATAAAAAATTCGAATCATCAGCTGTCACTCTGAGGACTAAACGGATGCATTCGAACATTTATTAAAATAGCTTTTCAAAATAAACTTCGTATTTCAAAAGACTTTTTTATTTTTCCCGGTTATTTTGAATTTGTTCGTTACTCGAATGTTATTATTAAGACAATTTTTAAAATCTTTTATTGTTTTGAAATCATTTTATGTTATTCAAATATTTCTTATATATTTTTATTAGAAATATATTTTATTTGTTCATCTTTAAGCGTTTATCTATTGAAATTTCTTTCACTTGCCCAAAGACGATATTTTGTTTTAAGTGTGAAACTTTATATGAATTGATCAAAGGGAAGAAAGATGCATATCTTGAATATCCCTTAGTTTTTGTAATTATTTATTTTATATATTTTATGCATAAATGTTTTTGAACTAGATACACATATTTTAAGGGAAGCAAATTATTCGTCTCAATTCATTTATACCCTTAATATGTGGTATACCTAGTTCATCATGGACATATATTCTTTTATCTAAAGTATCTTGTTGATTTGTTCATGATACTTTGGTTTATAGTAGATTTATGAGAGAATATATGATTGTCTTTATTATCCCATCTCTTCCATTTTATATCGATTTAAAAAAAGTTACCTTGCCAAATATTTAATTATATTTATTAATGATTCTTTTGAGTTTAAATTGATTTGGTTTTTTGAGGATTTGTCTCAAAGTTTATGATTATCTATATTTAGACTGATTATACTTTGCGGGGGAGCATTCAAGTCGACTGAATATCTCCTTCTCAAGTATTCTGTCTCCATTACCTTCTTGTTTATCTAATGGATATTCATATATCTTGCTATGGTAATTAACTTCAAATACATGAACTTTGATATATATTTTGCATAGATTCTAGTATATCTATTTTGATTTCTTTTCAATGATTATATTCTTTATGGAAGTGGTTCACTATTTTGTATGGGCAAAGTGTGAATCATATTTTTTGTGATCATTGTTAAAGGTCTTATTAATTCTTCTAAATATTCTATATTTGGTATTTTATATTGGTATACTAGATCTGTGAATTTTTCCTTATGGATTATTTATGAACAATGATTAATTTCTTCTACAGTGATATCTTTTATTAAAATTCTTTATTGGTTTCCTTCAAAACTATAGTTTTAATCTTTCTTCTATCGGGTTTTGAATGGTTTGTTTCAAATTTCTACCCTGATTGTTGTTCATGATTATTTTTGTCTTCCTTCTGTTATGATTATTTTATATCTTATTACGGGGTAACATATTTTTGATCATGTCAGCGGGGGAGAAATAAGTTTAAGTTAGCACACAATCTTCTAATGGTATGTATTTATTAGTGATACATTCATCTACCGTTCTATCCTAAACTTAACCGATTTGTCATAATAAAAAAGGGGGAGATTGTTAGACCAATGATTATATCATGTTTTTGAATATGGATAATCAGTTAAAGCTTAACATAATGATGTCACTAATATTCATATATTCACTATCATATTGCTACTTAAATTAAGCATTGTCCTACTGCTCACTAAATGTTATCTTATTATCATACTATGATACTGCTTTGTTCGTCTAACATGTACTTGTAGATATGTAGGAAGCATGATCAAACACGATCAAACCAGGACAAATGTAATAAAGAATTGGCGACGGACCAAAGACGACATTAAACCAGAAAATTTTTCTGAACTTCCAACGACCTATCCTGGGCCTCGCATCGGGGGTTTCGCTGCCCGATCAGCGGACAGGGGTCGAGGGGCAGCGCCCCCGTAGGGGTTCGGTGGCGAAGCCCCCAAAAGGTATTTAGATTTCTAGATCTGTTTATCTTTAGACATCTGTCGTCAAGGAAAAATGGCATCTTCAAGTCTGCGCAAGGACGTCATCAAAGGGCTATTGGTTTTTCTAATTTATTTTATAATTTCTTATTTATTGAGTTTAGATAATTTGAGAGTCGGGATCACTGGCAATTTAGTAGACGACTCTCAAAAACCTTTTTGACCCAAACCAAATCGTAAGCCCTTGCTAATGCAAAAAACCCTGTTGAACCAAAAATGACCTAAAATCAGCCTAATCAAACACGGCCGCAGCTCTGCCCGAACTCGGTCCGAACTCGGTCCACTAAAATTTCTCCTGGTCAGCAGCAAATTCCTACTCATTTGGATCTACAACGTTCAAATTATGAACGTTAACCCTTCCGAGTTCTGCCCGAACTCTGTCCTAGAAATTCCTATAAATAGAGAAGAATTTATCATTTCTAACAACTCATTCATTCTTTATCTTCTTTATCTATTCTAAAGCCTTACTATCTACAGAGGGCTTTAATCTTCCTATTTCCAAGACAACTCATATTCTTCTAAGTACCGGTGTTTTTTATTAGGAAGTATTCGAGTTGTACAAGCTTGGAGTATAAAGGTTTTCTTCAGAATGGTGTTGAAGTTTGTTCGTGGGCTTCGGATAAAACACAACGTTGATTGAAGTTTGATAGTGGGCTTTGGACTAAAAGACGACGGTGTTGAAATTGGCGTGTTCTTCGGAGCAAAGCATGCGGTGTAACCTCTATTTCAAATAGTGGATTAATAGCGTGCAAGAGTTATCGCGACTGGACTAGTCCCTTAGAGGGAAACCAGTATAAACCACGGTGTTTGTGTTTGTTCTTCTGAACTTATTTACTTTAAGCATTTACTTATATACTGCTTGCTTTATATTTGTTTGATTTATGCCATAAATATTTTAAGTGGTGATTATTATTCAGCTGCACGCATGCACTCTATTCACCCCCCCTATAGAGGAGCTCAATTGGTCCTTCACATATGTCTCGTCATAATCAACATCTTTTTTTTTATTATAACCTTGTGCCACTAGACGTGCTTTGTTGCATAGAACTTGTCCATCCCCACTAAGTTTATTTTGGAACACTCATTTGGTACAAATTATCGATTGACCAATAGGTTTAGGAACAAGTTTTCAAACTTGGTTTCTCTCAAATTGATTAAGTTCCTCTTGCATGACATCAGTACAAAACTCATCATTAAAAGCATCTGCTACTATCTAGCTTCTACTTGAGAGACAAAAGCTACATTAGCTGCTACATTAATATCCCTAGTAGAAGAACGTATACTTACACCTTTTGATACATCACCTTTGATAAATTTCTCTAGATGGTCTGGCATGAACTTTATTTTCTTCCTTAGACTTTCCAAATAGCTCTCATTGGTAGTAGTATCTTCAGGTGTCTTGGATTTGTTCTGTATCTTTTCATCATCACTTACGCTAGATCTGTAACTATTGAGCTCATCAAATATAACATTAATTAAGTCTTCAACATTCATAGATCTTTTATTAAAATCCTATATCCTTTACTCTTAGTATCATATTCAAAAAATATCCCTTCATCTGCTTAGAGTAGAACTTACCCATGTTGTCCTTGGTGTTTAGGATAAAACAGCGATATCAAAAAACTTTAAAATATGAAATGTTTGGAATCCTACCAAACTTATATGGTGTTTTCTTCGAGATAGGTCGAATCAACACCCTATTTAAAATATAACAGGCTGTACTAACAGCTTCTGCCCAAAATACTTAGGAAGATTATGCTGATTTAGATGACTCTAGTCATCTCGCTTAGAGTATGATTCTTCTGCTCCACAATACCATTCTGTTGGAGAGTTCTAGGACAAGAAAACTCGTAGTAATATCCACTACATCATAAAACTTTTTAAAATTAGTATTTATGAATTTGCCACCATGATCACTTCGGATTCGAGTAATCATGAAGCCTTTTTCATTTTATACCTTTCTACAAAATATCCAAAATTTAAAAACATCATTTTGTTTAATAAAAAGAAAACACATGTATAATGAGAGAAATCATTAACAATCACAAAAGCGTAGAGCTTACCGCCATACTAGCGACTCTACTAGGACCGAATAGATCCTATGAATTAACTGCAAGTGTCTAAAAGTACTTACAATGTTAATGGATTTAAACGAAGACCTAGATGTTTTATTCTTTTCATAGTCAACACATTCCATGTCTCTCTTAAATGTGCTTTCTGGGAGTCCTTTTACCAACTTTTAGTACATAATCGTGATATAGTGTCCATATTAGCATGTCCTAGCCTTATATGCATAGCCAGCTTTCATCTTGATTGGCTACTAGTCACTTTCCTGCATTGTTTGTACTTTCTAAAAAGAATACATAAATATTGTCTTCCCTAATCCCTTCATATATGGGATTACCAGATGACATATCAAAGATTGAACATTTTCTTTCAAAAATTTAATACCATAACCATTATCTGCCAAATGACTTATGCTTAATAGGTTATGTTTCAACTTTGTGACTAGACAGACGTCCTTTATTACTAGATAGGGAGACATACCAACAGTGCCATTTTCGATTATATCACCTCTCAAGTTATTTTCGAAGGAGACGTATTCTTCTTTCTTCATCGATAGCATAGCGAATAAAGATGCATCACCAGTCATGTGTCACAAACATCTGCTATCGAGAATCCACTTGCTTCTAGCATGAGAGGGTTGAGGGTCCACCTACAAGATGAGTAGATAAATCCTTTGGTACCTATTTCTTCATGGGTCCTTTTTTATTAGTTATACGAATCCAAGCAAGTATTTGATTGTTAACAAGCTTTCTTGCTTGATAAAACTGTGATATGTGCCCGTGAGTACCACAGTACGTGCAAGTAAGTTTTTAAAATGTGCTTTGTGTTTCTATGTTGACCTTCTTTTATGTCTCCTTTGGAAACATATAATTGAAATCATAATTGTGTGAAACGTATTGCTTGCGTGCTTTATGTAGTTTACTCCTCTTAAATGTATGCTTAGCATTAGGATTAACCTTAGGCTGTGTAACAGCAATGGTCTGTTTGCCTAACTTGATTTCTAACTTTTTAGAAATTGCACAAGACTCCTCATATTTGGCAGTCATATTAATGAGTCTTTGCTCTGTGACTAAGTGTCTCTTCTTCTCTACATCATAAAGCTCTTGTACTTTGACATAGTCTCTTTCTTTCTTTTCAATGGTGAGGATAGCCTCATGATAGTCTACTTTAAGCTTGGCTATCTCATCCGTGATACTGGTAGTAGATGTCTCTTTATATCTTCCACAAGATTAGACAATCTAGCTACTTCAGTTGTATAAGCCTTAACCTTTTTGCTAGATTGCTTGTACTTGTCGAACATATTTCTATGTTCATCAAGTACTTCGCTAAAGGCAGTTTCTAGCTCATCGAAAGTAAAATTATCGTACAGAGGGTTAGACGATACCTTGTCGAAAGCCATTAGACAAACATTTGTAGTGCTATTGGGTCTGTCCTCCTCCTCTAATTCACTGGCCTCACTTTCATGCCAGATGCTTGTATTGGCATACTTTTGACCTGTTGTAGCCTTCTTGCTTGATGTTGATCGATCATATGGACTGCTCTTCTTTGACAATGGATAATCCTTTTTGATATGCGCTATCTTCTTACATCCAAAGCAGATTGTTTCTTCTTCGTTGCTTTCATGGACGTCCTTCTTCTTTCAGTTTGATCTTTCAAACTTAAAAACTTTCTGAAGTTTCTGACTAGTAGGTCTTGCTCATCACCAAAAGATGATTCTTATGTGACTCTTTGTGCTTTGAAGGCGATATTTCTCTCGGAGGTTGCTTCTTCAAATTCTTGTAAGTCCAGCTCATGGGTCATCAATTGCCCATAAGTGTCTTTAGAGTTATTGTGGTGAGATCATTTCCTTCTATGATCACAGTTGCCTTCGGGTTCCAATTCTTGGTTAGAGCCCATAGAATCTTTCTGATCTTCTTATGATTGATGTAATCCTTACCAAGGGATTGTAAAGGATTAGTAATATCCAGAAAACGAGTAAACATCTGTGTAATTGACTCACCGGGTTCTATCTTGAATGATTCATACTGCTGTGTTAGTCTGGTGATTTAGGATTCCTTCACTCGGGATGTTCCTTCATGAGTCACCTTAACAAGCCTCTAAATTTTATGAGACGTAGTACATGTAGAAACACGATTAAAATCGATTTTGCTAATTGTACAGAATCGTGCATTGATGGCTCGTGCATCTAGACTAGTCTTTGTCTTTTCTTGATCTGTGTATTTATCGTCTGGGTTTTCTACTAGATCACTATCAACCAAGATTCTAGTCAGTTTCTTATATCCGTCTATAACAATCGATCAAAGATCAAAATCAAGAGACTGAAGAAAGAATCTGATTCTTGTTTTCCAATATGCGTAGTTCGTTCCAGCAAATAGTGGGGGTCTATTTCTAGATTGCCCTTCACCGTTGAATATAGATTTTACGGCTGCTACAAATACTCTCTAGAGTGTTATATTAGAATATAACCTGCTCTGATACCAGCTATAGGAATGTTAAGCACCTCTAGAGGAGGGGTGAACAGAGTATGTGTACGTGCAGCAAAAAAAAATACCACTTAAAAACTTCAGCAATTATAAACAATGGCAGATATAAGAGATAGTAAATAAAAGCATCAATCAAAAGATCTGAGAAGCAAACACAGTGAACAAAGTGATGTATATTGGTCTCCCTCTGAGAGGACTACTCCAGTCTCAAGTACTCTTGCTCGATGTTATTCCACTATTCATAAGCAAAATGAGAGCTTGTCGTCTCTTTAGAACAGCGTGTCTTGGTGATGAGCGCACGACCGACTCCAAAAAACTGATTCTAAAAATTGGAATATTTTTTGAAAGACGCCTCTAATACAATTCTTTAGTACCAAAACTCTAGATCGAACAGAATAATACAGGCTTTAGCTAAGAGTAGTATAGGCTATATGTGAAAGCTTTAGATCGCTGAAAATACTTTAGAATAGATAGAGAGAAGAGTGAATGAGTGATTAGAATTATGACAAATCCTTCTCTATTTATAATATTTTTGGGAACCGAACTCGGGCAGAGTTCGGACGCTTGAATCTCGCATTCGAACGTTGCTTGCAGATTTGGTGGGAACAGAAATTCAAAATACCCAGACGGACTCGGTCCGAACTTGGACCGAACTCGGTCTGAGTTATGGCTGAGTTCTGGTGGGTCAGAACTAGATTTGAATGGGCCGAATTGCAAAGGTTTTTTGGCTCTTTGGATTTGTGGAGTGTTTGGGATAAGTAGGTAGGCTTTTTGGATAGGTGGACTGGGAATAACCTAAGCCAGTATCATTAATCCCGAACGACCTCACATTTGTATTTTCTAGACTCAATGAAATTGAAAATACAGAAGAAAATATAAAATGACTTGATCTGGATTCTAATACGATTGGTTCTGGATGATGATGCGATGTACTGAGTTGCAGTAGGATATAAATCTAGTACGTTTGTATATGTCCTTCGTCTTTGATTTTTTAAACTATAACAGTTCGTATATTTTGCGTATCGACCAAAGTTGTCGTTGATTATCAAAATCAGGGGTGACCATTAGCCAATGGGCCAATAGAAACTACGCCCATAACTGGGTCACACTGAGGCTAAAATAAAATAACTGTATGTCCCATACACCTACTGATTGTCTTCCTCTCTCTAGGAAATGTACAAGTTGTATCCACGACTCAGACAATCTGTGTCTCAATTCGAGTATCTAACCTACACCATCTAACTTTGTATATGCCAACACACAAACCGCTTACACCGATGATCAGTCGAATGCGTAAGCTCATGCCAACAGAAAGAATCCCCACTCATAGTGTCGTGGAATGTCTCGTGTTAAGTCATAGAAGTTATTGGGATAACTTTATTATTTTTTGGGTACGTCTACTAACTCTAAGTCAGACACGTACGCACTCACAACATCGATGCCATCATCGATAAAACCGAAGTCATCCTTGGATACACACTACCAGTGTTACCATCTAACAACACAAGAATAGTTGTGAGTAATAAACAGAACAAGTATGACAAGGTATATTGCCTAGGGTGAAGCAGTAATTCGATGATGTCCTGCAGGCAAATCGTCAAGTCCAAGAAAGGTGGCAACATAAGAGTCTCCATGAACGTCATCGGATGCTGAAACAAATATCACCAACGTTTCCAAACTAAGGAAAATAGCTAAAATAGACTATCCATAAGTCCAATTCTGCACACAGGGACAAAATAGATTTTGGATCAAGATATGGTCCGTCGTTGGACCCACTTGCATCAAAATTTGTGTCAGGATCAAAGTCATCAAAATTTAGCAAACTGTATGTCCACAAGTCCAGAATGACAATACAAACCCAACGGTATATCCAGAATTGGATTTTGTTGAGCCGATCTCAAAATGATCCCTTAGCCCGGACGTTGGCATCTGGTTTGCATGGAATGCATGTAGGAGCCAAAGTCTACTAAAAAAAGCAAAGTATATGTCAACAGGTCTAGAATGATGATACAAACCCAATGTTATATCCGGAATTGGATTCCGATGAGCCGACCTCAAAATGACTCGTAGACCCGGACGTTGGAATTTTGTTTGTACGAAAATGCTTGCCTGAGTCAAAGTTCACTAAATCTAGCAAAGTATATGTCAATGAGTCCAGAATGTCGATACGAACCCAAGGGTATATCCACAATTGGATTCCAATGAGCCGATCTCAAAATAACCCATTGACCCGGACTTGTAGGACTCGACTTGTACCAAAATATGTACCCGGGCCTATGTCCTCCAAATCTAGTGAACTATACATGAATTTGGGGCAAAACGATGCCACAAGTACACTTGTGATATCAGAATTGGAATTCGGAGTCCTGGGTCCAAAATTAGAATTTTATAAGTTGAAGATTACGAATTTGGACGACCAACTTTGGCGTCGAATTCAACCAATCAAACGAGCTCACAATGGGATGAATTTTAAGAAGTTGGTCATACCAGCTCTACGTAGGAACCGGTGGCTTGTCAAACGGAGCTGCTATGGCGGAGAAATAAATCTATGAAATTGGCTCTATGAAATTGTCCAAAATAAACTGTCACGACCCGATCCCAAATTATTGGGTCGAACCGGATCATGCCCAGCCTGCACCGTTGTGAGACGGCGACAGTAAGCTGTTCTATATGCAGGTATTCACAACATCTATACATTTGTCACAACATGAATATACGAAAATTTTAAAACTTTTATTCAACAATTGAAAGTACAACTAGAAATGAAAGAACTGAAATAAAGTGCTGATTTCAAATCTACAAAAATCCAAAACAATAAAACTAGAAAAACTGGAAACGACTAGCTAAGCGGTTGGCTCGTTGGCCTCAGGTCCTGCGTCCTCCAAGAGGGACTCTGGCAACACCACAGGATACAATACCGCGTCATAGTAGCTATTGTAGAATAGCTCACATCCTCATTGTCACCTAAAAATGTGGTCTCCAGTCAGGAGGGAGCAAGTACGAATATGTATCTCATATTTCAAGTAATAATGGAAAAGTGCAGGCTAAATAGTTGAAACAATATTTTCCAGCAATTTAACAATTAAAAACAATATGATTTGAATGTGTAATCGTCTATGACCGGCTTGGGTTGTACAATAGCATCCTAGCGACGCGATACGGCTTATCCCCGTGTATAAGAGGGGTAAACTCGCATAATCATGCAATATGGGGGTATTGGTCATAAATGTTATACTATTCCCACAATCCCCCACAATCAATATCAACAATATTTGAACCCTAGGAGAGGATTCCGTGTAGCAATGTGGTTTAACATGCAACTTGACAATTACTAAATAAAATACAAGAAAACATAACCGTAACTTGCCTCTATTAATTGACTAGATCGGGAATGTCGGTACCGAGGAGGAAGTCAAGTACGTCTCCGAGATCCTACGGTTGAGAACCTTGACTTAGAGCCATAATAAAACCATTCTAGGTGTGCTATTACAATCTCTAGAAGCATACCCTAGTCAGGTTTTAATTTATTTAGTTAATCTACCAGAAATGTCTAACGTCGCAATCTACGTTCGTTATTATTTTAATTAAATAAGTCGGTTACTGATTAATTGGGAAAATAGCAATTACCGATTAATTTGGCAAAACTTTGTATTTTAAATATATATATATAAAACTAGGCTTTTCTTTTAAATGAGAAAACGTGTGATTTGCTTAAATTACTAGATTATTAATTATGAGAAAACTTATTAATTTACTTTATAAAATAAATATCATTTTTTATATTCTATGCGTTTAACGGCAAAAATAACATTCCAGAAAAATAAGAAAAAGCTACGCAACATAATACAGGGTCACAGAGAAATAAAAGAAAACTTGGCTTATGCCCTTTACAAATTATTTACATAAATTAATTAATCCTTAGGCGACCTCTGAGTGCCGCGAATGGTCCAAACAGTAGGCCGAAGCCCTGCACCAAAAATACTAATAGCAGTAACACGTTCTAAAATAATTATAAATTAAAGATAGTTTATAAAACGCGTCTCAGACTTGGTCATGCAAATCTCAGGTTGCTGGCTAGTGCCCCAACGCACAGGAAACCCAATAACGTTTGCGCTTTGCCGAGGCTCATCCAACCAATACGATCGTCGTCTAACAGGGGATGCGAATATCTCGAAAAAACAACCAAACTACAAAACCAATTTGGAAAACCTTTTACAAAGACCGAGTTTGAAAGTATATTTTGTTTTTATGAAATTAATTTAAATACCAGTATACAAAAAGGTTTTACTGAAAATTTGAGCAGCACCTCCTCTGTAACTGGACAACCAGCCACATAGGCAATACAAACCCCTGCACAAAGAAATTCCCAACCATAGAAACACCAACCAATCCATCAAATATTCCAACCCAAAATAATACTTCCACATCCAGCACCTATATAAAAACCAGTATCACAACCCAGAATAATAAATCGAAAATAATGTACGCATCTAGCGTCGATTATCCAACTATCGAAAATCACCGCAGCGATATAAACGTCGCGCGTATCCCCTATACGCAACGAAACTAAAATCCGATCCCCCGGAACAGGATCGGGACCGCGTCATCACAGACTATCTATGGAAGGGACACATGGACACAAAATTATACCTCAATTGATCGGCTAGAGCTCTCAGATGAAAATATTAGAAGAATAAAATCCACGGACAGCAAGAAAGTGCCAAAAAGCGCACATGAGGTACGGACAGCGGGCCGGGCCGTGAGGAACGTGCTGGACAGCGTCCGAACAGCGGACAGTGCTGGCCGGACGGCACGGAGTCGCCGAGGTGCTGTGATCCGACGCACTGGGGTGGCGTGCGGCTGGGTACGGCGGGAGTGCTAGCCAGACGGGAACGGGGTCGCCGGAGGAAGTCGGCGGGAGGTGCTGGATGAGGCAGGGCGGCCTCGGGAGGCACGTGCGAGCGGGATCACCGGAGGAAGTCGGCGGAAGGCGCTGGACGAGGCAGGCGTGCGTCACGGGGTTGGTCGCGGTGGCGAGAGAGGGTCGGGGCCGGCGGTCGGAGACGACCACGGGGAGGTCACAGGAAGGCGCGGCCGGAGGCCGAGCTCGGGCGGAGTCGGGCTCGGCCCCGGTCGGCTGCAGGGAGACTTGGAGGAGATGGGTTTGGGAGATGAAGGTGGAGGATATATGGAGAAGGAGGTGGAGGAGATGTGAAAAAGAAAATGAAGAAGAAGGAGGAGATCGAGGGGTTCTGTGCTTGCTCGTGAGAGAGGGAGGGAATGAGAGAATGAGTGGTGGTGGTGGGTTTAAAAAGAAGAGATGAAGAATAAATGGAAGGAGAGGAGTGGTAAGGAGAATAAGGGGGGGAGTGGTTGTACGAGGGATGGGGTGATTTTTTTTAATATATTAACAAAAGGGTATATATATATATATATATATATATAAAAGAAATTCATTAATGGATTTCATAAGACTTCGGGACGAAACCCAAGTCAGGTTCGGGTTCGGGGTCGGAAGACGGGATCTGGGTACAGACTCGGGGTCGGAGTTGGACCCCGGACACGAAATCGGGACGGGGCAATCAATCAAAGATCCTAGTCCATAATTTTTTTTTAAATAATAATTTTCCTATTCCGACTAATAATGAAATAATAATAATAATAATAATAATGATAATACAACTAATAACAATTAAAGGAATAAGATCCGGGAGTGGGTTTCACAACCTTTCCTCCTTAGAAAATTTCGTCCTCGAAATTTCAAGGATAAGGGCCGGGGTATAATCAGAATCACTTAACCTTGATCAAAAATAGGATTTTAAATCATCAGGCACGATCGGATTCCAGGCATAATCACTAGGTACAATGATAAAATATCGGCACGATCAGAATTATCTAGATAGTCGTCTGAGATAGGGATGGAATGTTGTTGAGATCAAAATCATTTTAGGCACGAAGAAAATCTAGGTACAATTATGATCAAAAATAGGAGAAAATGAGGTCTCGTGAAACAGACAAGGCATGAAAGGAACGAACGTCAACAGTTTATTGAGAATCCAAAAATGATGAAATCTTCTGAGTTAAGGGACTAAAAATTCCAGATCAAATTGGAATGGGATATAAGGGTTTATGACTAAGGAGAACTCAACAAGTTGTGTGATAGGAGAATAGCGAGGATGATTAGAATATATCTATGATTAGAATGTAATCGGATAAGATAGTTCTATTGAGGACTGAGTGACAATCAAAGGGGATAGAAAAATATCGTATCACTAGTTCGAGGATCAAAGATAGGATATGCAAAAAAAATAACTTACAAAATAACAATCTTATTAATACCCCAAGCAAAAATCCAATTTCTAACTTGCTAAACTAGTTGAACTCTAAGTATCTACAGAAAACTAATGCAGCCGCCAAGGTATTAGAACTACTCTATTTGGAATCATAAATCACCTAAATCAAATTTTCTTCCATCGTATGTAACTCGTATGCCAAATGTATTTCAATTTCAAGTTTGCCTCTCGATCAAAATATTTTACAGACATCAACTTTCAATTGTCAGTCATTCTTCCAAAACGGACTACATCAAAATTATAATCTTTCCTTGCCATAGTAAATCCTTAGAAAATTCTTTAAGTTGATCCATGACCTATATTCGAGAATTTTCAATTCTTGAAATCAATTGACAGAATTGCAATCATTAATCAATTTTAATCTTTAACTATGCACCTTGTTTGCCATTGATTGTAAAAGAACAGAACAATTATCGAAGGACTGAACTTAGACTCACAATACAAACTCGCTCGTACAAAGAAAGCCTAGGGACGAAAACCTAGGTACAGCAGACTAAGTACGATTGTTTATTTTTGATTATGGGGGTGACGATAGAGGCTCGGGAAAGCGACGGCCGCTCTGCCTTACTCCTTGGACAATCGGTATGCAGCCTTGGCTCGGGGAAGATCTGCTCGGCGTTGACGAAGAAAGGCTCTTCTTACTCTCCTCAGGTTGCTCTCCTGGCTTCTCTCTCTCTGTGAGTATCAAGAAAAAGGGAAGCTCTCTCTGTGTATACTCTCTCTTCTTCTCTTTTTTTTATTCTTTTGTTGCCGACCCCTTTTTTACATGGGAATGATGCTGGCTATTTATAAGAGTGGGGTGGGATCATTAGGGTTTGCTGATGATTATCTATTTGGAATGTCGGCGCTCCTTCATTCTATCTAGGCCCTTAATCCTGATCGTAATGAATCTCGGCCACTAATGCGGATAGCACCAAATCTTATGAGCAGTTAATGCTGACTACTTTAAATCTTCGTGATTGATTATGCCAATATTTGATTGCTCGCTACGTGTCCTATTGACTTGATGAATGATATGCCCTGATCTCGGCAATTATGATGATGATGTCGAATATTCTCGTTGGGATTCTGTTGCATCTTCAGTGCTACGTTTTTTTAAATTAAAGATCCTGCCAGGGCTGCATAGGGTGACCAACACTTAAACCGCAGGGGAATACTACTCGTGAGCCGCATGAGTCAATGCCTCATCGAGCCGCAGGGGACGAATTTTTCGTGAGCCGCATATGCATAGTTTCTGTAGGCCGCATGAATTAGCGTGGTGTTGAGCCGCATAGACCGGGCTATGGATGGACCCCATATGGCGGTTTTTGTTAATCATATTAGAGTGACTCCTCAATGAGCCGCATGAAGATGTTCTCTATCCGAGCCGCATGAGACTTTTGCCACGCGGCAATCTAGGATTTTTTGTCAGATCGGGTCAGAGATTTTCTTCTTTTCCCGAAGAGTCTGTCATTATGGCAGAGCCATTATGATACTTTATGTCAGAGACAGCCGTCGAGTCGTGTCAGAGCATTAAATGAGGCCATTACTCCAGTGGCCAACTGTGGGGAGGGGGTCACACGTGTCGTCAATTGAGCCGCATATTCCTGCTGAACCGCATTCATCCCCGAGCCGCATGAGTCTGAGGGTCTTCTTTTGGGCCGCATAGGGCAACTCCAGTATTAGCCACATAGACTTGCTACCCAAAACCGCATGGGCCATTTATGCCTTTATTCTAATATTTTCCATGCTTCTACAGGACCCCCTTCAAAGTTTTCAATTTGTAAAATTGAAACACTTTGAATAAGAAGCATGGCCCCGTTCATGTCGCATAGGATGTTCTGTTTACCTGAGCTTCCTGGCCGCATTAGCATCTCGGCCGCATAGATTCTTCTGGCCGCATAGGCTCTTCGCCACGCGTCCTGACCACGTGAGCAAATCTTCATTAATTGCCTTCGATATGATTTGACGCCTTTTTTTAGGGGAGGATCCCAAGGGTCGGTTTTGCCTTGACCGAAGCGTTCTCGCCTTTATTTTTGGAGGCGGCGCGTAATCCGAGGCATCTTTCTACTTTATGGATCGCCTATAAATAGGAGTTTTTCAGCGCTTGGGGATTTCTTTACCTCCTTTCTTTGCTTGAATTCCTTGTTGCCAACTTCGCTCTTCGTTTTCCTTCTTCATCCATCGACTATGGCTCCCAAGAGATCTGCTGCATCGAAGGCCGCGAAGGGCAAGGCAGTTGCTGCTACGGCGACTGCGGCGACGAATGTAGTCGCTCCTCCGCCGGCTGCTGTAGGCGCT
Organism: Iris pallida; assembly: GCA_029216955.1. NCBI lineage: Eukaryota > Viridiplantae > Streptophyta > Magnoliopsida > Asparagales > Iridaceae > Iris > Iris pallida. Next base: position 19,166 of record JANAVB010034050.1, read on the forward strand.
GTCCATCCTGATGTTCACCCGCCCATCGCTGGTAAGGGGGTCACTCCGAAAAACCCTAGCTGCTGCCATGGCTCTGTTGCATACTTTATGCACAAGCCACATATACGAGACGTATCGATGTGACCGCATAAGCACTTCGCCCATTATGGCCGCATGAGCTTGTCACATTCGATCGGTATCGCATGTGTGTTTTCGACTTGGGCCGCATAAGCGTTGCTCACTTTTGAACCGCATGAACTTGATGGTTTGTAGCCGCAGCGGTTTGTATAAGTCGGGCTTAGCCGCATGAATCTATAAACCCTTCTGAATCTGAGTTGTACGGACTTGGTTAATTCAGAGTCGCATGGGGCTATGACGCGCAGAGCCGCATGGACCTATCTGCTGATGAGCCGCATGAGGTTGTGGCAACCTGAGCCGCATAGACTTCAGTAATCTTTTCCAATACTTCTGTTTTCTTTGTTTGTCTTCTGACCTTGTTTCTTTTATCTTTTTCTAGTGAATCTGCCCGTGAATCCTGCAGGGGAACTTTTGGTTGGTTCAAATCAATTCGCTTTGGGTGTGCGTCTTGACGACCTAATTAAGCATGTATTGAATCAGTTCCCTGCTGATGAGCCTTTGGAGAGGTTGAACGCCATCGAGAATTAGACCCTTCATTACCTTCGTTCTATGATGAACACTGGAAGGCTGGATGGGAAATACCTGAAGCCTCTATTCCTCTTTGGAGATGCTCTAATCATGGGAACTCTCGAGTGTTAGAGATTTCCGAGAACTGGGATTTCTCTTTGGACGGGGAGTCAATCCATATCCCTTTTATGGAACGCCATTATCCCTTATCGTGGTTCAACATGGTGCTGTTGAACAGGAAGATGGTATGCAACTTAACCCCTACTCAATCGGGGATGTTGATGGGCGACATCCATTACAATCCGAATATGCGGTCAGCGTACCCAGGTAAGGATCCCGTCCCTCGGTATATGATGGGTCTGGCCCCGGGCTCCTTCATGAATGCATACGGTCCCAACTTCTCATTTGCTCAGGCTGACACCTTCTTGAATCGGCTTGTCCGTAAGAAGTCCTATCCTGTTGGTAGGACAGCGTTGTCGAACTGGATAAACCCTACTTCTATGTGGGTCCAGTTGACCACCTGGGTCCTGCAGACCTACGGAACACTCTTGCACGAGGTAAGACTTTATCATGCTGTTCGAGGGACTTGTCACGGGCTCCCTATTAATAAGCCGCTGTTCATGGCGCTCTTGGAGATGTATAGCTGGCGAACGGGGACATTCTTCTCACCAGTAGGGGAGCTGGGGCTTGCTCTTCATGAGATGTATACTGTTTCTAAACTTCCCTGGGGAAATGAGCCTTTCGAGGTGTATACCACTTCGAATGAGGAGTTTGAGGACTTGGACCGACGATTCCCAGGTTTTGTTGCAGTATACCGGGAGTTGCTGTGCCACCATAGTGCTTGTCACCAGATGGCTATAAAGACAGCGGATAGCTCCGAAGGGACCGCTCCCCACACACATCATGGATTAGTTACCTTTTCAAAGTTAACCCTTCTGGTGGAGTTACTCCTCGAACCCCTAAATCGCATGTGGAGGTGAAGGATTTAATGTCAGGCGTCAAGAAGTCGCGGTCCAGGAGTGACATATTTGGGAGTCAAACTGACTCTCTCAGCTACTTTTACTATGGGACCACGCAGATGTCAGAGAAGGCGCTTCTGGCTGGCTTTTTGATGATATGGTTACGGAATTGCGTCGTCTCGGGAGGAGCAGGTTCCATCGAGAGGATCGGTCGCCAATTTATTCTTTCCGCCGTTAAACTGGTGTTCGGAGTTAGGCTGGCCCTTCTTCCCGCCATGGTGTGCAGCATCCACCACGGTCTTCGGACCTTCTCATCCAAAGTTGTTGCGCGTAAGAAGACCTTGGATTTTGAGTGCGTAGAATTGCCTTTCCATTACTTGATGGGGTGGTTGGCGATGCATTACAAGTCTTTGCTGGGACCCGGGATAGCGGAAGATGCTACGGATGAAGATGCTTTCCTCTTCAAATGCCATCGCCAGTCTTGGGAATACAATACTATGCCGGCTTGTCGGAGGGCGCTGGCGAGGGTAGATGGGTGTCACCTTTTTGTGTCTGTTCCTCCTTTTTCTGATGAGGATGTGAGTAAGGTACACCTTGATGGTACTGGACCTCCTCACTTTCTATCTCCGGATATGCTCACCTGGTTGCGTAACATCCGTCCTGCTCATTTGGTTTATCGCAACCGCGATAGGGTGTACCTGGAGCCTTACCTACCTAGTAGGTTTTCTCGGCAGTTCGGTTATAGCCAGTTATTCCTTGATCATCCCAATCCTGGTTTGGGCTTCGAAGGTAGTGTTCTTGATGGCGTCAGGGCATGGAATTATTATGATGCTTATCATACTTGAGCCAGCTTCTCGGTCCCTGATGCTCAGACGCCAAGGGAAATTTTATACGTGGCTGCTTTGTATCAGTCATGGCGAACAAGCCTCCTATTAATTTCGATCCGAGTACCAGTTTTATCGTGGGTACAGGCTTAGAGGAGAAGCCCAAGGGGGCTAAGGCCAGAAAGCAACTAGCGCTTCAGACTCCTCTCCCTGAATCAGAACCTTCCGAGTCGGCTGGGGAAAGATGACAGCGAAGATTCTCTTTTGATGGAGGCGAAGAAGTAGCAGATCAACCGCTTCCCATCCCTGATGAATCGGCGGAGGGCCCATTGCTTTCTACAGAAGGTGGAAGAGTGAGGGAAGAACAGCTTCCGGCTGTGTCTGGTTCCTCACGCAAGCGAGTCAGGCACGAATCTTCTGCAGCAGAGCGACCTTTTCCGTGTAGAGAGCTGTCGTTAAGTCTCGTGGATTGCTTATTACCGAAAGGGATGACGGTACCGATGCTACTCCGGAGGTAAGGCTAAATTGGATTTATTTCTTTGTTGTAGTTCCCTTTCCTCTCGTAGATATAATTTAATCACTTTTCTTTGTAGGCGTCCGACGGACCGGGGTCTTCTGAACCATCTACTGCCTCCGAGGTTGATCCCACCCTTGCTGCCTTAATCAGCGATATGTGCGTCGCGGTCCTTTCTGCTGGAGCTCTCCCGGAGGTGGCTGGAAGTTCCCGGGTTGCTGAAGCATCAGCTCGGGGGAACGAAGGTTCCTCTGGGCCCGCCTCCGCGGTCGTTGAGCTTCAACGAGATGACACCGTTCTCAGTACCTCTTCTTCCGGGGATGACTCTCTGATTCCTGATTCGGAGGCTATTGGTGAGGAGGCTGTGGTGGCTGTAAGCGAACCTCAGCCTCCATACTCCTCCATTGGTAAGATAGGCCATATTGACTACCAAAGGGGCTTATTTGCTCTATCAACATATCCTTCGGGTCAAGTCGATTCATGGTTGCCTTAGCCCTGCAGGTCCTGACCTTTTTTCTCCCGCCGTAGATGTTCTCGAGGAGAGTTCGGTCGGCCATTATCCGGACGAAAGGAATGTTTCTTCTCCTCTCTCTCATGTTGAAGAGCCTCCTGCCGTCTCCCGGCAGACGGGGAGGGAGTTGGCAATGGTTTCCGCCTCGTCTTCCGCCGTTGACACGGCTCCGGAAGTCGACTTCTCGACCTTGTCGAGCATCCAAATCCTGCGGGCTGCTGAAGAGGAGTTGGCCGCTGTTCAAGCGTCTTACCGCGCGGAGCTGGTTTCTCTTGTGGCGAAGCGGCAGATTCTGTTGCATCTTCTTCTGTGCTGCCGGCCACACTCCCGTTGACACCGGCCTCCTCGGAGGCTTTGAACGAGGTGACGCAGGATGTGGTTGATAGCTTCTATCGTCACTTAGGGAGGGGTGTCGACGCTGCTGTAGAACGGGGACTCCCTTTCACTATGTCTTTGAAGGGTGCTCGGGGCCAGATTGACACTTTGAAGGACCTTCCTGGCGGGATGGGGTTAGCCGCGCTCCTGGAGCCCAAGTTGACAGAGGCTGATCGACTTGTGACCCAACTACTGGCAACACGGCAGGCTGGCTTGCCCGCTGCAATTGAACGGGAGCGGGGTCGCCTCGTTGCTGCTCGGGACAAGATCAAGCTCACTCGGGATGCTGCCGCGCCAGCTGTGCGGGAAGACCTTGACAAGCTTTCTGTTTCATATGCCCATCATGGTCGTCGAAGTCAGGCTTGTAGGGCTCGTGAAGAGTCTGCTTCTCGTGGAGTAGCGGCCACACGGGAGCGGATTCTTGCACTCTAACAGAGTTGGCCTTCCTAGAGTTAGAGCGGGAAGCTGCTCGTGCAGAGCAGGAGTCGATTGCTCGGGAGGCCGAGCGGGTTTCCCGATCCTCTGCCACCTTGGAGCGGTCTTTTAAGGAGTTTGAGGACAACTGGCGAGCCTATGCTCATCTGGAGGACCCGGCGGTGCTGAATCAGGAGGCAGAGCGTCGAGCCAAACAGAGTTTTGAGCGGTCGGTCGCCTTGATAAAGGACCGCCTCACGGTGTTATGCCCCGGAGCAGTGATCCACCATCTGTCCTCT
>JANAVB010034051.1:0-39946 GCA_029216955.1 Iris pallida
AATGACGTAACCAAACAATTTAGTCAGGACCTGCGTGGGCACCACTAAAATAAGTCATGACCTGCTACCCAAATTGTTGGGCGGGCCGAGTCATGTCCAGCCTACGCTTGAGATAAGGCGTAGTAAGTTTTTCTAAAGGTAACAAAGTAAGACTAAAATGTGCTAACATTCTATAAGTGATAAAGAGTCATAAATGCTCCAAACACAAAAGTCATCTCATATAATAGTAAGTCCAAATACAAGTTCTGAAATGTAAAGCTGGATACAGGTCCAGTCACAAAATACATAGTCTAATACATGACTACTCTCAAAAGTCTAAAATATAAATAGACAACTAGACGAGTTTTCCCGCAGGTACATCTTCGTAAGACAAAGCCTGGTCCTCGACAGTAACTCCATAATATGGATCACAGAGCAACTCCTCCTCAGTAAGTATACCTACAACGTTATCCTGTCAAGACTGGAGCAAGTATTGTTTCTAGCAAACTAATATACGAAACATGAAATGAACATAAGAGGAATAAACTGGAATCATGGCATCTCATAATCTATCATGGCAAGGACACATATGTCATATAGACAGATGTATATATAATTTTAAACTGTAGCAGGTACGTGATCGTCAATATGTGTAAAATGTACTATGGCACAAGTATATAAAATGTACTTCCGTACAAGTAAATAAGCGATAGATTTACATACGTAAAAATACAGCTGGTGTGCCTACGACAAGGTATACATAAAATGTCAACCTTGTCGGTACGTACGTACGGAAGAAAGGGGCATGATCACGTAGTTTCCCCATAACCCAGATTCTAATCATTTGAGAGATATATAAATACTATTCTAAGCATGGTAGTGACTGAAAGTAAATACAACATGTGAAGATTTAGCTTGCTACCCCAAGGATCAGCATTTAACATGGTTGATTCGCAGTTCATTGATGTAACAGTATGTAAAGTTTGTAGAAGTACTTGCCTTTAGCAAACAAAGCAGCGATAAAAATGCTATAGATGCCTGGTAACTCATCACAGTAGAAATAAATACATAGACTTAGTTTTTTATACTAAGTTAAACACTAAAATACTAGTGGCACAACACGACTTTCTGACTGGACACCTAGCCAATGATGACTTTAACATAGGAGACCAATGTGGGGTGACACAATACCCAACTAACTTTCTAGGGTCTTTATAATATGCGGGGTGAGGTTCAATACGACTATAACTCAAACAACACAAAGAGTTGCAAGTCGTAATTATTCAATAAATAAATCAAACTGTACACTATGTTCCAACAATTTTTTTGAGATAGACAAAAAGCTCAATTTTACATAAAATAAAGTACCATAATGATCCTTGTTAATTATAGAAATTATACTAATTTTTTGGAATTTATAAACACTCATAAATAATTATTAAAAATCAGCAAACATAAATATACTAAAAATGAGTTCTGTTTTCCTATTTTTATAAAATACCAAAGCACTTATTAAATGCTAGAAAAATTATAATAAATTGTCTAAATTAAACTAGTATTTAAATATATTTTTTCCCAAATTTATAGACCAATTATATATATATAAAAATTCAAAAACAGCAAGCAACAGTTTCTAGAAATTAATTAATTAATTATTTACTATTTTTGTCCATATTCTAAATTGAACCGAAGTCCAGATACAGACCAGAGCCATGAATCAAGTCCAATGTGACTTGTACAGACTCTGAATGTATTAGACATAATCGGGTTCAAAAATTCCATGCTAGGTTTGGACATCAATTGGTCATAACAATTAAAATACAGGAATTTAAATAATATATTATTTTTAGAGTGGTAAAAATATACAATCATAAAATATATAATAAAATAACTTGTGAAATTTTACATAATATATTTGTACAAGGTAAAATTTGAAATGCATATATAAATATAAACAATATTTATATATACATATAAATATATATATATATTATATAGATATCTATATATATATCTATCTATATATATATCTATATATATATATATAATATATATATATATATGGATATATACATATAATAAATATACATATATATATATAGATATAAGAAATACAAATATAAGATACATAATATATTACAAATACTGTAATATATATATATATATATATATAATATATATATATATATACATTATATATATATATATATATCTATATAAAAATATATTATAATAAATATATACATAATACATATAAAAAAAAATACATATACATATATATAATAAAATACTAATTATAATATATATACAATTACTGTATATCTATATACATAAACATGTAGCATACTAATATATATATATACAAAATACATATACATTTATACATATATATATACATATATACATATAATAAAATAATAAATAATAAATAAAACAAAAAAAATCAAACACACAACCCAAAGGGCGCTCGAACTCGGTCTAGCAAGGGGGGTGTAGGCGCGGTCGGCTGGCCAGGGGGTCAGCCCGAGCCATTTGTTGAAAATAGGTTGGGTTAGATTTAGGTTAACGAGTTTAAACCCGATAGCCAAACTTCGTGTCCTACTGTTTTGGGACACGAAGAACGATCGAGTCCCCGTGTCTAGGTCATGCACGACATGCACGGGTCGAGTTCGTCGTGTCCAAACTCACCATTAGACTTGTCGGGACGCGACGAGTTCTATATGTGAGTATGAGACACGCATGACATGGTTTTTAGAGTTGTTACCTACGTGTCCGGTGAGTTAGGGGTTATGGAGGGGGCTGGACGCGGCTGGGACGTCGTGGACGTGGCGCTCGGGCGGCGCTGCACTCGTCTTGACGAGGCGCGTCTAGTGGTGGTGGTGGCGAGCGTCGACGTCAACTGTGGAGGCTGCGCTAGGGGTGGCCGTGTTAGGGTTAGGGTTTAGGTTTCGTCGGGAAGAAGGAGTGGTGGTGGTCGATGGTGAACTAAGGTTAGGGTTTTGTGGTCGGGGTAGTTTTATAGGACTTTAGGGCGGTGGGATTAGGGTTCGAATTAGGATTAGGGTTAGGGTTACGGCGAGGGTTTGCCGAGACGACGACAGCGCGCAGTCGTCGGAGGCAGTTATGTTTAGGGTTTGCAGAAAGCCCCTCGAAGATTGGGTATTGCACAAATGTGCACCGCCTTAGCTATTGCAAATATTAATTTGCAAGTAACCCTCCGCTACGATTCTGTGCAAAATTTAATTTGCACAGACAAATAGGATATTGTAAAAATACTTTAAATAATTAAAACAATTGCACAATGATATTAAAACAATTTAGTTTATTACAAAATGATATTTTGACTTAAAAACTATTTAAAAATTCTAGAAAAATTCTAGAAAAATTCCTAAAAATCATAATAAATTATTTTAAAGCTAAATAGGTCATTAGCAACTAATTTACACTAATTAAACCAAATTTTGAAAAACAGGGCTGACACTCCAGCCATGATATTTTTCTTAGGTCCTGTTCTTGATGCACCGTCAAAGAACATTCGCCAAACGGGGATTTCTTCAGTTGCAGTGTTAGACTCCACCACTTCATCGAGGATTTTGTCGTAGAGTTTGGAGTGCCTTCTGACGAAGAGCATATCGTATGGAGTCAACAACATTGCCCATGTAGCTAAACGGGAATTAAGAGAGCCCGGTTTAGTCATGAGTATTCTGAGAGGGTTGACTTTAGATATAATATGGATAGTCTACCCAGACACATTGTGGCGTGTCTTCTGGATGGCAAATACTAGTACAAGGCATTCCTTCTCCACTTGGGTGTATCTGTGTTCGGCACTCGCCATTGTGCGACTGAGGTAGTAGATTGTCTTTCATGGCCGCTTTTATTCTTCTGAGCTAGTAGGCACCAAGAGAATGGTCCATAGCACGACATATAGTAAGAAGGTTCCCCATTATTGGAGCTATCGATACCGGAGGGCTTGTAAGATAGCCTTGATGTCGTCAAACGTGTGTTGACATTGTTCAGTCCAAACGAAAGATACGCCTTTCTTCATGAGCTGAGTGAATGGTTGACACCTTCCGGAGAGGTTCGAAATGAATCGTCTGATGTAGGCTAGCCTTCCTTGTAGTCCGCGTAGCTCTTTGAGGTTTCATGGAGGATGCATATCGAGGATAGCCTTCACTTTCTCCGGTCCAGATGTATACCCTCTGAAGTAATGACGAAACCAAGGAACTTGCCGCTGGAGACTCCCAGAAAAGACTTAGTTGGATTCATCTTGAGTTGTGTGCACGCATTAGTTCGAACACTGTTCTCAAGTCTTGGAGGTGGTTCCCCTTGAGACGACTTTTAACTGCGATGTCGTCTACGTAGCACTCCACAGTTTTATGCAAATAATGGCAAAAAATTGTGTTCATGGCTCGCTGGTATGTCGCCCCTGCATTTTTCAATCCAAAGGGCATCACCGTATAGCAGTATACCCCTAACGGTATTCAAAAAGACGTGTGCTTCTCATCGTTCGAGAACATCTTGATCTAGTTGTAGCCTGAGAACCCATCTATAAAGGACATCCGCTCGAAGCTACAAGTATTGTCGATCATTACGTCGGTGATCGATAGAGGAAACTCGTCCTTCGGGCATGTAGAATTCAAATCACGGTAATCGATACAGACTCGAACTTTACCATTTTTTTTCATGACTGGAACAATGTTGGCAACCCAGTCTGGGTGTGTTCTTCGCAAATGAATCCACTGGCAATGAGCTTCTTGACTTCATTCTCGATAGCCTCCATGACGTCTGGTCGGAATCGTCGTTGTTGCTGCTTCACTGGCTTAGCTTTAGACGAAATATTCAGGTGATGCATGGCGACTTTAGGGTCCAAGCCTGGCATGCCTTCATAGCTCCAAGCGAAGACGTCGATGTATTCTCTTATAAGCTGTATAAGAGATTGGCGTTCATCGCCAGATAGACTTTTACTGATGAAGATTGGTTTGAAAGATGATTCATCTCCTAGATTAACTTGGATGACTTCGTCTTCGGTAGGTGGTTCACATTGTTCGAAGCGCAGCTTCCACCTAGTGTCCATCTTTTGAGCCTATTATTCGAGCTCGATTGATTGGACATCGTCCGCAATTTGGTCAACGAAAACCATGTTAACAGACAGATTTGTGTTGATCATGTCTCCAATGCTGGAGTCTGAGTCCCAGATGAAGGAATCTGAAGAATGAGAACAATGATCTGCTTCATCATCTGAACTTTCAAGAGTTTTGGAGGGGTAACATAACCCAAACCAACACCGGTTCGTTGATAGTAGTTCTCGGGTTTGCTTGGAGAAGCAAAGTGTCGTATTGGCAACCGTCGTCCTCGGCCGTAATTTAGCTCCTTGTCGCTTTTGATGTCATATCCCATATTCTGGATGATATTCTTGGCCTGCCAACTATACCGAAAAAGTTACATTTTCCCAGAGGCATAGTCAGCTTCTGAGTTGTGCTTGGGAGAAGTAGAGTCTGGAACAAACTTTCTCTCGCCAATTATACGACCGAAGATGATTAGTTCTTCATCTTTCTTTCTGGCTGGAACAATGAAGTAGTGGATATCTTCAGGCTAAACATTTTCCCGCAGGTGAGGCGTCGTGACCGGCATGCAGAGGTGTGGTCCTATGCCGTGCTCTAGAGCGTATATCGTATCTATGTAGTGGTTTACAGATTGATAGACATCGGAGTAATTCAAAGATAAACCTTTACTAAGGAAATATGCAGTTCTTCTTCAGGGATAACATCATCCGCTGAAGGTATATTATTATGAGTATTGATATACTCTTTGAGAGGATCATCATCTGGAAGAGGAGCCACAGTCTTGGCCGAGTTTACCACGTAGGGTAATTCTTCAGGTTTGGGAGGACGGGCATCAGTAGGTTCCTCCCGGGGTGTCTTACTGAGAGTGATGGTCAATGGTTTGACCTTGTCAGGGTTCTTCTTTTTTACCTAGATTGTGATAGGCTTCAGAGTACTTTTTAGAGTGGTATGTCCTTTAACTTGAATGATCAGGGGACCATCATTGGAGAATGGACTTGCTTCAGCTTTATTGTCAGCTTCATTTTCGTCATCCTTGGGAGGCTGAGATTGGTACAGTATCGAATCTCCATAGTAAGCTTCGATGCCCTTAAAAGGATCAACATTGACAAACTCCGTCTTCACGACACTGTCACTGTTGACGTACTTGAAGCACTGGTGAAGTGTGGAAGGAACGATCATGTTCTCGTGTATCCATAGATGTCCTAATGAGACGTTGTAGGATACATTGGCATCGATCACATAGCAGAAAACCTCTGTTCGAAGATCACCGATTTGGCACTTGAGACGGATCTTGCCCAGCGGGTGGCTTCGACCAGAATTAAAAGCCATGATAGTTGTGTTGTTTGCAGATAGCTTGTACAAAGGGATTCCCAGAATTTGAAGCAAACTTCTAGGAGTAATGCTGAGGAAGGATCCTGGATCGATGTACATGCGGTCCACCTTGATCGCCCCGATATACCCTGTATAGTACAGGGGTCTATCATGACGATTATTTTTTAGTAGCATGTCCTCCTGTGAAAAGGTGATGTTGGGCACCACTTCCATAGTACTGTGGCAGTGGGGACAGGAGACAGGATCTTCAGCGGAGGCTTTGACATCAACGAGATAAGAGTCGGCATGTAGTAATGCCTCACTTAAGGCCTTCCATATTTCTTTGGAGAGTCACAATAGATCGAACAGAGACAACTTGGCAGGTGTATTAGCTAGCTGTGCCAGTATGTCAAAGTTGTAGGGTCGATTCATGCCTTCGTAAGCTGGCCCTTCAGAGATTTGTCAAACCGCGTCTCATTCTGCTTGGCTTTGTCCGTAGGGAGGATTAGACGGGCCGACTTCTGAGCTTGCGGGGGCAGCAGGAGGTTGAGAAGGTACTGCTTCTTCTTGTGCGGGGTCGTATGTCCGAAGATAAGTCTTCCCCGATCGCGTTTCGCTAGATAGAAACTCGTAGATGGAAGAGGATACCATATGGCAGGACTTGTACTTCTTTCCCCTTTTTGCTTTGGGAGGTACCACCCCCTGCGTCACTTCTTACACAAGGTCCAGATGGACCCACATGATCTCACCTCGTTCAGTCGTGAGTGGCACCAAGGTTGAGTTGCAAGCTGGTGGTAGGTTGACGACTTCCATTATTGCCTTGGAAATAGGAACCACGTCGTCTGGGACTTCTGTGGGAGAAAAGTCACCAAACTGAAGAGAGATCATGTTAGAAATACGACCTTGTCTTCAGCTTCGAGGTTGATCACTTGGCTGTCGATAAGCTGTTGTATCTTCTTTTTATGACGATGCAATCCTTGGTGGAATGATGTACGTACTGATGATAGAAACAGTACTAGGGGTCGTTGAGCTGGTTCGCCTCTACAGGACGTCGTGGTAGAGGCAATGTCAGCTTATTATCCTTTGTAAATGTGTGAAAGATGGTAATGACATCGTCTTCGTCAAAGGAGAAGGTCTCCTTAGGCTTGTCGGAGGTGCCCCGAGAATTGGAAGCTCCTTTGGATGTGTCGACTTTCAGGACTTCTTTCCCTTTATCCCCACGAACAGGGATAGTTTAAGGATGCTTGCCATTTTCTTCGAATTGGGTGTTTTCAACCCCAGTAGTATGGATCCAATGATCCTGGACGCATAGCCTTGGACGCATGACCCTGGATGTCCAATCTGTCGAAGACAGAAGCATTCTGGTTGGGCTATGCGCCCAAACATCTCCTTGCGCACATGGCTTTGGGTGCATGCTTGGTGGAGCAGCGTTGTTTCCAGTTTTGTCTCCTTCGTTTGTGAGCCTCGCCGGGTTTGCCCAGAGTGTCGTACACCCCGATTCTTGGCATCGTTGTGTTTTTTTCTGCTAAGTCTCGAGCGTCGAACACTCTGTTGTTGGTCGTGCTAGAAAGAAGTCACTGGGCTAGTAGAGCCCGAAACGATGTTAGCCTTCTCTATTTGGGGAACTTCTGTGGCAGAGTCATGCGCCCATGTGACAGAGTCCTCGAGTTGCATATTTGCTATGATACTAGCAGGATATTCGCAGCGAGCCTTCGGAAGCCAAGTCTTGCGAGACTTGTTTGGCTTTGCTGACTTTGAGAGAGTAGAGCCATCCCTCGAGAGCATCTCTTCGAATGCCTGCTGATCGAACTTTACGATCAGCATCTTCTGAGTACTCCCCACTTTATCGGTATCAGATTACGTCACGACCTTCTCGTCAACTGAAAAGGTAGTCCCCAGCAAGTCACCATTTTGTGGACACACACAAAAAGAAGAAGAAAATATTTTCTTTTCTTTATTGGCACAAGGCACCACAAATCGAGTACGCCTGAGAGATCCTGTGCTGAGGATCCCCGAGTACAAAAAAGAATTCTGGGGAATGGGACGATAGAGATCGAGCAGCAGTTGCTCCTTTACTCCGTTGACACTCCGATTACAAAAGTGGAAGGAAACCTAAGAAAATTGCTAACTCTTGGCTCACTGGCAAGAAGTGCAGCAATTTGGCTCTTGACAATGCTCTCTGTTGTGTTTTGAAGAGGGATGAGGCCCCCTTTTATAGTCGTTCTTGAGCTGGAATGATGTTATACGCCCACATGAGAAAACACGCTGGTTTTTATGTGGGCGCCTAGTCCTGCTTTGGGCACATAGGGTGTAGGTGCATGCAGGCTGCAAGATCGTGGGTTGGTCGTGGTGTTGACGTGACCGCATACTTCGGTACACGATTGTTCGTGGAGACTGACGTGGACGTACGCTTCGGTGCACGTTTTGATCATGGCTTTGACTGAGTCAGGCTTGGGCGCATAGCCATGTCTCAGGCTATGCGCCCTCCTTTTGGGGAAGCTAGTCTTGGGCGCATTGAGCTTCACTGGTTGGGCGCATAGAGCTTCACTGGCTGGGCGCATAGAGCTTCACTGGCTTGGGCGCATAGGGCTTTAGTGCTGAAAATTTTTCATGCTTCTACACCATTAAAACCTAAATCTACGATTCCGCCTCCCCGACTTCCTCTCCAGCACACCAAACCGACCTCTCCGACAACCCACAAACACCGTCACCACCACGTCGTCGTCATCACCACCCCCACCAGCGCCCCCATCTCCTGCCCGAAGCCGCCAACCCCGCCGATGGCCGGCGACCCCCAAGCAATCACCACCGACACTACAGCCATCATACCGCCCCGATACGACACATCCAACCTAACAATCCAATCTCGACCACCATCATCCTCGCCATCTTACGTGCCACCAGCCCAAATTCGCCAACGCCACCTGTCGCGCCCCTGTACCGGAATACTGAGATGGACTAGGCCAGCTTCTCCATATGAGATATATAAATGTCATACGGTGATCGTGGCTGTCATGAGACTAGGGGGTGCATGCTAAATCAAGTCTTTTATGGCCTCACAACGTATCTATGTCTCAATCATTCAAAGCAAGAAGCAGCAATTAAAGAACATATGAGATAAAGCAGTAAGGCATCCTCAATGCTTCATCAAATGATCATGGGGATCTAGCTTTATAAGTTAGCTAGTCCAGAGAGTCATATGCACATAATCGTACTCAGCTGCTGTCTGATTTAATTACAATTATACAAAAGACAAAATATCCAGATTGACCGGCTAAACAGGTGCCGGTGGCTAAACGCCAGAACAAGTAATGATACTAGAGTGGTGGAGAAGAATCCCACTCGAGTCTCCCGCCAGCCATGCTCCTAGTATGCACCATTGACGTCATGAAAAAAGTTTGGATCCTCAGGCGCTGCTACGAGATCTTGCCAAACAAAACCAGCGGGGTCAGCCCGAATAGCAAGTACACACAAAAGAGTGATATAAAACCCAAGCATAATAATATAATAATAATAATAATAATAATAATAATAAAAGGCTTCCAGTCGTAACCTCGTCCACAGCTTGTCATAGCACGATAGACCAACCCAACAACCAAATAAGGAGATGGGTTGGACCACACCATTATAGTCCTTGTCCCTCGGCTACTAACAGAAAGTATAAGGCAGAGTCAAGTCGTTATTCAAGCGACCATTCATTCCTGCAGCTTTCTATATTTGGCGGAGTTATCCCCGCGATACTGATAAAAGGGATCCTCAGATCGTGTCAACCCAGCAGGACTAGCCAAACTATAAAACATATAGCACATTAATTATGTACCGGTCCACCGGAGGGCTACCGCGCTAAAGCATATACCACATAGCTCGTAGAAGTCAGATAGAGTCATCCGCTACAGACGAATGAAACCATATCCGTGGCGGCCAACCCGACACGTCAGGACAGGACCTGAGGTGGCTAGTATGGCACGATCTCGGGATTCTTCCCACCCAATGCATCTACCAAGTTAGTTGTGTAGAAACATGGAAAAGGACAAGAAAAGTCCATGCGGCTCCAAATAGAGGGAGCCTCATGCGGCTAAGAACTTTATGCGACTCGAGACTCCCCAACAGCTCCATGCGGTTCGGGCAAACACACGCGGCCCACTTCTACTCCCAATTAATTGCTCTGACGACAGCTCTGACATAATGAATGACAGCTCTAACACAATGAATGACAGCTCTGACATAAAAGCTGGAATGATGATGGCATGCTCCTTGGGAAAAGAAGAAAATCTTTCTGGCAGGATCCGTCAAGTCCCAAGCACCCCTATACTGCTCGTTCCATGCGGCTGCCATCCCTATGCGGCTGTCAATTTTTATATGGTTGCCATCCCTATTCAGCTGTCAATTTTCATGCGGCAGCCCGCTTCATGCGGCGGCCTGCTTCATGTGGCTGCCCACTTCATACGGCTGTGTCCTTCATACGGCTGCTTCTTTCATGCGGCTGCCCACTTCAAGCGGCTGTGTCCTTCATGCGGCTGCTTCTTTCATGCGGCTGCTTCCTTCATAGGCTGCTTCTTCTGCGGCTACCCGCTTCATGCGGCTGCCTCCTTCACGCGGCTACCCGTTTCATGCGGCTGCCTCCTTCATGCGGCCGCCTCCTTCACGAAGCTGCTGTCCCCATGCGGCGGTTACCTTCATGCGGCTAGGACTTGGGGGTCACCCGTATGCGGTTCACTTAAACCACACTCATGCGGCACTGTCAGATGCACCGCTCATGATGATTGAGACACGTGGCGATCTTTATGACAAGTTGAGACACGTGGCTGTCTTATCCCCTCGGATTATGGCTGCTCGCAATCCTGACAACCAGATTTAGTGCAATCACCATTATTACTCAAATCAAATCAGATTGTGTTGTGATTAAGTAAATGGGACACGTGGCAGGAGATCTGAGCTTGTCATAACATTATGAGGATTCATTGCAATCAGCATTAATTGCCTATACAGATTTGGCGCAATCAAGAATCAATTGCCCAGATGTAATACAATCAAGATTAGTGGCCCAGATGATTGGCCGTCGACTTTTCAAGAAGGGAATCATTATAAACCCTAATGATCACACCCCACTACTATAAATAGCAAGGTGCCATTCCCTTGCAGAAGGATCAGATCCAGAGAAACAAAGAAAAAAGAATATAGCAAGGTGACATTCCCTTACAAAAGAGATCCTCTCCATCCGGCTGGACACACTGAGAAACAAAAAGGTGCGCACAGAAGAGTCTTCCCATCCAGAGAGCATTTTTTCATCAGAGCCAAGGCTACGTCTGATCGTCCAAGGAGTAAGGTAGAGCGGCCGTCGCTTTCCCGAGCCTCTACCGTCACCTCCCAGAATCAAAACTAAACAATCATACTTAGATTGTTGTACCTAGGTTTTCGTCCCTAGGCTTTCTTTGTACGAACGAGTTGTATTGTGAAGTAAAAGTCCAGTCCTCCCATATAAATTTTCTGTTCTTTTACAATCAATGGCAACACGATGGCGACTCTACTGGGGAATAACTTCTTCACGGCTGAGGAGTTGGTGACGCAATCAGACACAGCCAAACTTGGCTCCACTCAACAAATGTTGGTCGCCCGGTTTGACCAGATACGTTTGAAGAAATGCTCTCCGACGGGAGCGCTGGCCCGGTCCAGCAGCGAGCCCGCACGAAGAAGGCCCGTAGGGAGTGGAGACCCAAATCATTTGCTCCTCCCCAAGCTCTCGAAGAAGTACTCTCTGTTGCCTGAGACAGCGGAGAGTCTCGCGTACGGCCCCACTTCAGACCACAAAGGACTCTGCTGTCCCCAGTCCGGCAAAGAAAATACTATATGCTGGACTTGCAAGGGCAAAAAAGAACTTTGTGCATCCAAGCCGCATAAGGGTACCAACCGCATGGGGAAAGCTCATGCGGCCTGCAACTGTCAACCGCATGGAGAAAACTATCACGACCCGCACCCGCTTTTCTCCGGTACGAACATGTCCAAGCCAGCCTACGCCGCAGAGTCGGCGGTAGAACGCTGTCAAGCCCGCAAGAAATAAATGCTCAAAATATAATATTTGCTGCTCATTCACAATTCTGTATTTATTACAACATTTACAAGATTTATATTTAAAGGAAAATACAAGTTTTACAATTAATGAAATAATACAATGGCTATCTATTTCTAGGTTGTCTTCAGCATACCCAAGTTCTCCCAGTGCTAAGAGTGGTCGTGGCTAAACCTAAAAAATGTTGGTTATCCAGTCAGGATTGAAACAAGTACACAAACCGACGGCAATGCAAAACATAATATTTAACAATACATGAAAATAGCATATGGAATATGAAAGCTGGCAAGAAAACTGATGACATAGCACGATAGAGAAGTAAACAAGGAAAAACTAATAAAAGACATCTATCTAGGTGGTGTGAAATATTTTTTTCGACATGTGAACAGCTAGGAGGTAAATCCGGCTCACTGCACTTGTCGTGTGCAGCTGCTATCATGCAATAATAGACATTTTGGGGATATTTCTGGGTAGTTCACATGTGTACTAAGATATTTCCCCTCCCGACTACTCCGTGTGACGAGCGTGTCAACAAGCAGTAAGATATATGTATAGACATGAAATGAAAACACTACTATGAATCGGAAAGCAATCAGAAAGTGTACTTGCCTGAGGTCCTTAGCTGGAGAAACCAAAATACCATACCACTCAATGAGCCACAATCAGTCAACACATGTAGAAGTCTCCGGATGCTGAAATAAATAGTACCAACGCTCTCAGAATAGTCAAATTAGCTAGGATTGCCTGTCCTTAAGTCCAATTCTGGACACAGAGGCAAAACGGTAATTTTGAGCAAAAACGATGTTCGCCGTTGGACCCACTTTGCACCGAAAAGCGTGCCAGAGTCAACGGTCTCTAAAGTCATCAAACTACATGTCTACGGATCCAGTTTTCTGATACGAACCCCCGTATGTCCAAAGTTGGATTTCGGCGGGCCGTGCACAAAATCGCGTTGAGTGGGACCGTAGGGCCCGGCAAACGACGTCGGATTCAACTGTCTCAGAATTGGACCAAACTTGGCATGCAGGACCAAAAAATGATACGGTCCTGTTGGCACAAGTTCCGTCTCGATCTGACGAGCGTGCACAAAGTAATTGAGAAATTTGCAAAGTGCACGATACGGTGAATTTCGACGGATACGTATCAAATTCGTCACGCACACACGACCAATTTGAATTCCATCAAAGCCCACACGACCACGAAGCTGTTACGCAGCTTTTGATGTCTTTGGTGCACGACCATGTCGCCCGGAATGGCGGAACGCACGTCGTGTGGGACAATTTTCTAGTTTTTAAAACAGGTTTTTGGGAAACTTTGGAATTGAGTAACTCTCTGTAAACTAAATGAAAAATTAATCTACCAAAGGGTTTTTATCCCCTACATGTTGTCTAAAAGTCCCTTTAAATAGATTTTCGAAATTATGCATGGTTTGGGATAAAACTGGCCGCAAACTAGAGTATTTGGACTGGTTTTTCTGTCCTGTTTGGGACAGATTTTTGTCGAACTTTGGTTCGCTTTCTCGACCAAAAAATGCATATAAAATTGATCTACTAGAAGGGAAGTAATCTTGTATAATTTGGGAGCATACCCGCGAAAACGGCTCGAGAAATCGTGGAGCGAGGAGACGGGAAAAGGATCGCGAACTCGGCACCTTCACTGCTGTTGCTGCCGAGTTCTGCTTGTGCGCGCGCGGCTCGCGGCTCCCTGGCCGGCGGCGCTGGCCGCGCGCGGCGATGCTGCTGCGCTGGGTGGCCGCCCTGGTGGTCGCGGGTGGGTCGCCCCAGGGTTGGTGGTGGTGGCACGAGCGTTCGTTAGGGTTTTTGGTCTTCGAGTTTTCTCCCTCGTACCTGCTATATATACTGCATATGTGCAGTTCCCCCTCTCGGCTGTGAACGCAGGGGATTAGTTCAGTTTTATACAGGGTTTGGGCTGCTCGGCCTGAGGCTCGGGTTGGGGCCTGCTCGCTGTGGGTTTGTTGACCCTAGCATATAAATGTAATAGATTTTGATAATGGCTAACCAGGCTAGTCAATGTTAATGTCTGCCTTGAGTGTTGAGTACAAGTACTGGTACTAACTTCGTCAAGAGAAAGTCAATGGCCTTCTCAAGGCTATATATGCTGAAAATCTCTAGACAAAATTAATGGCCTTGAACCATTACATGTCTACATCAAGTTTATGCCATGCTTGCAACCCAAGCAACCACAA
Organism: Iris pallida; assembly: GCA_029216955.1. NCBI lineage: Eukaryota > Viridiplantae > Streptophyta > Magnoliopsida > Asparagales > Iridaceae > Iris > Iris pallida. Next base: position 14,627 of record JANAVB010034051.1, read on the forward strand.
TCAAGTTCAAGTTAAGATCAAGCATGGTTGCACCAGATTTTGAGGTTGAGAGAGTTAGCTTACTCTTTTCTTTTTTTTCTTTTTTTTTAACTAGGATTAAGGGACACTAAAATATAAAATATTTAAAATGATAAAAATCCATACTACTCGTCTAGGTTCATAATGCATCACTTACTAGAATCTCTTGCAATATAAATTTAAATATGCACCAAATTCCTTGATGTTAAAAAAAATTAGTATTAACTCCTGCACTTAGACTTCATTTTAATTATAAAAATCACCATTTAATTAAAATAAATAAAAAAAATATTTAAAAAAAAATTCGGGAAGGGAAGCTACAAATCTACCCACCTTAAAATAATTTCGTCCTCGAAATTCTAATTCATAACTATTCTTAAAATAAAAATAAAAATAAATCCAATATTACCACAATCTTCTCAATTTTATTAATCAAAATATCTTATAACCCACTCAAGCCATTTTGTAACTATAATCTTTGAGGACTTCTACCCACCTTTGGTCACACTACTTCTCAAACTAAAATCTTAAAATCTTCTAACTGATTGCTATCAATCCTACCAACAGATATCTAGGCATACGATATCTATATTCCACTCGTATCTATCAAGCAATCCCAAATTTAACAAGCAGTAAACTTACACAAGTAGCTAAGAAATATTGATAAACTCTAATAAGCATGACCATTCGTCGCTCCGAAACAGGGAGGACAGGAAGATAAGAAATAATCGAGGGCAAATATAAAGTTTCAAGCGGGGTAGAGAGTATCCAATAATACAGATAGAAAAAGGGTTTATGAACCACTGCCTTATTTGTAAATTGGGATACTCTAGTCCAGTCACTGCCGCAACTGTCAACCGTATGGAGAAAACTCATACGGCCAGAACTGCCAGCCGCATGCAGACAGCCTGCACAGCCATGACTTCTAGCCGCATACAGAAAGTTCATGCGGCCACAAAGGATAGCCGCATGCAGACAGCCTGCACGGCTACACATACCAGCCGCATATAGACAGCCTACACGGCCACCGATCCTAGCCGTATACCATCTACTCCATGCGGCTCACGATCAGTCTTTGACCGTCTCTCGTACGGTCCTGACCATGGAGGCTCTCTGAAGCATATGCCAGACTCTGTTGTGACTAGCTTGGACTCTTCCTGCTACGCACTCTCAGGTGCTAGAAGGAAGAAGTCTCGGGCATCGCGGGCTCGACGAGCTCAGTCGACTGTCCCAGCTTCCGACCACCAGGGCGTCCCGCTAACTATTACTCGGGCCCCTGATAGAAAGTTGTACAGAACTACCAGTATCCAGCCCCCGGCGGCCAAAGAACGGGATAGTTATCAAGAATCTCCAAGAAGGATCAGGGGCAAGTGTCGCGCTACCCCCACATCAGGGAGCAGGCAGGAGGCCAACACACTTATGTGCTCAGGACTCCCCAGCCCATAAAATAGGTGACTTGCACAACGTGATTCTTCACAAGCGCAAGGAAAGAGACAAAGATTTGACGTGCAAAGAGTCCTGTCAAGGACATCAATGCACCCAAGTCATTGTCAACTACTGCTGCAACAAGGCAGCAGTACAAAATGACCGGCAGTCCGTCTTCCAAAGGTTGCAACACCCAAGCTCAGAAGACGGGGCGCTTCTCGTCGCCTCTTACAATTCTGCTCTGAAGATTCCTGGCAGCGGTAGAGGAAAGAAAACAAATATCTCCAGCCCAAAAATTTCAACCGACGTAACCAAGAAACTTTCTTCTAAACGGTTGTCTACCACCGTTACAGGAGGAATTTACCAAGGTACCCGCTCAAAGACGAAGTCTGCCATACTTGGAGGCATCGGAGCCGGGGGTAGCACTCCTCCAAACATCCACGATAATCGGTGTTCCAAGAAGACAATCCAGGGGAAACGGTTCATCCAACAGATGCAGCAGACCCCGACGTCCCCGAGGACGTCCCCAACTCCCAAGACGAGGCAAGCTCTGAAGCTGGGGATACCATGCTTTCTGAGTCCAAACCAGAGGAGAACATTCCTACATACCCGATGACTTCTCTGTACAAGGGTATGACCCAGAGGTCACATCCTCTACCGTTCTTTCTATCTCTCATCATATGAGGACGGTGTTCACGACAGACAGCAACCAAGAAGCCCCAGTGATCGCTAACGCATCGACACTCTGGAGGCCATACTGCATGCTTTGGTCAAGTCTGTGGACGAGATCAAAGCTGCATTCCAACTCTACAAGGAAGAACGCCTGGCCAAACAAGCTTGGGTCCCGTGGTCAATGCGGACTCGAACTTAGCTGCACCAAACCCGGGCGATAATTCTCTCGAAATATTGGCTTCCACCGCTGCAGATGAGGCCAGGGAAGCAAGAAGAGAGGTCCAGGAGCTCCGGGCCATGTTCCATGCCCGAGAAAACTGCCAAGACCTCAGGATACGACAACCGTATCCTGCTGCGTGGAGAGATGTTCCCTTCCCACCAAAATATATACTATTCCACAATCCATATGATGGAAAGACATCTACAAGCAGGTACATCACCTACTTCGAAGTCACAACCGACCATCTGCCTCATGACGATGCCATCCTTACGCGGCTGTTCATCGGAGCATTGGAAGGAGTCGCCTTCGACTGGTACCGCAACTTGACAGTCAATTGCATCCACTCCTTCACCGGCTTCAAATATGTTCCTGGAGAGGTTCTATGAAGTAGGACAAGACGTGACAATGTCCACCCTCATGGATGTTGTTCAGGGAGAAAAGGAGCTGACAAAAAACTATATCGAGCGGTTTCGCAAACCGCGATGAAGCTGCCTTCCGGTAACCTGATTCCTCCTTGATTGAGATTTGCCAAAAGAGACTGCTTCCCACAATCAGCCTCTGGATGGGCAAAAGTCAATTCAAGGATTGGAAGACGTTCATCATCAGTGCTACAAGCAGAAGACAAGGTGAAGAAAGCCCGCCAACTAGGATTGCACATCTCGAAAGGAGAAGACAAGGGCAAACGCCCTAACGTTAACAACAACAATGGTGGTAACTCCTCCAGCAACCGAGACAACAAGGGCAAGCAGGCTATGGTGGCCGACACAGCCCCAAAGTCCGAATCAAAGCCAGTAGAAAAGCAGTAGCCACAGATGACCTACTCCTTCGAGGATGGCCATGTTAAACCTATCTTAGACATGCTCATCCAAGGAGGACGAATTCAGCTCCCTCCTCCCAGGCGTGAGCCTCGTCCTAGACTTGGAGAACCCCAAATACTGCTACTATCATCGCTATGTCCACCATGCTACACATGATTGCTACCAACTGAAGTGATACATCCAGCATCTCATCGATTCTAAGGCCCTGGCTATTGATTTCGAAGAGGCGACTATTGCAGCCAATATGGTGTCTGTACAATTCAGCAACTTCCTCCGACAAAGACACAAGACGGAGTAGTACCTGTCCCCCGAGCAAGGATGGAGGTCGCTAACCTTCCACCTCCCTGAGACCAAGCTGCTGGTGTAGTGCCCCTTACCACATCACGAGGGAAGATCATGTGGGTCCATCTGGACTTGGTACCTGAGGTGACTCGGTCCGCACCTCCCTCCACCAGTAAGAAAAGAATAGAAAAGTCAAATCATGTCGCACGATCTTGACAGAGGTCGAGGAAGCTACTACTGTTGTTACCCGCTCCGGTGCACAAACCCAACCACCACCGGGTAACTCAGCTGAGGACCATCAGCCGACAGCCGCTGATGCTCCCGGACCTTCACAGCCTTCGACGACCGACAAGCCTAGGCCGAAGGAAACCCGCTTCGACAAACCACTCCGAAGGAAGATGCCTCATGGGCTGGAGAGGCCGTACAACTTTGACATCTTGGCACAATTGGCCAACACACCGGCCAAACTATCACTATACGAACTCCTGAGACTCTCCAAGGATGTTTGCGTCGTACTAAGAGAGGCACTTCAGAATGCCGACGCATATCTAGCTTAGTCCAACCTCACTGGGAAAAGCTTACCTGCAGATCTCCAGGACAGCACTTGTACAGGGTCAATACCGAACATTGTCTTCACTACGCATGATATGCTCATCAAGACCAACCTGCACGATCGCCCTCTGTACTATACTGGGTACATTGGCGATACCAAGGTAGATCGGATGCATATTGATCCTCGGTTCTTCCATAAGCATCATCCCAAAAGCTTACTACACCATCTGTGCTTCTCAATTCATCGCCTGACGCCAACAAGCACCGCCATCAGCAGTTTCAATTCGACAGGAGCTACCCGATCGAGAAGGTTCGTCTAAAGTGCCAAATCGGCGACCTTCAGTCAGAAGTAACCTGTTATGTCATAGATATGGACACTTCCTATAATATTCTCCTGGGCGTCCTTGGATACACGATTACATGATCGTGCCCTCCACACTGCACCAGTGCTTCAAGTACGTCGACAAGCACGACTTCGTGAAGACAGAATTTGCCGACATCGATCCCTTCAAAGGGGTCGAATCCTACTACTCAGACTCATGCTTGTAAGAGAAGTCCAAGAAGTATCTTGCCTAAGGAGATACTTAAGCTCAAACTGAAGCAGCATCTGGATCAGAAGAACCTCTGACGATCCACCTCCAAGCCCGCAAGCCTGGCATAACTGCATCCCTTACAGCCACTCTGCGTAAGGACGCGATTAGCCTCTCTGCATAGGAGGAACACATGGTAATCGACTACCAAGGTTTGGCCAAGTGCCAAGACCCATGACAAAGCCACTGACAATCAGGCTGCCTAAAGCTAACCAGCAACAAACAGGGGAGCTCAATCCCTCTGTCAAACCAATGACGATCCGTCTTCCCAGAATGAATCGGCAGCCGAGCGCTAAACCAGGGACTGCTAGCCAGCCAACTACTCCCCGTCCAGCACCGACCACCAAGCTGGGGGTGGCTGGTACACCAACGACTCCAGTTCTGCTCCACTCATAAGCTCCTGATGATTAAGCTGCCTAAGTCACCCTCTCAGTCCTCATTTACACAGGGGTTAGCTGAAGAAGAGTCAAAGGCCAAGTATGTGGCTGCTTACACTGATGCACCATCCGCAGATGATGTAATCCTACTGGAAAAGATATATTACTTCATCAATAAAGGGCTGTCTTTGAACTACCTTGAGCTTAATAAGCTTTGTATAATGTATGCTATGGAACACGGTATAGGCACTCACCTACACATGCAGGTGACAAACGTCTACACTACAAACCCACTGACTCCAATGGAAGATGCTTACCGCATAGTCGAGGGAGAAGACCATCCAATCATCTTCGGACGAAGAATGATCCACAACCCTTCAGGATAAAAGAAGTTTATCTCGAACCCGACACCGGAAGATTGCCCCTTTATCTGTATAGTCTCGATCCAAGTACCTTATACAAAAAAAGGGTATGATCTGGAAACTACACCAGGCTTGAACTACGACACTGGACGGCGATTACCTTACAATCGCGATCCCGGCTGGAAAACCACAAGACTACTACAACAAAACTAGATGTGGGCTAGGTTATGTTACACCGGCAACAACCCCCTGAAAGCTCAAACGAGGAATGCGACTGGCATTCACACTCAGCCGGATCACCCACTTCGATTCAGATGTCAGCATCGGACATGCTCATGCAAGTCTGGTCCGTCAATATGGCATTTGTCGACGCCTACGAAGAAGATGAAGACATTCTCGAACTTCTTGCGATAGAGCCATGGGCACAACAACTAGATGTGCAGTAGGAGAAGCTTCGAACAAAGAGAGCCTCCCACCGAGGATGAGGTTGTACAAGTCATCTCGGTGATGAATCCTCTCCAAAGCCCATCTTCGTCAGTAAGAATCTGACAGACGAAGAGCGACAATCACTACTGTAACTCGTCAGAGAATATATCGACGTGTTCGCCTGGAGCTACGAATATATGCCAGGACTAAACCCGAGATTGTACTTCACAAACTCAATATTCGTCTGGATGCAAGACCAGTCAAACAATAGCAGCGACGATTTCGTCCCGACGTCATGAATGCCATTGAAGCTGAGGTCAACAAACTAATAGCTAGCGGCTTCATCCGTGAGGAAGCATCCTGACTGGGTCGCCAACATAGTACCGATCCTCAAGAAAAGTGGAAAGATTCGAATCTGTATCGACTTTCACAACCTAAACGAGGCGTGTCCTAAAGATGAGTTCCCTCTCCCTATCACGGACATTATGATTGACAACACCTGCGGCTTCGAGCGCATGTCATTCATGGATGGTTTCTCGGGATACAACCAAATTAAGATGTCTCCCGACGATGAGAAGAACACATCATTCCGAACATCGATTGGCACATACTGTTACACAGTTATGCCTTTCGGTTTAAAGAATAATAGCGCCACCTATCAAAGAGCTATGAGCATCATCTTTAGAGACCACTTGCGCAAGACAGTGGAATGCTATGTCGACGACATCGTCGTCAAAAGTCGCTCTAAGGAAGATCATCTGCGTATCTGAGGACAGTGTTCGACCTGATACGAGCGCAAATTTGAAAATAAATCCCACAAAATCCTTTTGGACGTATCCAGCAAAAAGTTCTTGGGTTTCATCATCACCTCCCAGGGTATCCACGTAGACCTGAGAAGACAAGGCAATCATGGAGATGGGTCCCCCAAAAATCTCCGTGAACTCCGAGGCGTTCAAGGAGGCTAGCCTACATCAGGAGGTTTATCTCTAACCTCTCCGGACGATGTCAACTATTCACCCACCTTATGAAGAAAGGCGTTTCATTCGTATGGGATGAAGAATGCCAGCGTGCCTTCGGCAGCATCAAAGAATACCTGACGAACCCTCCAGTCCTGGTAGCCCCGATTGCTGGAAGACCATTCTTGCTCTATGTATGAGCGATGGAACATTCTCTCGGTGCTCTACTAGCACAAAACAACGATGCAGGCCATGAGCAAGCTATATATTACCTCAGCCGAATGATGATGGGGCCAGAGCATCGATATACTGCCGTAGAGAAAGAGTGCCTTGCTCTGGTTTTCGCCATTTAGAAGATGCGACACTACGTCACGGGACAAACCATCCATGTTATATCAAGAGTCAACCCCCTCAGGGTCCTCATGACTAAGCCGGGCGCACTCAGATCTCGTCTCGCTACCTGGGCGATATTACTGTCTCCCTACCACATGATCTTCGTCCCGCAGAAGGCTGTTAAGGTCAAGCTCTGGCAGACTTTTTAGCGGCTCATCCAGGTTCGGAGTCAACCAAATAGACGAAGAGATTCCATATGAGGTCGTCAATTCAAATGTGGCCTCTCATGATACCGTATGGCGAATGTTCTTCGATGGTGCTTCCAGAACGGGGCCCAAGGGCAACATCGTCGTTAGAGTCAGCGGCTGATTTCTTCCTCCCGGCTGATGATCAATCGAGCTTATTCCTCACGGAGCCCTGTTCAAACAACGTGGCCGAGTACAACGCTTTGGTCATTGGCCTCCGACTTGCAAAAGAGTTGGGGGTAGAGTACCTTGAAGCATACGGCGATTCGCAGCTAATCGTCAATCAGATCCGAGGTTCATACGAAGTTTGTCATGAAGATATGATCCCCTATCACCAAATAGCAGTTGACATCATCTCGTCCTTGGAAGGATTCTTCATAGAATACGTTCTCAGGCTCTAGAACATTGAAGCCGATGCCCTAGCAGGCCTTGCCGCTTCCTTAGAAGTTTCGAATCATGCTCATCATCTGGTTGACATCATAGGCCGTGAGTTGGTCTGTCCTAGGAATAATGTTCAATGTGTTGAGAGTTACTCCACGCAACAGTCGACGAAGCACTAGACTGGAGACAACCATTCATCAATTTGTAGTCTACGACATCCTGTCAGAGAATCCGAAGGAAGCCACTTCTATCAGAAGACATTCTAACATATTCTTCTACGATACAGAGACAAAAATGCTATATCGGCGATCATACGATGGATTACTGCTTCGATGTCTGTCGAATATAGAAGCCAAAGAAGCCGTACATGAAGCTCATGATGGCATCTGTGGGGCCCATCAGCCTGGCCCAAACTACAAGATCGCCTTCGCCGAATGGGTTACTACTGGCCCACCAAGGTTGCAGACGCAATAGACTATGCACGAAAATGCAAAGCCTGTTAAGTCCACGCAGATTTCATCCACCAGTCATCCGAGTTTCTACATCCGACGGTGGCATCCTGGCCCTTCGAAGTATGGGGAATGGACATCATTGGTCCGATCACTCCACCTTCGTCCAGAGGATATCGTTTCATACTCGCAATCACAGATTACTTCTCCAAATGGGCGAAGGTTGTTCCGCTTGCAGAAATAAAGACTTCAAACGTGATCAGCTTCCTCAAGCATCACGTCATTTATCGCTTTGGACTGTCCCAAGGATCATCCATGATAATGGTCCGCAGTTCGCAAGCCACGCCTTCTATCGGTTTTGCGACAAACACCCAAATCCAGAATATTGCTTCAATACTATACAACCCAGCGGCTAATGGTCTGGCTGATGCATTCAACAAAACAATCATCAAGCTTCTCAAAAAGTTCGTATCATCAAACAAATACGATTGGAATGAAAAACTCGACGAATTCTTGTGGGCATACCATACTACAGTATGGACGGCCACTGGAACACGCCATTCTCTCTGTATATGGGAGTGAGGCAGTTCTCCCACTAGAGACTCAAATCCCCTCGCTCTGCGTCACTCTCACCTATCGGTTGACAACAGATGATAATCACCATCGCCGACTGCAAGAGTTGGAGGCCTTGGATGAGAAGCGCCTATTAGCTCAACAACGAATCGAGCTGTACCAGGCATGCATCTCCGGAGCCTTCAACAAGAAGGTTAAAATCAGAACATTCCAAGTGGGCGACCTCGTTCTGGCGGTTCGAGGCCGATGGTTATGACTCACAAAACCGCCGGCAAGTTCCAGCCAAAGTGGGAAGGCCCGTTCATCATCGATGTTGTATTCTCCAATAGAGCTTACCGCCTCGCAAAACAAAATGAAGACTTGCTCATGTTGCCCATCAACGGAAGTTCCTAAAGAAGTATTATGTCTGAAACAACATCTGCTAGGGTGTTGAGTTACGTACCCGCTGGTACTGCTGAACTCACATCCTGCCTACAAATCTGCCACAACAATGAGTTACGTACCCCCTGGTACCGCTGACCTCACATCTCGAAAATAAATCTTCCGAAGTAATGAGTTACGTACCCCCTGGTACCGCTGAACTCACATCCGACTACAAATCTTCCAGAATGACGAGTCATGTACCCGCTCGTACCACTGAACTCGCATGCTGACTCCAAATCCTCCAGATTGTCAAGTTATGTACCCGTAGGTACCGCTGAACTTACACTCCGATCACTACAGATCAATCTATATCGCATCTTTTGGGTAGTAAGTCACGTATGATCATACCTCTGAACTTTCTTCCTAAAAAGAGCTCCCCCCTTATGATCCAATACCCGCACTTTTAGTGCACAAAAAGGGTAAGATCTACAGATTTTCCGAAACAACCACGTCGATGCTACCTCTGAGTTGTTTCCCTTCCATCAAAAATAAACCGCCCCTCACATAGAACCTCCATGTCCTCATTACCTCTGAGTTGTTCTATATTCCCTTCATGGAGCCCACTCCTGCCATCCTCATTACCTCTGAGTGGGAAGGCTCCATCGAAGAAACCCTCATATTTACCACGTCCTCATTACCTCTGAGTAAGTATGTTGGTTCTCTCTCGACTTATTATCTGTACCAAAAAAACCCGGTACGCCAAGGATAATAGGTCCACAAATGTCTTCCAACGACCACAAATGTCCTCTGTTGACCACCAATGTCCTCTGTTGACCACAAATGTCCGCAGTCGACCAAAAATGTGTACTAAATTTCCTAATACATACCACTCTTTTCTTATCATGTCTTAGGAGCCCAGCTGCTCCCTGGCATTCTTTTACCAAGAACTTCCACAAATCGCAAAGTTGTTCTAGGTGTCCCTCTCAAACTTGTTGTCCGTACCTAAAACCAAGGTATGCCCAGGGTAACAGGTTCACAAATAGTCCCCCCAGTGGGACAAAAGCCACAAACACGACAAATAAAAGAAATAAGGACGAGTCAAACATGCTCATTTATTCAGAATCCAAGGTACTACATTATCTGGGACTATGTCCCTATTACAAGATGAAAAGAGAAAGAAAAAGAGCAAACAAAAGAAAAAAAAGCCGACTATTGTTCAACGATACATAATGCCATGAGACGGTCTCTCAACAGGTAGTCGACCGCTCAAACCTCTGTTTAGCCCACACTCGGCCTCCTGATTCAGCAGCGCCTTATCTTCCAGGTGCATGAGCCCGCCAGCCATCCTCGAACTTCTTCAGAACACACTCAAGGTTGGAAGAGCTCGGGAAACCCTTTCAGCGTCCTGAATGATCAACTCTTTATCCACACAAGAAGCTTCAAGCTCAGACTCCAAGAAGGCAGCTTCTTCTGAAGTTCGAAGATCTGCTCCCTTGTATCGGTTACTCCATGGGAGGCGGCCGCTTCCCGAGATTTGTAAACCCGCTCCGGCGGCTCAGCTGGTCGTACAAGAGAGATAGGTCGCCAAGGTCCTTCATTATGACCGGCTTGGAAGTATCTCGTGCAAGCCTTATCTTCTAAGGCAGTGGTGAGGAAGCCCCGCTCCTGATCTATTGATGCAGACAAATCAGCTTGCGCAGCGTTCGAAATTAGGCCACAAGCGATCGGCCTCACAACTTGGGCTCCAGAAGCGCAGATATCCCCCTCCCCGCCAGGAAGGGTTTTAAGAATCTCAATTTGCCCATGAACGTTGTCGGGCCAGGACAAAAGGAGTCCCCCGCTCTACAGCAGCATCGACTCCTCTTTTCAAATAACGATAGAAGCTGTCAACCACATCCTGTGACACCTCATCCAAAAATTTCGTAGAAGATGGTGTCAAAGGAAGTGTGGCTGGCAATGTCGAAGAAGACGCAACAGAACTTGCTGCCCCTGCCATAAGAGAGACAAATTCTGAGCGAAAGACGCTTGAACAACGGCCAATTCTTCCTCCACGCCGAAGAACTTGGACATTTGGTAAGGCTTAAAGGTCAACCACCAAAGTCATACGAGCAGGGAAGGATGAAGGGACCATTGCTCCCTGTCCAGGCTGGGCCGCCACCTGATCTCCCGAACTCGATCCGACGGAGGCCTCTCGAGATAAATTGGGAAAAGAGAGGTACACTCCCTTCCACCAGATCCCTGGTAGCAGAGCCTTCCCTGAAATATCCGTCATGGACAGCGAAGAGGTAGGACCTGTATGTCCAGAGCAACTATCAATCATCTTGACCCGAAAGATGTGATGATAGAGCGAGTAAACCTCTTCACTAGTCAAAATTTGGCTTATCTTACCAAGGGAGGATTGCGGAGGATGAGGTTCGCTCACAACCGCCATAGTCCCCTCACCAGTAACCCCCAAGCCGAATTCAGCTGGCTCTTCTGCCCCAGCCGCCCCGGAAGGAGGTACGACTGGATCAGCGTCATCTTGATGAAATTCGTTTCGGGACAGGATCATCGAGCCCCCGTCGTCTCGAGTTGCGGCCTCAGCAACGTGAGATCCCTAGCCGTAATCGAGAAAGCCCCGACAAAAATAATCCCGGCACACATGTCATTGATCAAAGTATTCAGGGCGGATCACTTCAGAAATAGTACCCCCATGCGGTTCGGGAGGCACACGCAGCACAGTAGGCGAAGACGAAGAAGGCCCGCGCATAAATATACGACATAGCACTAGTTCTGAGTTCATCCTTACCAACAATGGTGGGGTGGACGTCGGAGTGCACTTCAAGCACTGTGGCCAACGAGAAAGCGGCTTTCTTGCCCTTTGCCGCAGCAAGGCAGCCTTGGAAGACTTAGGAGCCATTGTTGATCGAAGAAAGAAGAAGAAGAGGATGACAGTTAGGACAAGAAGTGCTTAAATTGGAAAGAAGAGTAAAGAGTTTTTCTCTCTAATTACTCTTATTTATAGGAGGCCATGGGGACACGTGGATTGATGAACGCTCCGAGTCTCCTACGACAGGCAAAACGACTCCTAGGATTTTGTCCCTCTCATAAAGGAGGTCATCAAAACACGAAATCCAAGTATTTAATGAATCGACTCTTGGGATTCCCCTAAAGACGGTTCTGAATCATAACGAATCAAGGGCAATTAATGCTGCCTACGTGGCAGAGAGAACAGTATGCGGCCAGAAGCGATCCATGCGGCCAGAGCAGTTCATGCGGCTAGGAAGCCCATGCGGCTAGAATACCTTATCGGCCAGAAGAGCTTATATTAGCCATGCTTCTCATTCAAAGTATTTCAATTTTTAAATTGAAAACTTTGAAGGGGATCTTGTAGAAGCATGGAAAAGGACAAGAAAAGTCCATGCGGTTCCAAATAGAGGGAGCCTCAAGCGGCTCAGAACTTTACGCGGCTCGAGACTCCCAACTCCATGCGGCTCGGGCAAAGACACGCGGCCCACTTCTACTCCCAATTAATTTCTCTGACGACAGCTCTGACGCAATGAATGACAGCTATGACACAATGAATGACAGCTCTGACATAAAAGTTGGAATGATGATGGCAGCTCCTTAGGAAAAGAAGAAAATCTTTCTGGCAGGATCCGTCAAGTCCCAAGCACCCCTATGCGGCTGCTTGCTCCATGCGGCTGCCATCCCTATGCGGCTGTCAATTCTCATACGGTTGCCATCCCTATGCGGCTATCAATTTCATGCGGCTGCCCGTTTCATGCGGCTGCCCCCTTCATGCGGCTGCCCACTTCATGCGTCTGCCCACTTCATGCGGCTGTGTCCTTCATGCGGCTGCTTCTTCATGGACTGCCCACTTCATGCGGCTGTGTCCTTCATTCGGTTGCTTCTTTATGCGGCTGCTTCCTTCATGCGGCTGCTTCCTTCATACGGCTACCCGCTTCATGTGGCTGCCTCCTTCATGCGGCTACCCTTCATGCGGCTGCCTCCTCATGCGGCGCCTCCTTCACGAAGCTGTTGTCCCCATGCGGCTTACCTTCATGCGGCTAGGACTTGGGGGTCACCCGTATGCGGTTCACTTAGACCACACTCATGCGACACTGTCAGACGCCCCACTCATGACGTTGAGATACGTGCCGATCTTCATGACAAGTTGAGACACGTGGCTGTCTTATCCCCTCGGAGTTATGGCTGCTCGCAAATCCTGACAACCAGATTTAGTGCAATCACTATTATTACTCAAATCAAATCAGATTTGTTGATTAAGTAAATGGGACACGTGGCAGGAGATTCGAGCTTGTCATAACAGATTATGAGGATTCATTACAATCAGCATTAATTGCCCATACAGATTTGGCGTAATCAAGAATCAATTGCCAGATGTAATGCAATCAAGATTAGTGGCCATGATGATTGGCCGCGACTTTTCAAGAAGGGAATCATTGCAAACCCTAATGATCATACCCCACTCCTATAAATAGCAAGGTGTCATTCCCTTGCAGAAGGATCGGATCCAGAGAAACAAAAAAAAAAGAATATAGCAAGGTGTCATTCCCTTGCAAAAGAGATCCTCTCCACCCGGCTAGACACACAGAGAAACAAAAAAGGCGCGCACAGAAGTCTTCCATCCAGAGAGCATTTCTTCATCAGAGCCAAGGCTACGTCTGATCGTCCAAGGAGTAAGACAGAGCGGCCGTCGCTTACCGTCACCCCCCAGAATCAAAACTAAACAATCGTACTTACTGCTGTACCTAGGTTTTCGTCCCTAGGCTTTCTTTATACGAGCGAGTTTGTATTGTGAAGTAAAAGTACAGTCCTCCCATATAAATTGTTCTGTTCTTTTATAATCAATGGCAAACAAGTTGCCTAGTTAATTCCTAGGTTATCCTCGGAGTTCACATGTCGTGGTCACTTGCTCACTCCCCTAGATATCGTACAGTTTACGAGTACCCCAAGAAGGATCTATAATGGCTCATGGAGTCATATATGTACCCCTTCTTGGTGTAATGCAACACAAAACACATACCATGTCATTGCTACCGACCATTCGCTATGTAAATATTAGACTCTTGGATGTAGCAGATATCACGTAGGAACACTTAGCACATAGGATAGCACCTCAATGCTCACATAGATTGTACCTTAGTACACACATAGGTTTATCCAGCACACGCATAGGTAGTCAGATCAGGAATGAGGATCAAGACACAATAGAAAGAAAACAGAAGGCACTACGCACTTAGGGTATGAAGTGCTCGCAAGTCATAAAGTGGTACAAACGCACACGGGCAAAAGTGCAAGGTGCAATGCACAAGGTGCGCCAGGGACAGCATGCGCCAAGACAGCATGCGCCAGGGACAGCATGCCAAGACAACATGCGCCAGAGACAGCATGCGCCATGACCAAAAGACCATCCACAGCATGTACCAGGGACAGCATGCACTAGGGACAGCATGCGCCAGGGATAGCATGCGCCATGGGCCAAAAGGCACCATCCACAATACGCCAGGACAGCATGTGCCAGGAACAGCAAGCGCCATAGGCCAAAAGGCACCATCTACAGCATGCGCCAGGACAACATGTGCCAGCATACATGGCCCGCATGAATCAGCATGCACTGCTCATCTTCTCCAACCAGCCTCCAAATGTTCATAAGAATCTGGACTAGAAGGGCCATAAATCTCTCAAAATAAGTCAAAATCTAACTTTTCAAAGATCAAAATTGTGTAGAATCAACTTCTCTACCACATATTAGTTTTCGAAAACTAGTAGGTTTGATAGATCAAAACCCAAGAAAACCAAAAATGACATAAACTTAGATCTACAAGAATCCATCCATCAAAACCAAAAATACCAAGTACTAAACTTGTAGCGGATGATGAGAAGAACAATATAGACAAATAATATCAAAGAAAAAATCAAGAATGAAAAATGCACAAATCTCCACTTTTGAGTAAGTTGTACATGCCTAATGGTGGTGGTTGAGGAAATGAATGAAAGGTTATGAGAAGAGAGAAAATGAAGAGAATATATATAGTAAGGTTGGGTTGGCTTAAGAAAACCCTAATCTCTAAACATGCTCTAACCATTCCACTAATGACATACTTAAAGGCAACAAGCAACTATTAATAAATAATCAATAGAATTATGTACATGCTAAATACAGGATACCATGTACAAGATTTATGTAAGAATACGTATATCGGGATCGGAGAGTGACATCTGTACCCTCCTTAGAAAAATTTCGTCCTCGAAATTTCTGCCAAGACAAGATAGAATCAAACAAGGAAGATACTAATTACAAGGCTAAATATGCATTCAATCTTATCAATTTTAACAGGCATTAGAGAACAATCATCCACCCTAGTGGGTGCAATAAAAATAGGGAAACATATTACAAAGGCATAAGGATAAATATACCTTCTGAGTCGAACAAGTGTGGATATCGAGATCTAATCTCGTCTTCGCGCTCCCATGTCGACTCCCCCGGTAAGTGATGGCCCCAAGCGACGCGGACAGGATTAATAGTCGTTTTTTAGCACATTCTCTCGCCAACCAAAATGGATACGGGCTGCTCCTCGTAACTCAGGTCGGTACCGACGACCAGCTCAGAATGATCGAGGACGTGACCCAGATCCGGGACATACCTACGCAACTGAGATACATGGAACACATCATGTATATCACGTAGTGAAGGTGGAAGGGCAAGACGATAAGCAACATCGCCTACCCTAGCGAGAATTTCAAATGGACCAACATATCTAGGACTAAGCTTTCTCGGGTTCCAAATCTAATGACATCCCGAGTAGGCAAAATTCGCAGAAATACTTGGTCACCAACACCAAACTCTAGAGGCCTACGATACTGATCTGCCTAGTGTCGGTGTCTGTCCTGCGCAACTCGAAGCCGCTCTCTGATCAACTTGACTGTTTCTACGGTCTGCTTGATCATCTCTGGTCCTAATAATTTTTGTTCTCCCACATTGTCCTATGCCAGAGGGGACCTGCATTTCTTCCATATAATGCTTCAAATGTTTCCATCTGTATACTTGTCTGATAACTATTATTGTAAAGAACTCTACTAAATGAAGATATCTTCCCAAGTTCTGCCAAGTCTAAGGTACAAGCCCGTAATATATCTTCCAATGTTTGACTAGTTCTCTCTGACTGTCCATCCGTCTGCGGATGATAGGCTGTACTGAACCTTAGCTTGGTACCCAACTTTGATGCAAACTCGCAAAAGTGAGAGGTGAACCGTGTGTCTTGATCTGATACTATGCTGATGGAACACCATGCTGTCTCACTATCTGCTTCATATACATTTCTGCCAACTACTCAGTAGACTGCCCTACTCTGAAAGGAAGAAAATGAGCAGCCTTCGTGAGCTGATCAATAATTACCCAAACTGTGTTTCGACCGGTCGAAGATCTAGGTAAATCGATCAAAAAGTCCATTGCGATGTGCTCCCACTTCCACTCCGTAATAGGAAGCGCTGTAACAATCATGCTGGTCTCTACTGCTCTACTTTCACTTACAGACATACCAAACATTTAGGAACGAACCTCGCTATCTCCTTCTTCATGTCATTCCACCAAAAGTGTTGCTTTATCCTGGTACATTTTGTACCTCGGATGGTTGGAATAAGGAGAACTATGAGCCTCTGACATAACTTCCTATCGAATATCTCCACCTGGTACATAAATGGTTTTCGAACCTAAGTGTACCATCGTCATGGAATACTAACTCCTTTTGAGACCTAATTCACATTCTGATCAAGCTTCTGGATCCGCGATCCTCCGCCTGGGATGCTCTGATTCTCTCTACTAAAGTTGACTGAATCTGCAAACTAGCCATAATTCTAGTATCTTGCGGTAAGATCACTTCAATTCCCATTTCTTGAAGATCTTCCAAAATATGCCTCTGCGAGGTTAAAATGAATGCACCACCTCTCCTGCTCAAGGCATCTGCTACAACATTAACCTTGCCAGGATGATACTGAAGATTTACATCAAAGTCCTTCAGTAACTCCAACCATCTTCTTTGTCTCATGTTCAGGTCCCTCTGGATGAATACATATATTAAGCTCTTATGATCAGTATAAATTTTCACTCGATCCCCATATAAATAATGCCTCCATAACTTAAGCAAAAACCACTGCTGCTAATTCTAGGTCGTGGGTCGGATCGTTCTTCTCATGATCTCGAAGTTGTCGAGACGCATATGCTATCACCTTACCATGTTGCATCAATACACACCCAAGTCCCTTCCCGGATGCATCATAATACACTGTAAACCCTTCCGATCCTACTGGAAGTGTCAGGATCGGGGCTGAGATTAATCTCTTCTTCAACTCTTCAAATGATGTCTGACACTCTGCTGACCAAACAACTCTACATCCTTATGCGTTAAAGCTTCAAGGGTGCCAAAATCCTGGCGAAGTCTGCCACGAACCTCATGTAATAACCTTTAATCCTAAGAAACTATGCACTTCTTCTACCTCTTCGGAACTGGCCAACTCTCTACTGCTCAACCTTCTTCGGATCTACTGATACTCATGCTCCAAAAATAATGTGTCCCAGGAACGAAATACGATCAAACCAAAATTCATATTTACCAAGCTTCATATAAAGTTGATGCTCACTCAAGGTCTACAAAACTGTCCGAAGATGTTTCTCATGCTCTTCTTCATTGCTGGAATAGATGAGGATGTCGTCTATGAACACTACTACAAACTTATCCAAATATGGTATAAAGATGCGATTCATCAAATCCATGGATACTGCTGGGGCATTGGTTAGTCCAAATGGCATTACCAGAACTCATAATGTCCATATCGCGATCTAAATGATGTCTTGGGTATGTCCTACTCCCGGACCCTCACTTAATATCCAGATCGAAGATCAATCTTAGAGAAGATGCGGGCCTTACTCTATTGGTCAAACAAGTCATCAATCCTTGGTAACGGATACTTGTTATTCACTGTTACTGCATTCAACTGCCGGTAATCAATGCACATTCGCGTCGATCCATCCTTTTTGGGTACTAAAATCACCGGTGCTGCTTAGGGCGATTCACTGTCTCGGATAAACTGCTTTGCCTTCAGTTCTTCTTCATGCTGGTACAACTTGTCCAACTCTGATTGCAATCCTATAAATTCTGCCGACCTTAGGCTCTATTCCAGGATTTAACTCAATGCAAAACTCTACATCTCTCACCGGTGGTAAACCAGGAAGCTCATCTGAAAATACATCAAAAAACTCTCTGACCACTCTTGGTATATGCTCCTGCTCTGCCAATGCTTCTGTAATAATGCCCTTGGGTCGATCCTCCAATGATCGAATAAAGACGAACTCCTCAATGCCAGGTATATTAAATACTACCCTACCTCCCCACAATCGATCGTCGTATGACTGTCTCTCAACCAGTCCATTCCTAGGACAACGTCAAAGTTTCCCATAGGAAACTCAATCAAAGATGCGGGCAATAATCTCCCACACACTATGACCGGACATGCTAAATACACTCTGTAACTCCAATTAGCCCATTACCAGTGAGTATATTCATATCCTCTCTGGCAATGCCTCGAACTCCAATCCAATACGAGTCGCAAATTGTGCAGATATAAAAGAGTAGGTAGCCCCCGAATCAAACAATGCTACTGCAGGAAAAGAGATAACAGAAACATTACCGCAACCATTGCCTGAAGCTAGTACCTCCTTTAGAGATAAGGTGAAGGCCTGACCCTGGCCTTGCTGAGCTCCCTGTTGTTGCCTTCTTTGTCCATGCTGTTGTTGCAGCCTCTACGGGCCTTCCTGGTTCTGTGTCTGGAAACATCTGAGCCTGCGTCGACAGATGCTGGGCTAGTGGCCTTACTGCTAACGCTGGTCCTCTATTCGGTACTGCCCCGGAGCTGGCAACATGGAAACTGTGAACTGGCCCTCATGGCCTCTGTATCATAGACAATTGCAATCCTATGGTCTGGACTGCCACACCTCATGCATAATCTGTTAGGTGAACGACACACATCCCTAGTGTGCCCTCCTTACAGCAGTAAGTACGTCCAATGGGCGCCCCCTGGCGTGTTGTTGGTTCCTCGGCTGCTGATGCCGAACTGGTGCTGTTATATCTGATACCGTCGTCCTTCGAGGTGCTCCTAACTCATGAATACGGATGCCAGGTATTGGCGCCGATGTTCGCTATACTTCTCCTCCACCCCTACTCTGGGATGAGACCTCTTCTGGCTCCATGTCTTGTCGCTAACCTTTGTTGGGTGAGTTCATGCCTCCAAGCTGCCGTTAAAATAGGATCAAAAGTCTGATAGTCGTGCCCTTCTACCAGCTGTAGAATCTCTAGATGAAGTCCCTGCTGGAACCTCATAGCCTTCTATGGCTCCGTAGCCACTATGCAGTACAAACTGACTCAGTCTGCAGAACTCTGCTGCATATCCGTCCACCGTCTTACCGGCCTGCTTGAGACTAATAAATCTCTGATGTAGCTCATATCGTGCTATGCCAAAATACTTGGCCTTGAATCTAGTACTAAAGCTATCCCAAGGAATAGGACGCCCTATTCCAACTTCTTTTGATGCCCACCAGTCGCGGGCGAGATCCTAAAGCAATAATCTGATTTGGTCAACCTTCTCTTCTGCTGGAACCTTTCATGCGATCAATATGGCCTCAATATCTTGAAGTCAAGCATCCGTCGTGATGGCATCCTCCGTGCCGTTAAAGTATCTCAGGTTAAGTTGACAAAACCTCCCGACGCTCCCGAATCATTTCTGACACTTCTCTCAAGGGCTAATTGTAACCCCTGATTCAGTAGCACATTCTGTTCCTACTGTTGGGTCTACTGTTGCTGATGGACTGCCACCTGACGCTGCTGAGTGGCCAAAAATCCCCGGATGACCTCCAGAAGTGCTACAGCATCAGGTACTGTCATCACTGTCGGTACCGCTAGGGGTGCATGAGTTTCTAGAACCTGCGGTTCCACTGGCTCTGATATCACTTCCACTCGGATCTGGTCAGGAGAAGGTATTCTTTCCTGTTGCTGCCCCGTCAGCCATGCTCTACTGGACGTTCCTCCATGTTGGCCTTGCCAGCTACTGAAAAAAGCACCCCTACGGGAAAGATACATGATATCAAATAACAGGACGAGGAAGATTAGAGGATGCAATTCGGGTTATCAATCAATGGTGAGGAGAGAAAATCGAAGCAAAAGATTCAAAGGGAACAAGTTTTGATTGAGACTCCTATAATAGTAATACCCCTCAAGTCTAAAATCAGACCTGCATGGGCCACCATTAAAACCTTGTCGCACACCAATACCGGAATACGAGACGACCAGGCTAGCTACTCCATATGAGATATATAAATGTCATACGACAATCATGGCTGTCATGAGACTAGGGGTGCATGCTACAATCAAGTCTCCTATGTCTCACAACGTATCTATGTCTCAATCATTCAAAGCAAGAAGCAGCAATTAGTGAACATATGAGATAAAGCAGTAAGGCGTCCCCGATGCTTCATCAAAATGATCATAGGGATCTAGCTTTATAAGTTAGCTAGTCCAGAGAGTACAGGCACATAATCATACTCAGCTGCAATCTGATTTAATTACAATTATACAAAAGACAAAATACCCAGATTGACCGGCTAAAGGTGCCGGTGGCTAAATGCCAGAACATGAGTAATAATACTAGAGTGGTGGAGAAGAAACCCACTCGAGTCCCCCGCCAACCATGCTCTAGTATGCACCATTGACGTCAGAAAGAAGTTTAGATCTCAGACGCTCTACGAGATCTGGCCAAACAAAACCAGCGGGTCAACCCGAATAGCAAGTACCACAAGGGAGCACAAAAGAATGAGAGAAAATCCAAGCATAATAATAATAATAATAATAATAATAATAAATAAGGCTTACGGTCGTAACCTCGGTCCACAGCCTGTCACAGTAGATAGACCAACCAACAACCAAACAAGGACATGGGTTGGACCACGCACCATGACAGTCCATGTCCCTCGGCTACTAACGAAGGTACAAGGCACAGTTAAGTCGTTATTCAAGCGGCCATTCATTCATGTGGCTTTCTATATTTGGTGGAGTTATCCACACGATACTGATTAAAGGGATCCTCAGATCGTGTCAACCCAGCAGGGCTAGTCAAACCATTAAATATATAGCACATTGATTATGCACCGGTACCCCAGAGGGCTACCGCGCTAAAGCATATAACACATAGCTCGTAGAAGTCGGATATAGTCATCCGCTATAGGCGAATGAAACCATATCTGTGGTGGCTAACCCGACATGTCAGGACTGGACCTAAGGTGGCTAGTATGGCACGATCTCGAGATTCTTTCCACCCAATGCATCTACAAGTTAGTTGCCTAGTACTTAATCCCTAGGTTATCCTCGGAGTTCACATGTTGTGGTCACATGCTCACCCCCTAGATGTCGTACAATATACGAGTACCCAAAGAAGGATCCGTACTGGCTCTTGGAGTCATACGTATGTACCCCTTCTTGGTGTAATGTAATACACAACACATACCACGTCATTACTACCGACCATTCGCTGTGTAAGTCTGGACTCTTGGATGTACTGGAAGATATCACGTAGGAACACTTAGCACATAGGATAGCACCTCGATGCTCACATAGATCGTACCTTAGTACACACATAGGTTTATCCAGCACACACATAGGTAGTCAGATCAGGAATGAGGACCAAGGCATAAGAGAAAAGAGAACAAGAAGGCACTATGCACTTAGGGTATGAAGTGCTCGCAAGTCTTGAAGTGGCACAAACGGTGCACGAACAAAAGTACAAGGTGCAAGGTACAAAGACCAAAAGGTGCGCAAGGTGCAATGTGCACAAGGTGCCATAAGTCACATATGAATTCTGGTTAAAGTGAGACATAAGATTCTTGAAGCCAAGACAAAGATATAAAACTTTATACTAAGGACCAAGGGGACTAGTATGGATAAATATAAAAAGAATTATCATGGCAAAAATGGCACAAGGGTCAAAAGGGGTGCCAGGGACAGCGTGCGCCAGGGACAGCATGCTATAGGCCAAATATACCATCCACAGCATGCGCCAGGGACGTATGCACCATGGGCCAAAAGGCACCATCTACAACATGCGCCAGGACTGTATGTGCCAGGGACAGCATGTGCCATGGGCTAAAAGGCACCATCTACAGCATGCGCCAACAGTATGTGCCACATGCATGTGCCAGCATGTATCAGCATATATTGCTCATCTTCTCCAACCAGCCTCCAAATGTTCATGAGAACCCATGGACTAGAAGGGCCATAAATATCTGAAAATAAGTCAAAATCTAACTTTTCAAAGATCAAAATTGTGTAGGATCAACTTCTCTACCACATGGAACAATTAGTTTTCGAAAACAGTAAGTTTGATAGATCAAAACCCAAGAAAATCGAAAATGATATAAACTTAGATCTACAAGAATCCATCCATCAAAACCGAAAATACCAAGTACTAAACTTGTAGAGGAAGATAAGAAGAAAATATAGACAAATAATATCAAAGAAAAAAGAATAAAATGCACAAATCTCTACTTTTGAGCAAGTTGTACTTGCCTAATGGTGGTGGTTGAGGGAAATGAATGAAAGGTTATGAGGAGAGAGAAAATAAAGAGAATATATAGTAAGGTTGGATTGGCTTAAAAAACCCTAATCTCTAAACATGCTCTAACCATTCCACTAATGACATGTTAAAGGCTACATGCAACCATTAATAAATAATAAATAGAATATGCACATGCTAAATATATGATACCATATACAATACATGTAAGAATACGTATATCGGGATCGGGGAGTGACACCACCACATTCACCATCCCAACTTGACTCTTCAGTGAACCCAGTACCACCCCAAAAAACCATCATGGCCAGCCTATCACCACCACCACCACCACCGTTCCAAAACCCCCAACAAGGAGAAGAAGAAGGAAAACAAATAAACCCTCACCTCCACCGTCCGCAGGACCCACGTTCGGAACTCTCCGCCGAGACCTCGCGGCAACGCCCCGCCTGTGCCGCAAGTCCCGCGCCCGACCTCGTCGCTGGAGCAGTGGTCGGATCCGCGCCGTATGGGAACAACCCACCGCCGACACCCTGCTGCGCCCTCCGGGAGCCGCCTGACCGCCGACCTCCTCCGGAGATAACCACGGCCGCCCCACGCCGCTGCGTACCTCCGACATTCCTATCCGCGCAGCATCACGCCAGCCCGCCCGTGCGTCAGGATCCTGGAGTCGCTCCCTCTTCCCCGCTTCCCACCATCCGGCCGGAGCACGGTGAGAACCACTATCTTCCACCTTTCTTTTTCTCCTTCTGAGTTCTTCTTTGATTTGAGTCCTCTTAAGTCTTTTGCTTTTTTTATGTGCTTGATTGAGCTGTCTCTCTGGAAAGAGGAGAGCAGCAATAGCTTTACTTCCTTTTATTTTGTTTGGGTTCTATTATTTCATTATTTTAATTTCTTCTTAAGCAAAGACAATAATATTGTAATTTTTTAATAATATTATCATTATTATTAACTACTATTATTCTTAGTAGTATTATTATATTATCATGGAGTTACTGGTAACAATATTGTATTATAAACTATACTATTTTTTTTTAATTTAGTTTTTAAACCATAAAAATATATCATAAATTATTTTGATCCATTGAACTAAAATAAGCTACTTCGACCTATAAATTATAGTTTTTGCCCAAAATATTTTTAACATTTTACATATATTTTACTAAGATAGTTACCGAATTATGTTTTCAAGTATATTAATATTCTGACTCATAACAAAAAAATGTGTCTTTACAAATTGTGTATATAAATTATTTTTAAGTATTTATGTGAAAGTATCATAAAAATATTTCTAAAAATTTGTATATGTATCTATTCCACAAATTCTCCCCAATTCTTTTTTTGATCATGACTGATCCCTCGCTCCTATTTTTATGCAATTTTGGACCCCTTACACATCAAATGGCTATCGGACAAACTAGAAGATCATCACACCATACCAGACGACACCCCAGGCAAGATACCTTGTTATGTTTACTGTTTACATTTAGTTGCATTTTATTTTTTAGTTAATGTACATTTACGGCACCTCTATTTTTGTTTATTATTTTTTTTTTGCATGTGGACTTATAGTTAAGGAACTACCGTCAACTTAGTGTATCTCATTAACCTTGATACGATTGTATCACGAGTTATTTGTGAGTTGTGAGTAACATATAGAGGTCACTTGTGTGTTGGCTGATCACCCGTGCGCATGCGTAGAAATAACTGCCAATAGATGCATGTTAGACGACTTGACAATTATTAAGTATGAAACAATGTTGTGGAAGCGACATGTGTTAGTGTGTCATGGTTACGGCGCATGTATAGTATCATTGGGGGGAAGGACAGCTACTAGCGTAGGGACTACATTTACTTTTATCACATGGGTGGGCCGATAGTGACTCGTATGAGCGCCACTTTCTTCCCTGGCCGATAGTGACTCGGAGGAACTCTACTTACTGCCATTCTTTATTTATTCTGTTGATCCTACAGCCCCTGCGTAGAACGTTGTCCTCAAAGTGCATAACACGTAGATGGTTAAGGACCCAATTGTGTTGTAGTCTTACAGTGTTACATTTGCAGTTATAATGGCATGTTCTTCTTGTATCATGCTTCGTCCCTCTGAGGACTTGGTGATTTCTCCAAGTATGTTTTATGATTTTCGTAGGTGCTCTAGCCAAGGCTATAGTTTATAATCTACCTCCGCGATGCTAGCTCTTGGATCGTCTTTCGCTTCGCTCGACTCTTCCATCGTTGCTATGTATTTCTCTCTCTTTAGTTTGTAGTAGATTGTCTCCGTCCAACGTTTTGTACAAATGACATTCATAAGTTAATTTTGTGATATATTTATTGGTGGATGAGATTAGTTTTATGGCTTTCTATATTTCACAGCTTATGTATACATACGAGGGTTCCATATACTTCGTATATATACAGCTGGCATGTCTACGTACTTAGTCCTTGTATTTTGGGACTGGGGCGTTACACCTAGAAGGAGCTAAAGAGAAAGGATTGAAAAGAATTTAGGAGAAGGATTCTTCACATTCTTGATAGAGAGTAATCCCTCAACTTATGAAGAAGCTATATCCTCTCCTGATGTCCCTTTCTGGAAAGAAGCTATTAACAATAAGTACAACTCCATTATGAAGAATAGTACTTATTTTTTAGAGACCTACC
>JANAVB010034052.1:0-17164 GCA_029216955.1 Iris pallida
AGCCGCACGAACATCCTTTGAGAGTCTCAGGAGCTCATATAATGATAATTTGGCCGGTGTGTTGGCTAATTGTGCCAAGATGTCGAAGTTGTAGGGCCTCTCCAGGCCCTGCGGTACCTCTTTTCGGAGGAATTTGTTAAAGCGAGTCTCCTTCGTCCTAGGCTTGTCGGTCGTCAGAGGCTAAGAAGGTCCTGGAGCGTCAGCAGTAGCTGGCTGATGATCTTCAGCCGAGTTATCAGTCACAGGTTGGGGTTGTGCCCCAGACCGAGTGACGATAGCTGTGGCTTCTTCGATATCTACCGAGATTGTGCGGCAGGATCTGACTTTTTTACTCCCCTTTTTTCCAACGGGGGGTGGTGTGGACTGAGTCACTTCGGGTAACAGGTCCAGATGGACCCACATGACCTCCCCCGTGATGTGGTGAGGGGCACCAGACTAGCAGCCTGATCCCGGGGAGGTAGAAGATTAGTAATCTCCATTGTCGCCAGAGGGATGGGTACCACACCGTCTTGAGTTTCTGTTGGAAGGAAGCTACCAAATTGTACAGACACCATATTGGCTGCCACGGTTACCTTTTCGAAATCAATGGCCAGAGCGTTCGAATCGATGAGATGTTGGATGTATCATTTCAGTTGGTAGCAGTCGTGTGTAGCAAGGTAGACGTAGCGGTGGTAATGGCAGTACTTTGGGCTCTCCATTTCTGCCGGCCGAGGTTCCCGTCTTGGCGGAGGGAGCTGAATTCTGTTTCCTTGTATGAGCATGTCCAAGATGGGCTTGACGTGGCCGTCTTCGAAGGAGTAGGTCATTTGTGGCCATTGCTTGTCTGCCGATTTTGACTCAGGTTTCTGGGCTGTGTCGGCCACCATAGCCTGTTTGCCCTTGTTATCCCGATTGTTGGTGGAGCTGCCCCCATTGTTGTTGTTGGCATTAGGACGCCTGCCCTTGACTTCTCCTTCCGAAATATACAATCCCAGTTGGCGAGCCTTCTTCAACCTGTCCTCGGCGCTAGTGGCACTGATAATAAACGTCTTCCAGTCCTTAAATTGACTTTCACCCATCCAGAGGCTGATTGTTGGAAGCAGTCTCTTTTGGCAAATTTCAATTAAGGAGGAATCCGAATTACCGGACGGCAGCTTCATGGCGGTTTGGCGGAACCGCTCAATATAGTTCCTTGTCAGTTATTTCTTCCCTTGAACGACGTCCATGAGGGGGGACATTGTGATGTCCTGCCCTACTTCGTATAATCTCTCCAAGAACATGCGCTTGAAGCTGGCGAAGGGGTGGATGCAGTTATCTGGCAGTTTGCGATACCAGTCGAAGGCGACCCCTTCCAATGCCTCCAATGAATAATCGTGTAAGGATGGCATCGTCATGGGATAGATGGTTGGTGGTGACCTCAAAGTAGGTAATGTACCGACTTGCGGAGGTCTTTCCATCATATGGATTGATGTGGAATAGTTTATACTTTGGTGGGAAGGGAACATCTCTCCACGCAGAGGGATACGGTTGTCGTATCCTAAGGTCTTGGCAGTTTTTTCGGGCGTGGAACATGGCCCGGAGCTCCTGGACCTCTCTTCTTGCCTCCCTGGCCTCGTCTGCAGCGGTAGGAGCTGATATTTCAGGAGGAATATTGCCCGGGTTCGGTGCCGCTGAGTTTGAGTCTGTATTGACCGCGGGGCCCAAGTTTGTTTGGCCAGGCGTCCCTCCTTGCAGAGTAGGGAGGGCTGCTTTGATCTTGTCTACGGATTTGACCAAAGTGCGTAGTATGGCCTCCAGAGTGTCGATGCGTTGGCGATCACTGGGACCATCCTGTTCGTCGTTTGTCATGAATGTCGTCCTGACATGAGTAGAAGTGGAAGAGACGGTGGATGACGTACACTCCGAATCATACCCCTGTAGTGAGAAGTCATCGGGGTTTGTGGGAATGTCTTCCTCTGGTTCGGACTCATAAGGAACAGTACCCCCAGCTTCCGAGTTTGCCTCGTCTTGAGAATTACGGACGTCCTCAGGGACGTCGGGATTTGCTGCATCTGATAGGAGAGTTGTTTCCCCCAGCTCGTCTTCTTGGAACATTGGATTGTCGTGGAGGTTTGGAGGAGTGCTACCTCCAGTTCCAGTAACCTCCAGTGATGTGGATGATGAATCTTCCACTGTAGTAGATTTCGTCTTTGAACGGGTACCTTGGAAAACTCCGGTGGTGGGCACCCGCTTAGACGACAGTCTCTTAGTCATAGTGGTTGAAATCTTTGGGCTGGAAACTTTTGTCTTCTTCCCTCTCCCATCGACGGGGATTTTCTGAGCAGAGTTGCAGGAGACGACGGGAAGTGCCTCATCTTCTGAACACGGTTGTTGTAGTCTTTGGAAGACGGACTGCCGGTCTTCTCGTACTGTCGCGTTATTGCAATAGCAGTTAACGATGATTTGGGTGCAGTGACGTCCATGGGAGGACTCTTTGCACCCCGAGGCCCCCTCTCTTTCCTTGCGCTTGTGGAGGATAGCCTTACGCAAGTCAAACGGGTCTGAAGCGACTATGTTTGCTCTCTTGATTTTGGGAGACTTTTGGAACCTCTTTGTCCGTTTGCCGCCAGGGGCTGGACTCGAGTGGTTCTGTACAACTTCCCATCAGAGGCCCGCATAACAGTATGTGGAACGCTCAGATGGTCAGAGGTTGGATCAGCGGACCGAGCTTGCCAAGCTCGTGCTGTCCTAGACTTCTTCATTCTAGCGCGTGAGGGCATATAGTAGGAAGAGTCTAAGTGGTGCTGGAGAGAGTCAGACATGTCTTCTTGGAAGCGCGAGAGATCAGGACCATAGGATAGGCGATCAAAGACTGAGCCGCATGGAGCAGGAGGCATACAGCTGGAATCAACAGTCTCCATGCGGCTAGCAGTCGTAGCCGCATGGGCTTTCTTCATGCGGCTGAAAGTCTCAGCCGCATAGGTCTTCTCCATGCGGCTGAAAATCCTAGCCACATGAGTGTTATACATTTGGCTGGCAGTTTCGGCTGCATGGACTTTATTCATGCGGCTGACAATTTCGGCCGCATGAGTCTTCTTCTCGCGGCTAGTGCCTTGGTTCGGCTTCTTCCTGGAGCACATAGAATTACTCTTTGCCCCTGCAAGTCCAGCATCGTAGTGCTTTCCTCTGCCAGATTTGGGGACAGCAGAGTCTTCTATGGCTTGAAGTGGGGCCGCATGAGAGTTGCCTTCGCCGTCTTGGGTAGCAGAGAGTACTGTAGGAACGAAATAGTAAAGCGTAGTACTCTAGAGGGGAGGTGAATAGAGTTGGCAGCGGAATAATGCTAATTAAAAAATATTAGCAGCACAATCACAGAATATTAATCACAACTGAAATAAAGTAAAGACAGAGTTAAGAGAGCAAACACAAAGACAACGATGTATACTGGTATCCCTCTGTTGAGGACTAATCCAGTCGGTAGAACTCTTACTACCAGTTGAATCCACTATTGGAAAAACCGCAAGTTTGCTTACGAAGTCCTTGCAACTTCTACAACACGAGCTTTGATACAAAGAACTCGTCCAACTTCAAATGTGAAGAGGTATTCTTCAATCAAGCCTTCTGATTACAATCTCTCAGAAACTTCTAGATCGTACCGCACTAGCAAATCGACTAGAGGATTGTAATTGGCTTGGGATCTGAAATTGAAAGCTCTAGAAAACTCTTTGAAAGACTGAAAGCTTTAGATAGAGAGAAGATTGAAAGTGAATGAGTGAGTTGAAATGATCGAAATCCTTCTCTATTTATAGGACTTTCAAAGGCAGACTTCTGACAGAATTCGGGCAGAATTCGGGCAGAACTCTATGAGCAAATCTCGATCAAATCCGCAACTGCAGGAGGACCAAGTTCCAAGGATTCAAAATCACAATGGCCACTAACCGAACTCTGGCCGAACTCTGGCCGAACTCGGTCCGAGTTCTGTCAGGGTTTAGTCAGGGTTTAGTTAGGGTTTTGAAAAAGCTTTTTGGTGATTTTTGAAAACCTCTTTGTAAACCTTTTTGAGAGGTCATTTTAAAAACATTTTGAACATATTTGAGGGTAGCCTATTTGCCAGTACGACTCGGTGTACAACATATTCCTAGACTCAAATAAAATGAAAAATACATTACATAAGGAATTACAGACTCGAGTAGGCAAACAGATCTTCGGTCTTGAATTCAGTGGATAACCATTCTTGATCATGTTCAAGAGTCCGAGATGTCCCGACTAGCTTTGTATATCCAGACAGAGTTTATTCAATTATTAAAATCAGGTTTGACCATATGACCAAATGGGCCAACAATCTCCCCCATTTTGATAATTAACAAACTATGAATGATATAACATTAAGCTTGTTCAAAAATCAAAAAGAAGTAGAAGAAGTAGAATTTGTTCATATCCTGTATTATCTCAAAAAAAATATTAGATCTTTAATTTTCTCCCCTTTTGTCACTTAGCAAAATAATTACAAAAGATGAAGCTCCCCCGCAATCAAATGCATAAGTAACAAATAGTGAGAAACTTAAAAAAATAAGGCATAAGACTAAAGAAATATCACAGGCATGTATTGTACAAGAAATAAAATCATCACAGGCATGTAATTTCAAAGGCAGTTATAAGGAATGAAGCAATATAAGAAATAGTGCTAGCATAAACTGAAACTGAAACAAAGTGCTGAAATAAACTGAATGTCATAAACTGAGGCATAATAAACATGTCCATGAAAGAAAAGAGTACTGAAGCATACTAAAAAGTGCTAATAAAAAAGTACTGATAATAACTTGGAATGTCGGAGCATTTCCAAGTGCACAATAAAATATTACTCAAAAATCATATAGTCACATCTCCTCATCATCATCCTCATCATCATCATCAACAACTCTACCAGCATGTCCTGAAGTACCAGCTCCAGAGGTACCAGCGCCAGAAGGATATGGAGGGGCGCCAGCATAGAACTCACCAATATAATCACGATGTGGAGCACGGTCAGGACGGTACTAATCATAGGCGTTACCGGGCTGGAAGTAGGCATGAACAGCCTCATCCTCACAGCGGTAACCGGAGAAAGCTGGATCTCTAGGGATGGAACTGGCTGAATGACCAGTCTGGGCGAAACGAAGATCAGCTAAGGAGTTTGCAAGCGCCTGATAGCGGGTGACGTCGCGGAACTCACGCTCGCGAGCCATGTCCGTCATCGAGACGTGCAAAGCAGATAAATGATGATGTATGCCCTCAAATGTCATGGCATACTGATGAGGTGGTGGAGGAGGTGCAGTAGGAGGAGCAGGAGGTGGAGCTGAAGCAGTCATGCTACGATGAGATAACTGAAGAAACTTGGGCTCAGGGTCCTGAGTACAAGTTGACAGATCGATATCGAAGCGCTGAAAGATGCGTGGGAGAATCATCGCGTAAGAGAGATTTCTATCTCTTGCACGACAACGACCCATCATCTGAATCATGGTCTTAGGGGTAGAAAATGGAATTCCCTTAAGAATGTGGTACATGGCGGACAGCTCAAGAGAAGTCACATCATCCTTTGAAGTGGATTTTGGAAGGATAGTGGAAAAGATGATGCAATACAATTCATAGTTAAACAAGTTCAGGTTGTTAGCCTTGAACTTTCCAGAGCGTACTGTATCAGGTGCACAGAGTTCCGCTTTGAAACTTGCGAGTGTCGTGCCTTTGGGAAAATCAAAATCAGTGATATCAACTAGCGGTTCACCTTCGTTAGGGATACCAAGGATCTCCGCTAAGAGGTCATCATTGAAATTGATATCAATGCCTCCAATACGAGTGCTCACATCAAAAGTGTTTAATATGAGATTGCAATAAAATAATCTAATGGCATTAGTTGCTATAGGGAAACAGATTTTGACAAAAAGATGTAACCCTAATGCCTCAAAGAAATGACGATGATCAGGAAATACAGTCCATTTGACTGGAGCGCCTGTGCATATGGATCTCATGGAGAAGTCTGCATACCACAGTAAGGCTTGGTCTAGGGTTTGAAAGAAAAACCCGTCGAACGCACCGTCGCTCGTTTGGACCGACGAGAAGAGGGAATCCGTATGCGGATGCGAAGATGACCCTTCCTCACTAGGGTTCGTCTTCTTCCTCTTTGATGGATTGAATTTGGGTGCCATTTGTGCAAATTGAAATAAAAAAGCACTAATTGAAAAGAGGAGAAAGATGGGGTTATACCTCCCGAGATCAAAGTATGTTGAAGAGTACGGCGAACTCCGCACGAATCCAAATTTTGGATGGATTTCACCACTTGGATTGGAAGAAAAAGGGTGGTGAAAAGCTAGGGTTCGGGGCTCCTTCGCGGCTGCTGCTGCTGTTGTGAATAGTTTAGAAGCAATGAAGAAGAAGGGCTGCTCGGGTTCTGTATATATAACCTGATACCCTCAACCGAACTCGGGCCGAATTCGGTCAGAGCTCTGGCCGAAATTCGCCTAGGGTTCTTTTAAAGTTGATTTTAGCCATTCTTTTTCATTGTCTTATTTCAAATATTTAATTCAAAGATTAATCATTTCAACTTCAATTAACATAATTAATATTATCTTATAGATTAAATGTCGTTACACAGCGACTGTTTCAGATTAGCTGTAGGAGTACTGTCCCAGCTGGCGGAGGTTCACCGGGGAACTCTTAAGTACCGCTTCGCTTCAACCGTAGTTGTGGTGACAGACAGACTCTTTATTGGCTTGTCTCTAACACAGTTTTTGCGTAATGATATATAATCATAAAACAAAATTAATTAATATTATTGACGTTCAAAATTCCTAATTCTCGACGTAAATAATTGAAACGATCTTCCGCTAGAGGTTTAGTGAAGATGTCAGCTAGTTGATTTTCAGTATCTATGTACACAAGGTTTATATCTCCATTTTGATGATGATCTCTAAGAAAGTGATGTCGAATCTCGATATGTTTAGTACGAGAGTGACATACTGGATTCTTAGTCAAATTAATAGTGCTCGTGTTATCACAGAAAATGGGAATATGTGTGTAAAATAAATCATAGTCTTCTAGGGTTTGTTTCATCCACAAAATCTGAGCACAACAACGTCCTGCGGCGATGTACTCAGCCTCTGTTGTTGATAGGGCTACAAAATTTTGCTTTTTACTAAACCATGAGACTAAAGCCTTGCCTAAGAAATGACATGTGCCACTGGTACTTTTTCTATCAACTTTGCATCCAGTAAAATCTGCATCCGAATAACCAATAAGGTCAAAGGACTTAGTTTTGGGATACCACAAGCCAACAGAAGAAGTACCCTTAAGGTATCGAAAGATACGCTTAACTGCGGACAGATGTGATTCCTTTGGGTTAGCTTGAAAACGTGCACACAGGCAAACACTAAACATTATATCTGGACGACTAGCAGTTAAATAAAGTAAACTACCAATCATACCTCGATACTTACGTATGTCGACTGGCTTGCCTTGTTCATCTGAATCAAGCTTTGTTAAAGTTGCCATTGGAGTGCCAATAGGTTTGACATTGTCCAGATCAAACTTCTTTAGCAAGTCTTTTGTGTACTTGGCTTGATTTATAAATGTCCCATTATCAGTTTGTTTGATTTACAATCCGAGAAAGAATTTCAGCACTCCTATCATGCTCATCTCAAACTCATTCTGCATACACTTAGAAAATTCTTGACACAGAGATTCATCAGTAGATCCAAATATGATATCATCAACATAGATTTGAATTAAAAGAAGTTTGCCATTAAAAGACTTAATAAACAGTGTAGTGTCAACCTTGCCTTTTGAAAAACCGTTGTCAAGTAGAAAAGAGCTTAAATGATCATACCAAGCACGAGGGGCTTGTTTTAAACTGTATAAGGCTTTCTTCAACTTGAAAACATGATCAGGGTTTTTGAAATCCGTAAAACCTGGAGGTTGTGCTACAAAAACTTCTTCTTTTATAAAACTACTTAAAAAAACACTCTTGACATCCATTTGAAAAAGTTTGAAATCATGAAAACATGCAAATGCACATAACATGCGAATGGATTCTAATCTCGCAACTGGGGCATAAGTCTCATCGTAGTCGATACCTTCTTCTTGATTGTATCCTTGAGCTACGAGTCGAGCCTTATTACGAGTCACTAAACCATTCTCATTTAATTTATTTTGGAATACCCAACGGGTGCCAATGACCGGATGATCAATAGGCCTGGGAACAAGTTCCCAAACTTGATTCCGTTCAAATTGGTTTAATTCCTCTTGCATAGCATCTATCCAAAAGCTATCACTACATGCTTCATCAATAGTTTTGGGTTCTAGCTGTGAAATAAATGCAACACTAGAAACAATATCTCTACTGGATATACGAGTACTTACTCCTTTGGTAATATCACCAATTACCAAATCTTTTGGATGATCAGCTGTAAATTTCAACCTTTTCGGTAAATTCTGAAGGTAGCTGGTTCCTGGATCTTCTCTAGGAGGTTCAGCTAGTGCAGAGCTTGGTTGAGGATCAGCTGATGTTGAGCTTGGTACAGTTGGATCTTCGTCATTGTCATCGATCGTCATCTGATTTAGTTCATCAAAAGTGACGTTGATTGACTCTTCGATGATCATGGTTCTTTTTTTGAAGACTCTGTATCCTTTGCTCTTGGCCGTATAACCTAAAAATATACCTTCATCGGCCTTTTCATCAAATTTTCCCAAATTATCTTTTGTCTTAAGAATAAAACATTTACAGCCAAAAATTCTAAAGTATGAAACAGATGGAATTCTATCAAACCATAACTCAAAAGGAGTCTTCTTCGATTTAGGTCGAATTAGAACTCTATTGAGTACAAAGCAAGCTGTGTTGACAGCTTCAGCCCAGAAATATTTGGGTAGACTAAACTGATTTAACATCACTCTGGCCATTTCGGTTAGAGTTCTGTTCTTACGTTCCACAACTCCATTTTGTTGTGGAGTCCTAGGGCAGGAGAACTCGTGTACAAAACTGTGTGTGTCACAAAATTGCTCAAAATCAGCATTCTCGAATTCGCCTCCATGATCGCTTCTTATGCGAGTGATCATGTAACCTTTTTCATTCTGTACTTTCTTGCAAAAGGCGAAAAATTCGGATAATGTATCATTCTTGCCTGTCAAGAAATATACCCACGTGTATCTAGAGAAATCATCTACAATTACGAAAGCATAAAGTTTACCTCCGAGGCTTGCAACTCTGCTAGGACCAAATAAGTCCATATGAAGAAATTGTAGAGGTCTAGTAGTACATACTACGTTTACTGACTTGAATATGGAACTGGTAGCTTTGTTCTTTTCACATTGGCTGCATACCGAGTCCTTCTTGAATGTAATGTCCG
The DNA here is from genome assembly GCA_029216955.1 of Iris pallida. Lineage (NCBI taxonomy): Eukaryota > Viridiplantae > Streptophyta > Magnoliopsida > Asparagales > Iridaceae > Iris > Iris pallida. The sequence continues at coordinate 9,333 of JANAVB010034052.1, forward strand.
GTAAACCGCGTACTAGCTTCTTTGTGGATAATCTTGAGATCGTATCCATATTAGCGTGACCGAGTCTCATATGCCATAGATGACTCTCATCACTCTTGGCCATTAAGCATCTACCTGAAATGTTAGTTTCTTCTAACAAATAGAAAACATATATATTGTCTTCCCTGATACCTTCAAAGATAGTACTACCAGTTGAGCTATCAACTATAGTACATTTGTCTTTGCCAAAGTTGATGCCAAAACCATGATCAGCTAGATGACTTATGCTGAGTAGATTATGTTTCAACTCGGTAACCAGACAGACATCCTTAATCACAGGATAGGGAGACTTACCAACATCACCGATACCAATAATATACCCTTTCAAGTTATTACCGAAGGAGACATAGCATTCCTTCTTTTTCTTCGACAGTGTTGCAAATAGGGTAGCGACACCGGTCATATGCCGTGAGCAACCGCTGTCGAGGATCCATTTGCTTCTAGCATGTGAAGGGTGTTCCACCTACAAAACAGTTTACAGATGAAACTTTTGGTACCCATTTCTTGTAGGGTCCTGAATTGTTAGCTTTAGGTATCCAAGCATAAACATTTAAATCAACAAGCTTTCTCATTCTACATGCAGATAAAATATGACCAATGAGGCCACAATAATGACATTGTGCATGTCGAGTGTTGAAAGCTGAGTGGTGTGCATGGTTGGTAGGTTTAGGTTTTCTAGTATAGAAGAAAGCATACCTATAATCTTGTTTGGGCTTAACCTTTTGGGGTAAAGGTTTTATATGGTTAGGTCTGACAGTGTTTGGCTTAGAAATGTTCTGATTTTTCGGTAAGTGACACGTGTTAGGGAAGGAAGCAGCAGGCTTAGGCTATTTTCCTAACCTAATTTCCAATCTTTTGGAAGTGTCATACAACTTAGTATAATCAGAAGTGAGTGATTCTATTCTGATTTGTGTACATCGAAGACTTTTCTTCTATATAGAAAGTTCTTCCTTGAGTTGGTCAATAATTTTGTCTTTCTCTTCAGATGACTTGGTAGTCTCGTGTAATAAGAGCTTTGTTGAAGAAAGCTCACCAGACTTACTAACATTATTTCTAACCTCAGCTAGTAGGTCGGTAAGTCTACCTATTTCACCTTCGTACTCTTTGAGTACCTTCTTAGCGGTCTGATACTTGCTACGCAGTTTCCTATAATCAGTCATCAGGTCACTTAAGGCATCTCCTAATTGCTCAAAGGTGAAGTCATCATAAGTATCAACTACAGGTTCAGTAGGTACCTGATTGGATGCCATAAAGCATACGTTTGCAGCATCTTCTGATTGTTCGCCTTCTGAGTCGTTGGCTTCACTTTCATGCCATATGCTGGTATTGGCATATCTCCTAGATGTTGATTTCTTCAGGTTCCCTTTTTCATACCTGTTGCTCTTCTTGCTTGATCATGAGTTTGTGGGACAATCCTTCTTCATGTGTCCTTTCTTCTTGCAACCATAGCAAACAGCATCTTCTTGAAACCAGTTGTTGCTGTTGTTCTCTTTGACTCTCTTCTCATGTCTGATGAATCTTTTGAACTTCCTTGCTAGGAGTGCTTGATCTTCAGCGTCAGATCCACTGCTGTCTGAGTCACCTTCAGCAGCTTTTCTGTGCTGAGCCTTGAGAGAGATCGTCTTCTCCTTTGGTGCAGGCTCTTCAAAATCTTGTAGCTCCAGTTCATGAGTGAGTAGCTTACCCATGAGTACTTCGAGGTACATAGTTGTGAGGTCGTTCCCTTTAATGATTGCAGTAGCCTTCGGAATCCAGTTCTTGGTAAGTGCTCGCAGGAGTTTGCGAATCTTTTCATGGTTACTGTAATATTTGCCTAAGGAGGACAAAGGATTTACAATATCCAGGAATCTCTCGAACATTTGTGTAACTGTTTCGTTGGGCTTCATCTTGAACGCCTCGTACTCTTGAGTAAGTTTGCTGACTTTAGATTCTTTGACTTGAGTCGTGCCTTCATGTGTGACTTCAAGTAGCTTCCACACTTCATTAGCCGTTGTGCAGATAGACACCCTGTTAAATTCAGTTCTGTCTAAAGCACAAAAGAGAGCATTAATGGCACGTGCGTCAAGACTGGCCCTTTTCTTTTCTTCCTCTGTATATCTGCTGTGGGGTTTTTCAACTAAAACTCCATCAACATTTATACGAGGTGGCTTTTGATAGCCATCAAGAACAATGGACCATAAATCAAAGTCAAGTGATTTCAAGAAGAAACTCATCCGTGTTTTCCAATAGGTATAGTTAGTACCATCAAACTGTGGGGGTCTGTTTGTGGCTGCCACGACCCGCACCCACCATGAGGGTACGAGTACATAACAACGCCCAGCTTACGCCGCAGTGTCGGCGGTAGAACGCTGTTCTAGGTCATGAATTATAACTAGCATAATATGAATACTCTCCATAAGGAGGCCAACGCAGAGGTACAACTCAATCACAATCTAAGGTAGAATGATAAAGATAGATAAACATGAAATCCAAAGAGATACAGGAGATAGAAGTCTAAGTGTCTAAGATACATAATCCCAGAAATACATCTCAAAACACAAATACAGTAATCCACAAGTAAATACAACTCCAGACAAAATGAAATAACTATCTAAACAACCTCTACTGTGTCTCCTCTAGGCTAGCAGGCAATCCCAGGCTATCTGTAAAATTTATCAACAGGTCCAGTCAGGACAGGAGCGAGCACATTACATCTCAACAGTTCATAGCAGGTTAGAAAATATAATCATGCAGTAAAGTAAGATACAAGATCTGAAAAAATAACATGATGAAAAAGGGAGACTGTAAATAAATAGATACAACATATAGAGAACTAATAGTGACTAGTGATTCAGAGCACAAGATGGTTATGTAAACGGCACGATGTTGTACACGAGTAATCTACAGAGGTTGTACACGAGTAATCTACTGGATTGATTACATAACCACTTCTACTCCCCCAACCCAATTAATACGCAAGGATCTAGTTAAGTAATGTTATTGCACACGAAGTATAGTCGCACACGAGATCATGTGAATACATGAGTATACACGATTTCACACGATTTGTACACGAATATCACGAATACAAGGAGTACACGATGCTCACGATAAAGTACACGAACACGAATACTCGATGTATCCGCTAAGGGGATAACATCGCACAACAAGATCCATATAGTACTAATCCGTGTTTCCAACGTGTCAGCATCATGTAAAGTAATCTAAAGCAGGAAATATAATCCTAAACAAGATATGAAATGATCAGAGAATGTACTCGCCTGATATCTGAATGTCCAAGGTAAAGATATTGTCCGAGGAGAGCTGTCTGGCTCCTAATTAGAACAGCACAAGTCACAACATGTCCAGAAGGGTAATATAAAGCACTACAATGCATTCTACATGAATCTAGGTCAAACTAGGCCAAAGTCAACCCTTGGTCAACTCTGGTCAACTGCACTAGTCAAACTAGGTCAAACTAGGTCATGTCCTAACCCAGCAAGTCTTACTAGGCCTAACCAAGACTATCCTAGCAAGCACACATCAATACAAGGCTATACAAGCCAACATACACCCAACTCTATATAGCATGCAATTATTCAATACTCAAATAGGCAAGAATTCACATTGGATATACACTAGGTAATCTATTACTTTAAACTATATATGTCTACACATATATACACATGCATATATTGGTATTCAACATTAGGTCTATAATCATGGCATTTCAAATGGTTATATAAACTTATATATTACAACACAATATGCTAACATATATATAATATACATACATAGCTAAGTTAACTGTATTCATAAATACTTATTTAAGAGGCTATGTGTGTGTATGTGAACATGGCAATGGGACAAGTGAGGGTTAAATGGGCATACATAGTGTATACATATCAAAGAGTGTCAAAGTGTAAGTGAACAAAGTGTCAAGTGTGATAGTGTCTACATAGTGTAAGGGGTACATGAGGTAATATAGGATTTGCGTTAACATAGAACATTACATCTCATTAACTTGTATATTGTATACATTACATCTATTATTACATTACATTCATGCTTGCATTCATTCATCATTCATTTATTCTCTTGCACTACTATATGTACCATACATTACATACTATGGAACCTACATATTCATTACAAGCCATACTTATACATGCTTACATTAGATAGGATACTTACACCTCATACATTATTTATTTACACATTTACTCATGCTTGCATTCTCTATTTAATTACATAATATATATACATTAACATGGGTTAAAATCAAATAGAACATTATATTACACACAAGGGTGCACAAAATACATATGCCGAATAGTAACTCCTACTAATCATCAATACTGTACCATCTCAGTATGAATTAAAATCTAGGATTAAAATATGTTATAGATCTATGTGTTATCTTTCCGAAACTTTAAACGGATCGCGTTTTCGTTTCCGAAAACTCCCGGAATCGCAAAAACACCGAGAACGCGTTTGTCTTTCGTACAGCTGACACTCAAATAATTCTCCAGAAAGTTACAGAAAGAATTAGGCCTATTAATATATGTTTTTGGAAAGCTAACTTCAATACGCTTCTTTTAAAAAAACGGGAGATTAAATCGAGCTTTGAGCTAGAAGTTATGACATTTCTAAGTTAGGGCTGAAATTAAAAACGTGGATAAAAATCATGACTGATTTGGGTAATTTGAGACAAAAGAACACAAGTATATAACATAATATATCAAGAAGTCACTCTCTACACTAATATATATATATATATATATATATATATATATATATATATATATATATATATATATATATATATATATATATATGAGACACTATAGAACACATCTCCAATACAAAAATATGAGATTAAACATGTAATAATTCATTCATATATAACAACAACACATAGTGTGTCCAAATTTGGGGTTTTCCCACATGGACACAACCACAAAACAAAGGACACTCCTATGACCTCCAAATGGACACGAAATGGACAAAAATAGAGATACAATCATGGGGGCCATTCCTATGGGTTCAAAATAGACCTATATGCATGAGGAAATGAAAAGGAGAAGGGATTTATACCTCCCGGTAGATCGAATCGAAGAAAAGCCTTCCCGGAGCGACACCGACACGTAGAGATTCCAAAAGGACACGAACGAGCTCCGAATCCTCCCAAACTTGGGTAGCTTCCACCTTGGCTAGAATGGAGAAGGAAAGAAGAAGATTTGGTGGCGAAATGGAAGGATTTGATGGAGAAATTGCTAGGGATTGCGCTCTAGGAATTTGGGGAAGAACAAGAGAGAGAGTGTGGATGAGAATAATGAAATGAACTTGAGCCTATCCTCTCCCAAAGTGGCTGGCCATATGGGGCTATTTGTCCTATTATGGTAAGGTCCAAAATGCCTCCACTAACCTATTCTATGAGTATTAGGAAAGGGCTAATTGGTTGGGGCTAAATTAGTCATTCTAAAGTCTCTAATCACACTAACCTTATCCATAATAATTAGTCTAACCTCTAACTAAAATATTTCTATCATGTGGACTAAAATTAATATCATGTGGGCCATGCCTAACTAGTGTGTGGGTCCCACTAGAGTCAAACTACCCCCGGGTCCCCGTTTCAAGTCGGATTGAGTTGAAATTCGAACCCGACTCAAATAACCCCAAAACAATATCATAAATAATAAAATAAATTTCAACCCCAAAATAATATCATAAATAATAAAATAAATTTAAAAATATTCAAAAATGTAAAATAAAAAAATACCCCTGTTTCTGAAAACTGGAGGTGACAAATCTATCCACCTTAAAAAAAATTTCGTCCTCGAAATTAAAACAAAGCAATCACAGGAAACACATGCAGAAAACAATCTCATTCAAATACTTTTCAAAAAAAAAATCAGCAATAAAAAATCTCTTTGAGGCACATCAAACATTTGTAAATAAAAACTGATACGTGTCCCATACGGACACAAAACTATCACAAAATCATACCTATCAAAGGTCAAAATCAACAATCACCAACGCAATAAATATCAAAATAATTCAAAGAGGTCAAATGCGAAATAACCTTAGGCCAGAAATGACAATAAAATATCCTAATCACATGGTTAGGCTCTAGGTCTAACAGTCTCTAGGGTTTCACTAGCAAAATATCAAAATCACAAGTCATGATTTTAAATAGTTTTAAAATGATTTAAAAATTACCAAAAAACATATCATGATTTAAATGTCAAATCAATAAATGATTAAAATTTTAAAATTTCAAAATTACCCTCATTTTAGAGAACTGGGTGTTACAAGTCTACCCACCTTAGAAAAATTTTATCCTCAAAATTAAAATATTCATACTCCTTCTAGGTCAAACCCCCCCCCACAATCAAAGTCTCATAACTTAAACAATCATACGATTTAAAAGGATGACATACAGGTTCATGGCATACGGTGGTAGTGAAAGTCTCATCTAGGTATACTAGTCATGCTAAACCAAAACGGTCATATGGTATCAAAACACACAAGCAATCTAGGGTGCTAAACTAGAAAAGATACAGAAATAACAATCATCAAGACTGTAAGGCAGTCTACCATCCTATATGAAAACTGGTACTTATCAAAATAAAGTAAAGTTAACTACCATTTATCTAATAAGGGGTACTATTCAAGAAAATCAAAAGTTAAAGAATGAAAGCCAATTGCATGGAAATCCGATCACAATATATTTATATATATAGCGTTAGAGAGGGAAAAGCTAGCATTATGTACAAGTTATGTAGTTCGTGTGTGTATGGGTGTATGTGGACATGGTCATATGGTTAGATAATAGGCATGTGTGTATGTGAAATATACATGAAAGTGCATAGGAGGATTTGGGGTTCAAACAATAACTATCAAGTTACACTAATCATGGCATATTGGTTAAACAATCTATAATACACAACTCATTTGCTCATAACATGCATGGCTAACCATGTATATATGTATATATAAAGAGGTAGAGATTTAGTTATGTATGTATATACATTATAACATGTATGCCTAAGCTCTATATATATCTATATAGATATATAATCATGACATAGAGAGGAAGAGTTAGGTTACATGACATGGTATACTAAGTTAAGGTGTGTGTGTGTGTCCTTGTACAGGATGATAGCTTAGTATTGAAAGGTTAAACCTAGTTTTAGTTCAGCATTTACATACAAAATCTAAAAATAAGCTAACATTTAAACCAGTACAATATTAACATAATGCAATTTCAAAATTTAGGAGTTTGAAACATCACAACTAATCTCAATGCTCCCAATACATCCTAACATGATAGAAATGAAACCCTAATATACTATCAATACATTTATCTACGCATACAGTTCAATATTACATGTTAAATCTGAAATTGAACTAAACATGAAAATCAATATAAAAATGTTAACATGTATTCAGTTTTCAGGATTTTGGAGAATTTGCACATCAAAACCAACTCAATATTTATCACAACCTAACATGTAAGAATATGGAACCTAAATTTATATCCCTATAACAACAATGTACACTGCTCTAAATATTATATTTAAAACAATCAATTTGAACTAACATTTAAAATCCCGTATTAAGGGTTAATATGCACGCAGTCTCAGATTTGACAAATTTAAACACAAAACTCAACCAAAATTTTTTTTTTGAATTGAAACCCTACGTATAACATACATGTGCAGTGATATAAATAAAACTATTATCATGAAATTTTATATTTAAATTAGGAGTTAAGCTAGGAAAAGCAGAGAATCGGAAATATTGGGGTT
>JANAVB010034053.1:0-2500 GCA_029216955.1 Iris pallida
GGGGGTTTGGTTTTTGGTGCACTGTTCACTGTGGGGACAGTCAGTCCATTCCATTTTGATCAGTCCATTATGTTATCCTTTGGCAATTCACATGTTGTCCTGCATCACCTTCAGTTTAGTCCTTTGAACTCTAAATGTTCAGACCTAGTATTGTACATTGTCCATCCTTTGCATTTCAGTCCCTGCATTGGCATATTTTAGTTCACCTGAGTTTCATAGTCCAGTCCCTTTGTGTTTAGTTCAGTCTAGTATCAAGTTAGATTCGAGAGCTGATTCGGGCAAAAGACTAGCAACGCTTAGTTTTACACCGGTTACCCTTGCTGCGGTTTCATAGAGGATCAGTCCATCTTACTGTTTAGCCATCTGTCCATCTTATTTCAGTCCCGATTCATAAATGTCAGTCCACTGTTTATATGGCCAGTCTTGCTTTACTTTTCTGTCTATTTCAGATTAAGAGTCAGTCCCTAACATATCAACTGTACAGTCCTAACAGTGATGGCTCAAGTTCATATCCACTTGTTCAGTCATTGCATCACCCTTATGTATCAATCCTCACTCATTCACTTTATAGCCTATACTATATTGTATTATTCCATGTTGTTCTAAATGTTCATTCCATAAATACATTACCTACTATCCTTTTTTGTTCAGACTAATGGGTATCAGCCATTGCATATCCATTTACCTCAATATTTCAGTCTATTTGTATTAATTGCTCAGTTTCTCTTTTGCTAAATTCTTCAAAATACTGAAGTTCATGCTCTATTCTCATTGTTTAGTCCTTAATATCAGTGAAGAGGAGGGGACAGGCTCGGGTAGAGGATTGTGGGCATTTTTTAGTTAAGTACTGATACACATTGAGTATCAGTTATGTTGAATATATGAGTGATGGCTCGAGTTTGGTTGTGCCTATGATGTCCAGTCCCTATCTCCACTTGGTATCAGTTAGTATATATTTTAGTCCCTCCTTGGCATTTAATTGTTCAGTCCTCTTTGAACTAGATATTCAGTCCAATACCCTTTAGTACCAAATCCTGCATATCTTCATAGGTTCTGCACTGCATCCATATGACCAGTCCCCCTCTCAAACTGTTCTGCCCTGCTTATGAGCTCAGTCCACACAATGTTTTGATGTTCAGTTCAAACATCTTCACCATCCATTTCAGTCCCATTTGAGTTCAGTCAATACCTGAAACTTAAGTCCAGTCAACCCCTTCATGATTTTGTCTTGCATCACACCATATCAGTCCAGATATTAGATTAGGCCACTGTTTGGTATGCTTAGTTTTATTGAACTGAATGTTCATTCCCCTTCTCATTTGATGTTCAGTCATTAACATTTATGTTCACTCCCATTTACCTCATGATTCAATCAAATTCTTGTCATCTACATGATCTTTCCATATCCTCTTCTAGTATCAGTCCACTGCCCCTTTAAAGTATAGCCCAGTGAGGTCATGTGTTGTCCATACTCTTGGTATCAGTCCAGATATCCTTGCTCACTCCACATGATGGACTAGCAGATCAAATTACCTATTGCATTAGTCCTTTATGCATTATTCATTCAATCCATTCTTTCTCATTAATTATCTGTTCCATATATGATGTGTCTGTCCTATGTCATGAGGGTGTTGGCATGGTATATGTAGAATTTGTAGCCTCCACCTCATATTCAGTTCCCTTGTATTCCATAATCCAGTCCCATATACACCTTAGTAGCCATATCCTTTGGTATCAGTTTGAAGGGTTGCATATACTTACTGCCCCTATTATGTGATATATATTATAGATATATGCTAGTCATATATATATATATATAATATATATATATATATATATATATATATATATATATATATATATGATGTAAAATATATATATATATATATATATATATATATATATATATATATATATATATATATATATATATATATATATATATATATATATATATATATATATATATATATATATGATGTTAATGGCTTTATATTGAATTTTGGGTATGTTATTATATACATACATTATAAGGTGTAGCATATAGACAGGTTAAAAGTTGTGATTTGAGTATTCCCATACTATAAGCTATTGCGTTAACTTGGGAGTGGACACCATGGTATCCTAGTGTTGAGTAATATAGACCAATTGACTCAGTTTGACCAAGTTTGACTTTCTGACCTAGAAGTGGCCTAGCAGCATATAGATAACACTGTTAGAGTAATTGTTTATTCTAGAACACTCTGTAACCTAAATTTTCATAATAGGTCTCTGTGACTCCAGTTCAAATACCAATACATAGTCGTAGCTCAGGATATCAGGCGAGTACATTCTCTGATTGTTTTCATCATGATAGTATCTATATTTCCTGCTCTAGACTATTATACTTGATGCTGACAAATTGTTAACACAGATTGGTACTATATGGATCTTGTCATGCGATGTTATCCCCTTATCGGGTACATCGGGTATTTCATGTTTATGTACTTTATCATGTACA
>JANAVB010034053.1:5000-58153 GCA_029216955.1 Iris pallida
ATAACAACAGTTGAATATATATATATATATATATTTTATATATATATATATATATATATATATATATATATATATATATATATATATATATATTCAACAGTTGAATATGTATATATGGAAAATTCTTAAATACAAATGTGTATCAATACAAGCAAAATCTGAACCATTAATTGTTGATCAAATGGTTCATATTGGAAGGGTTTTCTTGTACTTGCACAATTTTACAATGCAAATGTATGAGATGTGTAACATCCAGTCCCAAAATACGTACGACTAGAAATACAAATATATGCCAGCAGCATATCTCCAATGATGCCAAGTTACCTAACAAGCCCAATAGAGAATGCTTAAGCTGTAAATCATGACATGAATCCATAAAAAAATACACAAATCCCAGATACAATGCTAATCTCATCCACGCAGAAATATTATGACACAAAGATAATCAAGTCTCAAATGATACTAATAATGAAACTGTCCAACAGTAAAGAGTAATAGAGAAATGTACGTAGAAAATAACCCATCATCACACCTTGAAAATAAGAGACAATATACAACTACAAGTCCGTTGAGATAAATATAAATAGCAATAGAAATAGCAATGACTAAGATAAGCACGACATGAATTAAGAGAGTCCTCCGGAACTATCTCGTTGTCCTGCGTTGGTAAAGCTCCAGTATTAGCTCCTGACCCGTAAACCTCAGGGTAATTCTCCCTGTGTCTACCTAGAAAATAACTAGGTCCTCAGGGTACATAGTAAGACACATAATATACAAGCCTACTTTGACAGTAATAACATGCATGAAAAGACAGAAAATGGTACGAGAAATACGCAGTATAAGTGTGAAAACATGAAGAATATGGCATGCCGTTGAGAATCGTGCTAGTAAATGTGACTACAAGTATCAAGGTCAACCGTCCGGTGGTTGCTGACGGCCCTATAGATCGCAGCTCGGTGGGAGCTAACAAGCTATAGTTAGTCTCTATCGCAGCTCGGTGTGGGCTCACAACATAGAGTGGTCAAGTATAGTCAACGCCTAGAACTACAAGTCAAGTCAAGTCAATCACGTCTCCAAGTCAAGTCCATGTCAATCATGTCAAAAAAATATGGCATAGGACCGGGCAAGGACAATCTCAAGAAGTATACAAGAACACAAAAATCTAATACGACAAGTAATAATGGAAAAATAGAAACAATTCTACGTGCATGTATAACGATAAAATAATAATGTCAAGAATAGGGACAACTGGTAATCAAATATGATTGAAAAAAAGTAATATAGAAAATGCATGTAAATACTATACAGTTCGGCAAGGTGTACTTGCATATCGTCCAAGTCCCCACTGACTTTGCAATATCAAAACCTATCAAAATTCACACATAATTAAAGAATTATTTTAGTCTTCTAAGTACACATGGGACACATGGTTTCCTAAACAACAAGTCTAGGATTTCTACACCTAGTTTCATATTTTTGAGTTCCAAAATTTAAGGTAAGTCCCCAAATAAGGACAAACATATAAATCACCTAATTTGAACTAATTATACTCTGAAATAAAAATCGAAATATAAATTCTTGACTATAGAAAGTTGTTTGCCATGAAATATAAAAGAACAGAACAATTATCGGAGGACTGGACTTTTACTTCACAATACAAACTCACTTGTACAAAGAAAGCCTAGGGACAAAAACCTAGGTACAACAATCTAAGTACAATTGTTTATTTTAGATTCTGGGGGTTGACGGTAGAGGCTCGGGAAAGCGACGGCAGCTCTGCCTTACTCCTTGGACGATCGGGTGCGGCCTTGGCTCTGTAGAAGAACTGCTTGGCGCTGATGAAGAAATGCTCTCCTTTCGATCTCTATATATTCTCTCTCTGGCTCTCTAGACCTCTGTGTCTTCTTTTTTCAAAAGTAAGAGCCTCTCCTCCTTCGCAAGGGAATGGCACCTTGCTATTTATAAGAGTGGAGGGCATCACTAGGGTTTGTAATGATTGCCCATTCTCCAAAGTCGACAGCTTAGGATCAATGAATCTGGGCCGCTCATCTTGAACATAATAGATCCGGGCAATTAATGTGATTGCATCAAATCTTTATGGATAATTAATGATGATTGACATAATATCTCCATGATTTGTTATGCCAATCTCGGATCTCCCGCCACGTGTCATTGATTTGCTTGATTACAAATGATTTGATTTGATCCCAATATTTTATTGGAATTTGTTGATGGGTTTCGGTTGATTTGATGCCACGTGTCCCATTATCATGCCACGTGTCTTAACCGTGAGCCACTTAGAAAATCTGAACCGCATGAGGGTTGCTCCTCATTGAGCCGCATAAGGCTGGCCACGTGTCAAGGCTGCTTGGGAGTGACCCCTGAACATTTGAACCGCATGGTGATGATGGGAGCCTTCTTCGTGAGCCGCATGAAGATAGTCCTTGTGAGCAACATGAGGTAGCCTCTGCTTGAACCGCATAGAATAGCTTCGGCCTGAGCCGTATGGGATAGCTTCGGCCTGAGCCGTATGGGGTGGTCTCTGCTTAAGCCACATGCGACTGTCCACGTGTCAAGGCCGCATGAAGGTTTCTAGATTTCGAGGGATTGTGTCAGAGATTTTTTTCATTTCCCTAGAAGTCTGCCATTATGACAGAGTCATTATTGTTTCTTTATGTCAGAGCTGTCAGCCGTCAAGGCATTTAATGCAGTAAAGGACAAAGGGAAGAGCTGTTTGCAGGCCACGTGGCTTCTCTTTGAGTCGTATGGAACTTATTCGAGCCGCATAGACGCTTGATCCGCATGGATCCCTGAGCCGCATGAGCTCTCTGAGCCGTATGGGGCTTCCTGGCCGCATGGATCTTTCTTTATTCTTTTCCATGCTTCTACAAGACCCCCTTCAAAGTTTTCAATTTGCAAAATTGAAATACTTTGAATAAGAAGCATGGCTATGTATAAACTCTTCTGGTCGTATATGATGTTCTGGCCGCATAGATGTCTCGGCCGCATGGATGTCTCGGCCGTATTGAGTCAATCAGCCGCAGGGACTTTCGGGCCGCATAGCTCCTGGCCACGTCATCCTGTCACGTATGCAAATCTTTTGCATTAATTGCTGTTGATTTGCCGTCAATTTTAAGGCCGCTTTTTGGGGAAGGATCCCAAGAGTCTGGCCTTTATGTCAGTCGGCTCGTCTTGAGAACTGAAGGGTCGGTTACTGTACGTGGATTGAGGCGCCTCTCTCTTGCCTATAAAATATGATCGTGCTTAGTCGGAGAGACTTCTTCACTCTCTCTTTCGTCTTCGGCCCTATTTTTCTTTCTTAGTCTTCCTTCTCCGACCTTCGATACGATAATGGCCCCCAAGTCTTCCAAGGTTGCTTCTGCTGCTGCAAAGGGCAAGAAAGCGACCTCTTCATCGGTCGCTACGCCTGAAGTACACCCTGACGTCCACTCTGGTTTTAATGGTAAGGATTAGATTAAATGTTTTGAACCATAAACCCCATGGCTCTGTTGCATGATTTATGCACAAGCCTTCATCCTTCATCTTCATTGAACTGCCCAAGTTTAATCATAATGAAATCGCTCTCGTATTCGAGCCGCATGGGGCATGCCCTGTGTTTGAGCCGTATGAGAAGGACCTGAGCCGCATGAGCTCTTTATGGAATAGAACCGCATGAAGTCTCATTTGACCGAGACCGCATGTGCTCCTGATGAGCTGAACCGCATAAAACTTTGCTAAGTCGTGCCGCATAAGCTCTTCTGCTAAACAGAACCGCATACGTTCAACCAAACCGCATAAGTTCTATCGAAGCAGTGCTGCATGAAGCCCAACTGAGTCGGGCCGCATAAGGCTGCGTTGACCCGAGCCGCATAGACTCCCTCGAAGCTGTGCCGCATAAAACCCAACTGAATTTGGGCCGCATAAGGCTTCGTTGATCCGAGCCGCATAGGCTCACAGGAGCTTCTTTTTTAAAAAACTTTCGTTTTAACCCTCTTTTAATCCTATTTCTTTTGTTTTCTTTCAGTGAATCTGCCAACCAACCCGGCAGGAGAGCTTTTGGTGGGTTCAGCACAGTATGCTGTGGGTGTGCGGCTCGACGGCTTAGTTCGACATGTGTCGGACCAGCTTCCCACCAATGAGTCTTTGGAGAGGTTGGGTGCCATTAATAACCTAGTCTTTCCATTTTCTTTGTACTATGATAAACTCGGGAAAACTGGAAGGAGAGCATCTGAAACCGGCCTTTCTCTTTGGGGATGCTTTATCCATAAAGAACCCCCGAGTGCTGGACATCTCTGAGAACTGGAATTTTACTGTAGACGGGGTGGAGATCCATATTCCTGAAATGGAACGTCACTTTCCCCTCTCGTGGTTCAATATGGTATCGCTGAGCAGACAGATGGTGGACTCCCTAACTTCGACCCAATCGGGAATGTTTGTGGGCAACATTCACTATAATAGGAATATGGGGTCGGCATGTGCGAGCAGGGACTCGGTTAGTCGAAGAGTGGTGGGACTGATTCCGGGTACCTTCATAAACGTATCTGGTCCCAACTTTACTTTTACTCTGGCCGATACTTTCCTGAATCAGCTCGCTCGCAAGGGGTCTTATCCTACTGGCAGGTTGTCGCTATTGAACTGGATAAACCCCATCCCTATGTGGGTCAACCTTACCTCATGGATCCTGAGGAAGTACGAGGAATTCCTTAGGGAGATTGACCTCTATTATGCCATCCGGGGCACCTGTTACGGGTTACCCATTAATAAGCTGCTGTTTATGGCTCTTTTGGAGATGTATAACCGGCGTACGAAAACTCTTTTTGTGCCTGGAGGGGAGTTGGGACTTGCTCTCCATGAAATGCATGCTGTTTCTAAGCTGCCGTAGGGGGGTAAAGCCTTTGAAGTATACATCCCGACAAACGAGGAACTCGAGGATCTGGATCGCCGATTCCCAGGTTTCATCGCCGTATACCGGGAACTGCTGTGGCACCACAGCATTTGTCACCAGACTGCTATCAAGAAGAACAATAGCTCAGAAGGGAATGCCCCCCATACCACATCCTGGGTCGCGTATCTCTTCAAATTCAGTCCCTCCGGCCGAGTTTCTTCCCGGGGTCCTCAAAACCAGGAGGAGGTAAAGGACCTGATGTCGACTTCCAAGAGGTCGAGGTCCACCAAAGATAGATTTGGGTGTCGTACTGACTCCTTCAGCTATTTCCACCACGGTACCCGGCAGATGACTGAGAAAGCACTCTTGGCCGGGTTTTTGATGGTGTGGCTATGAAACTGCGTAGTCTCGGGAGGGGCAGGTTTTATTGAAAGGATCAGCCGCCACTTCATCCTTCCGGCCGTCAAGCTGGTCTTCAGAGTCAGGCTGGCCCTCCTTCCGGTTATGGTGTGTAGCATACACCACGGTCTCCGTGCCTTTTCGTCCAAAGTCATTGCTCACGAGACGACACTGGACTTTGAACGAATAGAACTATCCTACCATTATTTAATGGGTTGGCTACTGATGCATTATCGGTCGCTGATGAGGCCTGGAGCAGACGATGGCGTTACCGATGATGACGCTTTCCTTTTTCGATATCGTCGTCAGCCTTGGGAATTCAACACCATGCTAGCCTGTCGGAGGGCGTTGGCGAGAGTAGATGGGCCCGACTTCTTTGTGTCTGTCCCTCAATTTATCGCTAGAGAAGTGAGGGGTGTGCATGTTGACGGCATTGAACCTCCCCTGCTCTTATCTGAAAAGATGCTTCTCTGGCTACGCAATATTCGTCCGGCACACCTGGTATATCGTTACCGCAATAACGTGTACCTGGAGCCCTACTTGCCCAGTAGGTTCTCCCGCCAGTTCGGGTACAACCAGCTGTTCCTTGATTGTCCCAGTGCTTGCCTAGGCTACGAGGGCAGTGTCCTTGACGGTATCGGGCGTGGCATTATTATAATACGGTTCATACCCGGGCTAGCTTCTCGGTCCCCGACGCTAATACGCAAGGGGAGATTTTGTACATGGCAGCCCTCTATCATGTTGCGACGAGCAAACGTCCCGTGAATTTTGATATGAGCACCAGCTTCATTGTCGGGACTGGCTTGGCAGAGAAGCCCGACGGGTCCAAGAAGAGGAAGAAAAAGGCGAATACGGTTCCTGTGCCGGACTCGGAGTCCATGACGGCGGGCGAGAAGGATGATGGGCAGGATGTCGATGATTCATCCCATTCCTCAGACGAGGAGGCGGGGGATCAGCCCCCTAACGTACCGGACGACATGGTTGCGAGGCAGCCGCCTGCTGTGCCTGGTCCTTCGCGCAAGCGAAGCAGGCGTATGTCTACTGATGATAGCATATCCTACTCCACTAAGCGAGCTGCGATAAGACGCCGCAGGCTATTTATCGATGATGTTGGTGCTGTTTTTGAGGTGATTTGAATTTCTACTACCTTTTCCTTCTTTTTCTAAACTATGGCCTAATCATCCTCTTTTACTCTTTGTAGGCATCAGAGGAGTCGGTTTCTCGGGATCCGGCTACTGAGGTCGATCCGGCCCTGACCACTTTGGTTGATGATATGTGCGCCGCTATCATTTCCGCTGGGGTTCTTTCGGAGGCGGCCGAGGAGTCCCACCTTGCTGAGACCTCCATTCATGGAGACGGGGGTTCTACTGCACCTGTTCCTGAAACAGCTGAAATTCAACGAGATGATGCTGAACCGGCTGGCTCCCTTTCAAGAGTGGCTGGGGTAGAGAGACCAGTTGAATTCAACTTGGAAGTCGCGGGTGGGGAGACTATGTCAACCGCGAGCGAGCTGCGGCCTTCCTGCTCCTCCCCTGGTAAGATAAGTCGAATCTTAACTTGTGAGGAGGCCTATCTGCTCTATCATCATATCCTTCGGGTTACGTCGATTGATGGTTGCTTTGGACGTACAGGTTCCGCCCCCTTATTGCCGGTGACGGACATTATCGGGGTGGACCCTACCGAAGGGGATCTGATGGAAGCACGTGTGCCTCCTTCTCTTTCCACCTATATTGAAGGGCCTCCTGCTGGTTCAAGTTCGGGGGCTCAAGTGGTGGCACAGCCGGGGCAAGGAACAATGCCTCCTATGTCCTCCTCCGTGAACATGGTTTCGGGGGTCGACCTTTCCGCCTTGCCCAGTATCCAAGCTCTTCGGGCGACAGAAGAGGAGCTAGCCGCTATCCATGCATCTTTTCACACGGGATTTGTTTCCCTGGTGGCAGGGATGGCAAGTTCCGATGCTACTCCTTCGACATTGCCAGCCACACTCCCTTTGACGCCATCCTCTACAGCAGTTTTGGATGAAGTGTCCCAAGATGTGGTTGACAGCTTTCACCGCCACCTGAAGAGAGGAGTCGAGGCAGCCAAGGAGAAAGGAACTCCCTTTGCTATGGCCCGTCGGTGCGCCGGTGGCCAAATCGATATCCTTAGAACACTCTCCGGTGGGGCGGGGTTAGCCGCGCTTCTGGAGCCTAAGCTGTTAGAGGCCGATCATCTTGTGGCCCAGTTTCATGTGTTACAACAAGCTGATCTGTCCGTGGCGATAGATCAAGAGCGCGCTTTTCTCATAACCACGGTGGAGAAGGCGAGGCTTACTCGGGAGTCGATTAAGCCGTCTATACTGAAGGACCATCGTGATCTGTCTCAGTAACACGATCAATGGAGCCGTAGAAGCGAAGATTGCACGGCTCGAGAGGCGACCGCCTCCCGCGGTGTAATTGACACCAGGGAGCAAATCCTTGAGCTCCAGAGGAAGCTGGCCTTCCTGGAGTCCGAGTTCGAAGCCGCCCGTACTGAGAAGGGGCTTGCTATCCAGGAGGCTGAAAGACTTAGTCGAGCTTCTGCCAATCTAGAACTCGCCCTAAAGAAGATGGAGGATGACTGGCGGGCATATATACATTTGGGTGATGCGGAGCAGTTGTCCCAGGAAGCCGAGCGTAGAGCTAAACAACGGCTTGAGCGGAGGACCACCTTGGTGAGAAATCGCCTCTTGGAGTTGTGTAATGCCGAACTATAGTCGGCCTTTTTCTTCTTTTGTTTCTGTTCTATTTTTTCTTTTCTTTTGAGAGGGACGTGGTCCCACAACATGTAATGCTTTTTGGCTTCCAAATAAAAGAGTATGTTTTATTTTACCCTTTATCTGTACTGCTTGTTGTGCTTGTGGTGTTATGGTGGTGTTTGCCCTGCATGGGGGACTTGTTTGTGGACCTGTTACCCTTGACATACCTTGGTTTTAGGTACGGTTAACAAGTTTGATTGGGGATACCTAGAACAGTTCTACGGTAGGGTGGTCGTGGGTGTTCCGGGTATCGGGAGATAGAATGCCATGGAGCAGCTGGGCTCCCGGGACATGATGAGAAATGATGGGCCTGTACTAAGAAACTTAGGAAAGGATATTTGTGGGCCTATTATCCTTGGCGTACCCTGGCTTAGGATACAGATAATAGGATGAAAGGGGAACCAACATACTTACTCAGAGGTAATGAGGACATGACAAGTATGGGGGTTTTACCGTGGAGTCTTCCTACTCATAGGTAATGAGGACATGGCAGGAGTGGACTCAACGGAGGATATTTGTGGACCTATTATCCTTGGCGTACTTCGGTTGTGGGTACGGATAATAAGTCGAAAGGAAATCAACATACTTACTCAGAGGTAATGAGGACATGGCAAGTATGAGGGTTTTACCGTGGAGTCTTCCTACTCAGAGGTAATGAGGACATGGCAGGAGTGGACTCAACGGAGGATATTTGTGGACCTACTATCCTTGGCGTACTCCGATCGTGGATACGGATAGTAAGTCGAAAGAGGATCATCATACTTACTCAGAGGTAATGAGGACATGGCAAGCATGAAGGTTTCTTCGACGGAGCCTTCCCACTCAGAGGTAATGAGGACATGGCAGGAGTGGGCTCAATGAAGGAGGGTACATAGAACGACTCAGAGGTAATAAGGACATGGAAGTTCTATGTAAAGGGGTGATTTGTTTTTGGCGGAAGTGAAACGACTCAGAGGTAATGAGGACATGGCCATTTTGGAAATTTGTGGATCTGTTACCCTTTTTGTGCACTGGGAGTGCGGGTAGTAGATCATGAGGGAGGATCTCTTTCAGGAAAAAAGTTCAGAGATATGGTCATACATGACTTACTATCTGAAAGAGTGATCAGAATGTGAGTTCAGAGGCGCCTGCAGGTACATAACTCGATAATCTGGGAGATTGTGAGTTCAGCGGTACGGGCAGGTACGTAACTCAGCAATCTAGAAAATGAGATACGAGTTCAGCGGTACCAGCAGATACATGACTCGATGATCTGGAAAATGTCGTTTAGACATAATATTTCTTCAGGAACTTGCCATTGACGGACAATATGAGCAAGTCTCCATTTTGTTTTGCGAGGCGGTAAGCACCGTTGGAGAATACGGCCTCAATGATAAATGGACCTTCCCATTTTGGTTGGAACTTGCCGGCGGTCTTGTGAGTCATGACCATCGGCCTCCGGACTGTCGGAACGAGATCGTCCATTTGGAATGTTCTGATTTTAACCTTCTTGTTGAAGGCTTCGGAGATGCGTGCTTGGTATAGCTCGATCCGTTGCTGAGCCAGGAGGCACTTTTCATCTAAGGCCTCTAACTCTTGTAGTCGGCGACGATAGTTATCATCCGTCGTCAATTGTTAAGTAAGGGCGACGTAGAGTGAGGGTATTTGAGTTTCCAACGGGAGGACTGCCTCACTCCCGTACACCAGGGAAAACAGTGTGTTTCCAGTGGCTGTTCGGACGGTAGTACGGTATGCCCATAAGCATTCACCAAGCTTCTCGTTCCAGTCGCGTTTGTTGGACGATACGAACTTCTTAAGAAGTTTGATAATTATTTTGTTGAATGCTTCTGCCAACCCATTCGTTGCTGGATTGTATGGCGTTGAAGCAATATTCTGGATGCGGTGCTTGTCACAGAATCGATAGAAGGCGTGGCTTGCAAACTACGAACCATTATCGTGGATGATCCTTCGGGGCAGTCCAAAACGATAGATGACGTGATGCTTGAGGAAGCTGATCATGTTTGAAGTTTTTTTACTTCTGTAAGCGGGACAACTTTCGCCCATTTAGAGAAGTAATCTGTGATTGCGAGTATGAAGCGATGTCCTCGGGAGGAAGGTGGAGTAATTGGACTGATGATATCCATTCCCCATGCTTCGAATGGCCAGGACGCCACTGTCGGATGTAGAAATTTAAATGGTTGGTGGATGAAGTTCGTATGGACTTGGCAGGCTTTGTACCTTCTTGCATAGTCTATCGCATCTGCTACCATCGTGGGCCAGTAGTAGCCCATTTGGCGAAGACGGTCTTGCAATTTAAGGCCAGGCTGATGGGCCCCGCAGACACCGTCGTGAGCTTCGCATACGACTTCTTTGGCTTCTGCGTTTGACAGACATCGAAGCAATAATCCATCGTAGGATCGGCGATACAATATTTTTGTCTCTGTATCGTAGAAGAATCTGAGGGAACGCCTTCGGATAGAGGTGGCCTCTTTTGGGTTCTCGGGCAGGATGTCGTAAACTACGAAGTCAATGAATAGTTGTCTCCAGTCTGGGACTTCGTCGATCGTCTGAGCGGAATAACTTGCCACGAATTAAAAATTGTTCTTTGGACAGACCAGTTCGTGGCCTATCACATCCACGGACTGGCGAGCATAGCTCGGAACCGCTAGGGAAGTGGCAAGGCCAGCTAGGGCATTGGCTTCAATATTTCGGAGTCTGGGAACGTGTTCGATGAAGAACCCCTCGAATGACGCGATGATGTTGATTGCTATTTGGTGATAGGAGATCATGTCTTCATGGCGAACCTCGTAAGAACCCCGAATCTGATTGACGATTAACTGAGAATCGCCGTATGCTTCAAGATATTCTACCCCCAGCTCTCTTGCAAGTTGGAGTCCAATGACCAAAGCGTTGTACTCGGTCACATTGTTAGAGCAGGGCTCTGTGAGAGAGTAAGTACGGTTAATCACCAATCCAGAAGGGGAGACCAGCACCACCCCGACTCTGACGACGATGTTGCCTTTAGGTCCGGTCCTTGAGGCGCCGTCGAAGAACATTCGCCATATATCATCGTGAGAGGTTGCATGCGAGTCGGCGACCTCATCTGGAATTTTTTCATATATTCTGGACGACTCCGAGCCCGGGTGGGCTGCCAAAAAGTCTACCAGGGCTTGACCTTTAACAGCCTTTTGTGGGACGAAGATCGTATGATAGGGGGACAGCAATATTGCCCATGTAGCGAGGCGAGAGCTGAGTGCCCCTGGTTTAGTCATGAGGACCCTGAGAGGGTTGACTCGTGAGATCACATGTATGGTTTGTCCTGTGACATAGTACCGCGTCTTCTGAATGGCGAACACCAGGGCGAGGCATTCCTTCTCTACGGTGGTGTATCGATGCTCTGGCCCAATCATCATTCGGCTGAGGTAATATATGGCTTGTTCATGGCCTGCATCGTTGTTTTGTGCCAGCAGAGCGCCGAAGGAATGCTCCATTGCCCGTACATAGAGCATGAATGGTTTTCCAGCCACCGGGGCCACCAGGACTGGAGAGTTCGACAAATATTCTTTGATGCTGTCGAAGGCACGTTGGCATTCTTCATCCCATACGAACGAGACGCCTTTCTTCATGAGATGGATGAATGGCCGACAACGCCCGGAGAGGTTGGAAATGAACCTCCTGATGTAAGCTAGTCTCCCTTGAAGGCCTCTGAGTTCGCGGAGATTTTTCGGGGGACCCATCTCCATGATTGCCTTCGTCTTCTCAGGGTCTACATGGATACCCTGGGCGGTGATGATAAAACCCAAGATCTTTCTGCTGGATACGCTCAAAAAAGATTTTGTAGGATTCATCTTCAGGTTGTGTGCTCGCATTAGGTCGAATACCGTCCTCAGATCCTGGAGATGGTCACCCTTATAGCGACTCTTGACGGCGATGTCATCAACATAGCACTCCACGATCTTGTGCAAGTGATCCTTGAAGATGATACTCATAGCTCTTTGATATGTGGCACCAGCATTCTTTAAACCGAAAGGCATGACTGTGTAGCAGTATGTGCCAATCGGTGTTCGGAATGATGTATGCTTTTCGTCGTCAGGAGACATCTTGATTTGGTTGTAACCCGAGAAGCCATCCATGAATGACATACGTTCGAAGCCGCAGGTGTTGTCAATCATGATGTCTGTGATAGGAAGGGAGAATTCATCTTTGGGACATGCCTCGTTCAGATTACGGAAGTCGATGCAAATTCGAATCTTTCCATTCTTCCGGTACTATGTTGGCGACCCAGTCTGGATGTTGCTCTTCGCGTATAAAGCCGCTGGCTATGAGTTTATTGACTTCGGCTTCGATCGCATCTATGATGCCCGGGCGGAAGCATCGTTGTTGTTGTTTGACTGGCTTGGCATCTAGCAGAATGTTGAGCTTGTGAAGGATAACCTCGGGGTTTAGTCCTGGCATGTCTTCATAGCTCCAGACGAACACATCAATATATTCTTTGACAAGTTCCAGTAGCGACTCTCGCTCTTCGTCTGTCAGGCTTTTACTGACGAAGATTGGTTTTGGAGAAGATTCGTCGCCGAGGTTGACCTGTATAACTTCATCTTTAGTTGGAGGTTCTCTCTGTTCGAACCGCTTTTCCCATTGTACATCCAACTGTTGGGCCCACGGCTCTAATTTGAGGATTTCAGGAATGTCTTCATCTTCTTCATAAGCGTCGACGAATGCCATGTTGACTGACATGACTTGTCTGAATACGTCTCCGATGCTGGTATCCGAATAAGAAGTTGGTGACCCGATTGAATGTGAATGCCAGTCGCATTCTTTATCTGAACTCTCAGGGGTCGTTGTAGGCATAACATACCCTAATCCACACCGGGTCTTGCTGTAGTAGTCCCGTGGTTTGCCAGCCGGGACTGGTGGCTTTAGAGGTAAACGTCGACCGGTGCCGTAGTTCAAACTTGGCGTAGTCTCTAAATCATACCCCTGTTTTTGCATGAGGTATTTGGATTGAGGGCTATAAAGGTACATAGGCAGTCTCCCGGCATCTGATTCGAGATCGTCCTTATATATGGTGAAGGGCTGCGGGTCGTCCTTTCGGCCGAAGATGATTGGATGGTCCCCTCCCTCGATTATACGGTAAGCGTCTTCCACTGGGATAAGCTGGTTTACGGTGTAAACATTCGTCACCTGTGTGTGTAGGTGAGTGCCTATACCGTGTTCCATAGCATACATTGTACAAAGCTTATTAAACTCAAGGTAGTTCAAAGATAGCCCTTTATTGATGAAGTAAGGTATCTTTTCTAGCAGGATTACATCATCTACAGAGGGAACATCAGTATGGGCAGCCACATACTTGGCTAGCTCCGGTTCTTCTTCGGCTACCCTCTATATAAATGAAGACTGAGAGGACGACCTAGGCAGCTTGATCGTCAGGGGTTCTGTCGAAGGAGCAGAACGTGGAGTCGTTGGCAAACTAGCGACCCCCAGTTTGGCACCTGATGCTGGGCTGGGAGTTGTTGGTTCGCTAGAAGCCCCAAACCTTGCATCGAGGGGACGAATCTTCTTGGAAAGGCGTATCGTCATTGGTTTGTCGGAGGGATTGAGCTTCTCCGTTTGTGGCTGGCCAACTTTCGGTAGTCTGATTGTTAGTGGCTCTGTTGTAGGCCTTGGCACTTGGCCGGACCTTGGTAGCCGGATTATCATTTGCTCTTCTTGTGCCGAGAGGCTGATTGCGTCCTTACGCAGAGTGGCTGTAAGGGGTGCGGATCTGCCAGGTTTACGAGCTTGGAGGTGGATTGTTAGGGGTTCTTCTAATCCTGTGGCTGTCTCGGTACGAGCTTGCACATCTCGTTCATCAAGGTGCCTCTTCGACTTTTCGTACAGACATGAGTCTGAGTAGTAGGATTCGACCCCTTTGAAGGGATCGATATCGGCAAATTCTGTCCTCATGAAGCCGTGTTTGTCGACATACTTGAAGCACTGGTACAGCGTGGAAGGCACGATTATGTAATCGTGTATCCAAGGGCACCCCAGGAGGATATTGTATGAAGTATCCGCATCTATGACGTAACAGGTCACTTCTGACTGAAGATCGCCAATTTGGCACTTCAAGCGAATCTTTCCAATTGGGTAGCTCCTGTCCGAATTGAAACCGCTGATGGCGGTGCTTGTTGGTGTCAGACGATGCATAGGAATACGGAGATGATGTAACAGACTCTTCGGAATGATGCTTATGGAAGAACCAGGATCAATGTGCATCCGATCCACCTTTACGTTACCGATGTATCCAGTGTAATATAATGGGCGATCGTGCAGGTTGGTTTTGATGAGCATATCCTGCAGAGTGAAGACAATGTTGGGCATCGCTCCCGTGCAAGCGCTGTCTTGGAGATCTGCAGGCGGGTTCTCTCCCGTGAGGTTGACCTGAGCCAGGTACGCGTCGGCATTTGGAGTGCATCGCTCAAAGCCGCATTAACATCCTTTGAGAGTCTCAGAAGCTCGTATAATGACAACTTGGCCGGTGTGTTGGCCAATTGGGCTAAGATGTCAAAGTTGTAGGGCCTCTCCAGCCCCTGCGGTGCTTCTTTTCGGAGGGATTTGTCAAAGCGAGTCTCCTTCGGCCTAGGCTTGTCGGTCGTCGGAGACTGAGAAGGTCCCGGAGTGTCAGCGGTAGCTGGCTAATGATCTTCAGCCGAGTTCTCAGCCACAGGTTGGGATTGTGCCCCAGACCGAGTAACGACAGCCGTGGCTTCTTCGATATCTGTCGAGATCGTGCAGCAGGATCTGACTTTTCTACTCTTCTTCTTGCGAATGGAAGATGGTGTGGACTGAGTCACTTCAGATACCAAGTCTGGATGGACCCACATGACCTCCCCTCGTGATATGGTGAGGGGCACTAGACCAGCAGCCTGATCCCGAGGAGGTGGAAGATTAGAAATCTCCATTGTCGCCAGAGGGATGGGTACCACACCATCTTGAGCTTCGGTTGGAGAAAAGCTGCCAAATTGTACTGGTGTCATATTGGCTGCCACAGTTACCTCTTCGAAATCGATGGCCAGAGTGTTCGAATCGATGAGATGTTGGATGTACCGTTTTAGTTGGTAGCAGTCGTGTGTAGCATGGTGGACGTAGCGGTGGTAGTGGCAGTACTTTGGGCTCTCCATTTCTGTCGGCCGAGGTTCCCGTCTTGGCAGAGGGAGCTGAATTCTATCTCCTTGTATGAGCATGTCCAAGATGGGCTTGACGTGGCCGTCTTCAAAGGAGTAGGTCATTTGTGGCCATTGCTTGTCTTCCGATTTTGGCTTAGGTTTCTGTGCTGTGTCGGCCACCATAGCCTGCTTGCCCTTGTTGTCCCGATTATTGGTGGAGCTACCCCCATTGTTGGTGTTGGTGTTGGGATGCCTGCCCTTGTCTTCTTCCTCTGAGATGTGCAACCCCAGTTGGCGGGCCTTCTTCAATCGTTCTTCGACGCTTGTGGCACTGATGATAAACATCTTCCAGTCCTTGAATTGACTTTCGTCCATCCAGAGGCTGATTGTTGGAAGCAGTCTCTTTTGGCAAATTTCAATTAAGGAGGAATCCGGGTTACCAGACGGCAGCTTCTTTGCGGTTTGGCGAAACCGCTCAATGTAGTTCCTTGTCAGCTCTTTCTCCCCTTGAACGACGTCCATGAGGGTGGACATTGTGATGTCCTATCCTACTTCGTAGAATCTCTCCATGAACATGCATTTGAAGCTGGCGAAGGAGTGGATGCAGTTGTCTGGCAGGTTACGGTACCAGTCGAAGGCGACTCCTTCCAATGCCCCAATGAATAATCGTGTAAGGATGGCATCATCATGGGGCAGATGGTCGATGGTGACCTCGAAGTACGTGATGTACTGACTTGCAGAGGTCTTTCCATCTTATAGATTGATGTGGAATGGTTTATACTTTGGTGGGAAGGGAACATCTCTCCATGCATCTGGATACGGTTGTCGTATCCTGAGGTCTTGGCAGTTTTCTCGGGCGTGGAACATGGCCTGGAGCTCCTGGACCTCTCTTCTTGCCTCCATAGCTTCGTCTGCATCGGTAGGAACCATCATCTCAGGAGGATTATTGCCCGGGTTCGGTGCCGCTGAGTTCGAGTCCGCATTGACCGCGGGGCCCAAGTTTGTCTGGCCAGGCGTCCCTCCTTGCAGAGTAGGGAGGGATGCTTTGATCTCGTCCACTGACTTGACTAAAGAGCGTAGTATGGCCTCCAGAGTATCGATGCGTTGGCGATCACTGGGTCCGTCATGTTCGTCATTTTTCATGAATGCCGTCCTGACATGAGTAGAAGTGGAAGGGATGGTGGATGACGTACACTCCGAATCATACCCCTGTAATGAGAAGTCATCGGGGTATGTGGGAATGTCTTCCTCTGGTTCGGACTCAGAAGGGACAGTACCCCCAGTTTTCGAGTTCGCCTCGTCTTGGAAATTGTGTATGTCTTCGGGGACGTCGGGATTTGCTGCATCTGATAGGAGAGTTGCGTCCCCCAGCTCGTCTACTTGGAACATCGGATTGTCGTGGAGGTTCGGAGGAGTGCTACCCCCAGTTCCAGCAAGTGGTGTGGACAATGAATCTCCCACTGTAGCAGATTTCGTCTTTGAACGGGTACCTTGGAAAACTCCGGTGGTGGGCACCCGCTTAGACGACGGTCTCTTAGTCATAGTGGTTGAAATCTTCAGGCTAGAAACATTTGTCTTCTTCCCTCTCCTATCGGCGGAGATTTTCTGAGCATAGTTGCAGGAGACGACGAAAAGTGCCTCATCCTCTGAACATGGTTATTGCAGTCTTTGGAAGACGGACTGCCGGTCTTCTTGTATCGTTGCGTTATTGTAACAGCAGTTGACGATGACTTGGATGCAGTGACATCCGTGGGAGGACTCTTTGTACCCCGATGCACCTTCTCTTTCCTTGTATTTGTGGAGGATGGCCTCACGCAAGTCAGATGGGTCTGGATCGACCATATTTGCTCCCTGAATTTTGGAAGACTTTTGGGAACCTCTCTGTCCGTTTGCCGCCGGGGGCTGGACTCGAGTGGTTCTGTACAACTTTCCATCAGAGGCCCGCATAACAGTGTATGGGATGCTCGGATGGTCAAAGGTCGGATCAGCGGACCGAGCATGCCAAGCTCGTGCTGCCCTAGACTTTTTCACTCTAGTGCATGAGGACACATAGTAGGAAGAGTCTAAGTGGTGCTGGAGAGAATCAGACATGTCTTCTTGGGAGCACGAGAGATCAGGACCATAGGAGAGGCGGTCGAAGACAGAGCCGCGTGGAGTAGGCGTCATGCGGCTGGAATCAATAATCTTCATGCGGCTGGCCATCGTAGCCGCATAGGTCTTCTCCATGCGGCTGGAAATCCTGGCCGCATGAGTATTATGCCCTTGGTTAGCAGTCTCAGCCGCATGATCATCATTCATACGGCTGGCAATCTTGTCCGCATGAGTCTTCGTCTTGCGGCTAGTGCCCTTGTTTGGTTTCTTCCTAGAGCACATAGAATCATTCTTTGCCCCTGAAAGTCCAGCATCGTAGTGCTTTCCTCTGCCAGACTTGGGGACAGCAGAGTCCTCTATGGCTCGAAGTGGGGCCGCGCGAGAGTCGCCTTCGCCGTCTTGGACAGCAGAGAGTACTCCGTCCAGAGCTTGGGGAGGAGCAAATAATTTTGGCCTCCACTCGCTGCGAGCTTTCTTTGTGCGGGTTTGCTTCTGGACCGGGCCAGCGCTTCCCTGAGAGAGCATTTCTTCAAACGCTTGTTGGTCGAAGCAGACGACCATCTTCTGTTGCGTGGAGCCAAGTTTGGCTGCATCCGATTGTGTCACCAACTCCTCAGTCGTGGAGAAGTTTGTCCCCAGCAGAGTCGCCATCGTGTTTGCCATGAAATATAAAAAAACAGAATAATTATCGGAGGACTGGACTTTTACTTCACAATACAAACTCGCTTGTACAAAGAAAGCCTAGGGACGAAAACCTAGGTACAGCAATCTAAGTACAATTGTTTATTTTAGATTCTGGGGGGTGACGGTAGAGGCTCGGGAAAGCGACGGCAGCTCTGCCTTACTCCTTGGACGATCGGGTGCGGCCTTGGCTCTGTAGAATAACTGCTTGGCGTTGATGAAGAAATGCTCTCATTTCGATCTCTGTATATTCTCTCTCTGGCTCTCTGGACCTCTGTGTCTTCTTTTTACAAAAGTAAGAGCCTCTCCTCCTTCGCAAGGGAATGACACCTTGCTATTTATAAGAGTGGGGGACATCACTAGGGTTGTAATGATTGCCCATTCT
This sequence comes from Iris pallida, assembly GCA_029216955.1. Lineage (NCBI taxonomy): Eukaryota > Viridiplantae > Streptophyta > Magnoliopsida > Asparagales > Iridaceae > Iris > Iris pallida. The sequence continues at coordinate 23,342 of JANAVB010034053.1, forward strand.
CCAAAGTCGGCGGCTTAGGATCAATGAATCTGGGCCGCTCATCTTGAACATAATAGATCTGGGCAATTAATGTGATTGCATCAAATCTTTGTGGATAATTAATGATGATTGACATAATATCCCCATGATTTGTTATGCCAATCTCGGATCTCCCGCCATGTGTCATTGATTTGCTTGATTGCAAATGATCTGATTTGATCCCAATATTTCATTGGAATTTGTTGATGGATTTCGGTTGATTTGATGCCACGTGTCCCATTATCATGCCACGTGTCTTAACCGCGAGCCACTTAGAAAATCTGAACCGTATGAGGGTTGCTCCTCATTGAGCCGCATAAGGCTGGCCACGTGTCAAGGCTGCTTGGGAGTGACCCCTGAACATTTGAACCGCATGGTGATGATGGGTGCCTTCTTCGTGAGCCGCATGGAGATAGTCCTTGTGAGCCGCATAAGAGATAGTCCTTAAGATTCGTGATAAGCCCATAAATGGGAGATTCATGAGAGGCTCTGTGAACATGAGAGTACATGAGTCACAAGCGATTCGTGAATCTATGAAAGCATAGAGATACATGATGATTCGTGAAAAGCACAAACATGCTGTATCTGATGCTCCCGAGGGGGATAACATCTCATGAAAAGATCCATATAGTACCAATCCGTGATAACAATCGTGTCAGCATCAAGTAAAGTAATCTAGAGCAAGAATATAAATCCTGGCAAGTATGAAACGGTCAGAGAATGTACTCGCCTGATAACTGAATGTCTGAAGAGGATATACTGTATGAGAAGAGGTGTATGGCTCCTAATCAGAGCAATACAAGTCACAATATATCCATAGTGGTAAAAATAAAGTATACAATGCATACTACATGATTCTAGGTCAATCTGGTCAAAAGTCAACTCTTGGTCAACTCTAATAGTCAAACTAGGTCACAGGAAGTCATACTATGTCATAGTAAATCAAACTAAGTCAAATAAAGTCAAACAAGGTCAAACAAGTCAAGGTTAGTTAAATCTAGGTTAAAGTCAACTCTTGGTCAATATTCTAGTCAAACTAGTCAAGTTATCTAGGGTTTTGGTCAACAGTGGTCAGACTAGTCAAATACTAGTCAACATGATCAATCTAGGTCAAGTCTAGGTCAAACTTAGACTAACTAATGTTTGGGTCAACAAGGACTAGTCAACAAGGTAATTAGGTCAATCTTGACTAATGGTCAACTTCTAGTCAATCTCTAAGGCTAACACAAATCATGACACAACTCTTAAGTATTCCACTTAACCCCATACATATCTTAATCTACATAGGGCTATCTATATAACCCATGGTCAAACATAAATCAATTAGTTAGGGTTTAATCAAACTTAGTCAAATAGTCCTTTTAAAACTATCCAAGTCAGTTCCATGTCAATTTGGTCAAGTTTGACCCATGGTTGACTTTGGTCAACAATGGTCAACATAGGTCTAGTAGGCCTAATGGTCTATCCTAACTCATTGGCCATAGGCCATAGGCTAGTAACTAGGTTCCATAGGCTAATACCATATAGGTATCTACCTTATACAATATATATATATATGACTTACATATATATATATATATATACAATATACTACTTAGGCCTATAGGCTATGTGTCATAGGTTTCCATATAAACCTATATCTAGAAAGTCATTTATATATATATATATATATATATATATATATATATATATATATATATATATATATATATATATATATATATATATATATATATATATATATATATAGATATACAAAAGTCTATCTACTACATATATATATCAATATATGTATACCCTATATATAATACCAAATCACTCTCACATATATATATATAATGACACAATATATAAGCTAATACCATATATATATATATATTTGAATATATGTACATATATATATATATATATATATATATATATATATATATATATATATATATATATATATATATATATACAAAACATATATATAAGACATATATATAGAGAGAGAAGGAATGAGAGAGAGTGAATTAGGGTGAGAGAGAGAATGAGAAAGAGATCAGTGAGAGAGAGGGGGAATACTGGACTGACACAGAAAAGAGGGGGGTTCCAGATTTCTGGAATCCCAGGAAACAGTCCCCCCACACACACACAGTACACATACATACATGTATATGTATATATATACATAACTACATATATACACATATATATATCCTCAAATTCCTCCTACACACACATATATACATATACATATGTATACAACACTGAAATATACAAATACATATATAAAACATAACAAAAATCAAATCAAAATTCATTTCTAAAAACTGGGAAAATATCCCAAACTCTGAAAAATGGACTGTGCACAGGAAAATTGGGTAAACCCAAAAACACACACCTAACCGAGCTAAGGCTCGAACCCAAGGGTTGGTAATACTAGCCCCTAGTGTCCTCTAGTGTCCTAGGTGCCTGACACGACACAACGACACAATTTGACGTATCCACGACTCACAAAACCCAATCGGGTAAACACAGACACACACATACGTACACAGCGTCGTGCACGCGTGTCGACTAGTCTAGGGACTCGTGTGTCCAACCAAAAGTGTCGTGTTCGTGTCAGTAGCTAGGTGGGGTGTCAGGGTAGGTGTCTAGGTGCCTGAGTCGTGTCCACGAAGTCGCGTGTCCACGCGCGAAGCGCGTATCAGTAGGGAAAAATTCGTGCGCACAGTACAGTTCAAAATCAGTGGGTGCCAAATTCCGTATCCGACACGACACTAGGAGTCTTGAAACTTGGGGAGTGACTTGTCAGTCACTGCCCTGAGTCCCACACCAAATTTGGTGATTTCTAACGTCCTGTGCAGTGAGCACTACACGCGTGGCAGTAGGGCACTGCCACCGTGTCTGCACGTATATGTGCGTGTCCGTTTTGGACACGAGGACACCAAATCTTCGACTCAGTCCTCAGGATTCCTGATCTACAATACAAGACCTAATTTTTCTTTCAATTAGTTTTTGAAATTTAAAACATTTTATTCACACATGCATTTCATCAAACAAGGTTTAATAGCCTAGGATACGTGTCCGATACGGACACCAAACCAACCCTAAATTTCACCAAACTTGACCCACAGTTCCATGGTACCTAGATGCATGCAACTATGAAGAGAAAACATAATATTAACAAGGTTTGAGGGTATTTACCTATTTAGTAAAAACTCAAGAAAATACCAAAGTAGGGGGGTGTCCTCTTCTCTTGGTGATGCCCAAAGCTCCACAATTCCTTGATAGCAGGCCCTAACTAGTATCCTCTAGTGTAGGGGAGTCCAATGCAAGAAACTAGAGGTGATTTGGATCAAAATGATCAAGTTATCAAGGTTTGATGAAAAAGGAATTTTTCTAGGTTTTAATTCATGCAAATTGATCATGAATGAACTTGAGGGGATTATATAGGAAGGTGTAGGGCTAGGGGGTGCCCTTGGCCGGCCATGGCAAGGGGGAGGTGTCTTTGGCTTTCCTTCTAGGTTAAGGCAAAGACTTTAGTGCAAAAGGTTGAGATATTTTGAGAGTTTTAAGCAAAATATCAATAAAGGCATTCTAAGATATTTACACCACTTTAACCCATGACCAAATATCTATCCTCTAACTTCTAGGTTAGTAGCTAACCTCTAGATTAGGGTGAGATAGGTTAGGGACTAATCATGGTACTTAACAAGAATTAAATAATATTAAAATCACATAATCTCAAATAAAATCTAGTAAATTACCAAAATACCCTTTTTGGCTAAAAACACTAATTTGATGTTCTAAGCCTATGGCTAGGCTCATATGGTCATGGCAACTCCTAGTTTAAGGAATAACTAGGGTTTACACTAAGGTTTTGCTAGTAAGTCACAAAGTCATAAGTCATGACTTAGGAAATGGTTTTAATTACACTAGAAATCACCATAATTCATATCATGACTAAAATACCATTAATAAATAATAAATTTTCAAAAATATCCCAATTTCAGAAAACTGGGTGTTACATGAACCGCATAGAATAGTTTCGGCCTGAGCCGCATGGGATAGCTTCGTCCTGAGCTGCATGGGGTGGTCTCTGCCTGAGCCGTATGCGACTGCCCATGTGTCAAGGCCGCATGAAGGTTTCTGGATTTCGGAGGATTGTGTCAGAGATTTCCTTCGTTTCCCTAGGAGTCTGCCATTATGACGGAGTCATTATTGTTTCTTTGTATCAGAGCTGTCATTTGTCAGAGCTGTCGGCCGTCAAGGCATTTAATGCAGTAAAGAACAAAGGAAAGAGCTGTTTGCAGGCCACGTGGCTCCTCTCTGAGACGCATAGAACTTATTCGAGCTGCATAGACGCTTGAGCCGCATGGATTCCTGAGCCGCATGAGCTCTCTGAGCCGTATGGGGCTTCCTGGCCGCATGGATCTTTCTTTATTCTTTTCCATGCTTCTACAAGACCCCCTTCAAAGTTTTCAATTTGTAAAATTGAAATACTTTGAATAAGAAGCATGGCTATGTATAAACGCTTCTGGCCGCATATGATGTTCTGGCCGCATGGATGTCTCGGCCGCATGGATGTCTCGGCCGTATTGAGTCAATCTGCCGCAGGGAGTTTCGGGCCGCATAGCTACTTGCCACGTCATCCTATCACGTATGCTAATCTTTTGTATTAATTGCTGTTGATTTGCCGTCAGTTTTAAGGCCGCTTTTTGGGGAAGGATCCCAAGAGTCTGGCCTTTATGTCAGTCGGCTCGTCTTGAGAACCGAAGGGTCGGTTACTGTACGTGGATCGAGACGCCTCTCTCTTGCCTATAAAATATGATCGTGCTCAGTCGGAGAGACTTCTTCACTCTCTCTTTCGTCTTCGGCCCTATTTTTCTTCCTTAGTCTTCCTTCTCCGACCTTCAATACGATAATGGCCCCCAAGTCTTCCAAGGTTGCTTCTGCTGCTGCAAAAGGCAAGAAAGTGGCCTCTTCATCGGTCACTACGCCTGAAGTACACCCCGACGTCCACTCTGATTTTAAGGGTAAGGATTAGATTAAATGTTTTGAACCATAAACCCCATGGCTCTGTTGTATGATTTATGCACAAGCCTTCATCCTTCATCTTCATTGAACTGTCCAAGTTTAATCATGATGAAACCGCTCTCGTATTTGAGCCGCGTGGGGCATGCCCTGTGTTTGAGCCGCATGAGAAGGACCTGAGCCGCAGGAGCTCTTTCTGGAATTGAACCGCATGAAGTCTCATTTGACCGAGACCGTATGTGCTCCTGATGAGCTGAACCGCATAAAATGAGTCTCGGCCGAAACATCTTCATGTTATATGCCGAACCCATTGCGGTCGCACGCCTTAAAATGCTAAAGAACTCCATGTCTCAACGCACCCAAATGATGCTCCGCCACGAGTAGACCATCTTTTGAACCTGTAAGCAATCTGGTGGGGGATCAGTACTTATCCTCTCACGTACCAATCAAGACCCACTTGCCTAAACCAACACTAAGTAATTTAGTAAAGCATGTATCTTATTTGGCAATCTTTCTATTATTGCCTTAGAATCAGTTTCATGGCAAGATTATGCAGTAAAGCATGTTATAAGCAACAACATAAATGTGTCCAATCCCGTGTCCCTGCGACAAACATTGTTAGCCACATGATATTCATAAACACAATGATCGTGCACGTCTCCGTCTCGAATCGCCAAGCCTGCAAACTGACAACAATCCACACAATCAACTGACCAACTTTAACTCAAGTCATAAGGTTGGCAGGCCCTGCGCCTGCACCCAATTCAAATCCCAAGTTCACCAACCCTATATATATGAAAGGTCATGACATTCTGTACCATAATGGACTGGTTTCTCAACGTGTAAGCCGGCAATCGCTCTAAGTACGGGTTGCTAGCCCTGTATTCGAAGGATCCCAAACTTACTAGTATTGTAGCTTATCACATCAGTGGCCGATAGCAATCCGTTCTAATAAAGTGCACCACAAATACCAATCTCAATTCACTCCTAGGCCGAACGCTGCCAGTGCCCCGATCATAACTCGTTCAAGGGATACCAAAACCCGTGCACAGGTTATCCATGTCCATTGACCATGCAATATGTGCAAAAGTTCAGAAATCATATCATTCCAATATAATCTCAAGTTCTCATTGTATACTTCGTCTCAACTAAATCTATCTCAAGTTCCAACGACACTATGCCCCAATACATCCATATTGATGCATAATGCCCCAATACGCAACATCTACTAAATCGTTTATTCTCAAGTTATTCGTATATTAGCAGTTCTGCGACAATTGTGCGACAAATGCGTACTTCGATGCACAAAGTGTAACAACACATTCTCTAAATAAAGAATTAGTCATTGCTCCCTATTATGATTGTGATTATCTATTAGATATCGATGATATTACATTTAAGAATGTTATTTATTCAAATAGTTTATAGTATATTATGTTATAAAATAGTTATGGGTTTAGCCATATCCTATCTATTAAATCAACCCACAACCTATTTTACTAAACCCAGCCCATAGATTGATTATAGTTACAACCCACTTAGTTAGTCCACAATTTATATATTAAACCAGACCACAATTCCTTTATTAAGCCAACCCAATCCATTTAGAAGCCATCAGGCCATCTTTTATCCAAACATTTAGAACAACTATTTACATAAGCCCAAAGGCCCATAACCCTTGTTAAGTCGAGTCTACTAAACCCGATCTGAAATAATTCTTCTTCTTCCTCTTTTTCTTAACACTGTTCGGCTGCAGAGCGGTCAAGAGCTTGGCCGACGGCTGCACAGGGGTCTCCTAGTTATGCGCTATGGCGGTGCGACCATCCAGAGCCTGAAGAACAGATAGGCAACTCTAGAGGGGGTGAATAGAGTTTATAACAATAATGACCAAATAAAAATTAATTCTTTTCACCAACAGTAAATAATCAGAGTAGTAAATGCAGAAATAAAAAGATCAAGAGAGCATACGCAAACACAACAGATTTTTAACCTGATTTCCCTCATAGAGGACTAGTACAGGCCTGAGAACTCTAGCTCAGGATTAAATCTACTATTTGTAAAATAGTAGTTAAACCCCGTGCCTTTTTTTCAGAAGTGCACATCAACTTCTTACAAAGATCGCTGTGGCGATGCTTGGAATTTTCCAAGCGACTTTCTTGTCTTTTGCACAAACTTCTAATTGAATAGCACTTAGCACTTTTAGGCTTAGGAAGCTTTTGGCTAGTAGATGAGAAGGTTAAGGCTTGTATGAGGCTTATAGAGAAGAGAAGAAAAGATAATTAGATAAATGAAAATGAGAGAATTCAAGACCTATTTATACTAGTTGGGATAGGCAGAATTCGGCCAGAATTCTGTGTCATGAATTCAAATTTTTGGCCGTTGGACAACTAGCATACAACAAACCCTAAAAATTAAGGTCCTAAAAATCGGGGGCAGAGTTCGGCCCGAACTCTGTATGGGACAGAGTTCGGCCCGGACCCTGTCTCCATAGGACAAAATGTTCAGATGGACTTTGTAGGTTAATTTTGGTTTAGTAGAGCTTTGGGTTTGTTTGGGAATAAGATGTAAGCCAAGAATACCCAGTGTTACTCAGTTTACATATTACTAGACGCAATAAATGTAAAATAGTACAGACTCTGAAAACGAGTACGATGTAGGAGAGAGACGACGTCCGTGTTGCACTGAGTTCTGTCTTGATGTCTCATATTGAATTATGACAAGTATTATATTGTCAATTTGTCAATATTTGGTTGACTTTGATCCAGTTTGGGTCAACAATCTATCCCATTTTGATAATTGACAAAAATGATATTTGTATATTCAATGTTCATACCTGTACACAAGTTAAAAGGGGTAGACAAGCATAGAATGCAGTAGCTCCCCCGTAGTCATAGCTCCCCCATAAACATAGCTTCCCCCTAAACCAATGTGCTTTATCCTGATATACATTATCTTCTCCAAAACACAGATATCACATATATATGATAGGGATATAAATATCAAATAGATCTCCCCCTTTTTAGCATTTATCGAAATAAACACAACACAGACAGACAAAAGACTATATAAAGAATTAACTGGCAAGCACACAATAATAATAATATAATAACTGTAGATAAAATCTAAAGATCCACAGAAACTGAAAATGTACTCATACAAGAAAATCAACTACATAAGCATAAGTCCATAATACATAAAACTAAAGAAGATCATCAGCAGTAGCAGCAATAGGTACAGAACCATATCCATTATGGAGCACGAGATGGTCCAGCAGTGTCAGATGGATCAGTATCAGAACGACGAGGATCCACAAAAGCTACATCCGAATCCAAATATCGTATGACCCAAGGATCATCGATACGGTAACCGGCACGAGATGGATCCCGCTCGATAGGAAGTGGCATAGAAGAATATCGAGACATGGTGTACCGAAGGTCATGCAATGTGTTATTGATGGCACTTATCTGTAATGTGGTACAATAATCGAGCTGGGTCCAGTGGTTGTCCTCCAATATAAAATGATCGTGCAGCATAGTCTGGATAGACTCGAGAGTAGCAGGTGGCTCGGACGCAGGTTGCCTAAGAACAGGTGCATCAGCCTGAGCATCAGACCCAGAATCCTCGGACTCAGCAGGAGACTCGACAGCTGCTAGAAGCCGCCTTACCTTAGACTTATAAGCAGGGGTTTGAAGGAACTGACACTCATCAAGAGGAACGTTGAATGCACGAAAGACTATTGGCAAATAAAAAGCATAGACCTATAATCGAGGCCTCTTCCGTGCACTAATCATCCAGTCCATCATAGTACGCGAAAGGTTAACGGGACATGGAAGTGAAGATGATCGAGTGCAGAGATCTCAAAATAAGAAACTTCATCAGTCGATCCTGCTTTGGGCAAGATCGTGGAAAAGACGATACGATGAAGTTCGTAGAAATATGGGTTAAGAAATTTAGCAAGTAACTTGCGTGGACGAGTGTAGGGAGTACACAAATCATCCTTGAAACTCTCAAGGGACGATCCATCGGGAAATTGAAACTTGTGTGCATCGATAAGTTTCTCCCAGGAATTGGGTTCCGGGATCTCGAGATATTCCGCAAGTTCAAAATCATCAAAAGTGATATCAATTTCGACGACACGAGAATAGGTTCGTGTGTCGTCAAAGATGAGATTACAGTAAAACATTTGGATAGCATTCAAGTATATAAGAGACGATGTAGATACTAACTCATCTAGACAAAGGTTATAAAACAATGAGTCATATCGAGAAAATATAGTAAAATTGATAGGATGACCCACATACACGCTCCTAGAACGAAAGTCATTGAACCATTCATTGGAAGCCTCCAATGAAACAAAAATTTGTTCATTGAACGTGTTGGGGTCATGAGGTTGTGGTGGATTAAAAAGTGGATGAATGGGTTGATCATCTTGAGGAAGAGGGTTAAATGAGGAAGCACCCTCGGTTTTAGCCCTCTTTTCCCTATTGAACAACCTAGGTGCCATTGATAGTGATAAGAATTTAAAATTTGAAATGAAGAAAAGAAGAGAGTATACCTCACAAGAGTAGGAGAATATGGAAGAGGATAGCCCCAAACCTAAGCTCCTTGAATTTTGAGGGTAAAAGAGCCAAGAGTTAAGAGAACTAGGGTTAGGGTTTGGAGAGAATGAACTTGGAGAGGTTTTAGAGGTGGCAATGGAGAAGAAAGAGAAGGAAATCTCGAAAATATGAAGGTAGAGTCAGCTGGTCGGGTTTAATCTGGACCATTGGATCAAAATAAATGGAAGGCTGAGAACTGTCGAGGGTTCTGGAATCAGCAGACCGAACTCGGCCCGAACTCTGTGTGAGGTAGAGTTCAGCTCAAGTTCTGGGTGCTGAGGCCAGAACTCAAAACAGTAAAAAAAAGACCAAATGTGATGAAATATAGATGGAGTGTAAAAGATGGAAAAATTTAAAAAAGTTTGATAAAAATCAAAAGTGTGATTGTGAAAGAAACCATAAATGTAATAAATGGAATTGAATTTAGAAAATTTTGAATTAACTAAGTGATAAATGAAATTGAACCATATAATAAACAAGGATGTATGACAACGATCATTACGATGAAACTGCCATGGGGTAGCTGTAGGAGCCGGATCCCAGCTAGCGATAGTCCGAAGACTAGTGCACCGTGTCGTTTAGGCTTTTATGCCTTGTTGTCAGAAGGACCCTTTCAGCTTGTACCCATAGCAAAGTCACCATAAAGATACATGACATAATCGATATTTACGCAGGCTAATTTAATGAATAACCGTTTCATCCAAAATTCCTAATTCACGACAAAGAAAGTTGAATCGCTCTTCGGATAGTAGTTTTGTGAAAAAAATCTGCCAGCTCATGATCAGTGTCAATAAATTCTAAATTTATAGTGCCGTGTTATTGATGATCACGCAGAAAATGGTGACAAATTTCAATGTATTTCGTGCGTGAGTGACATATAGGGTTCTTAGTAAGGTTGATCGTGCTAGTTTTATCACAGAATATAAGAATGTGCATAAAAGATAGGTTGTAGTCTGCAAGGGTTTGCTTTATCCACATAATTTATGCACAACAACGACCAGCTGCGATGTATTCAGCTTCTGTTGTGGATAGTGCGATAGAATTCTACTTCTTGCTAAACCATGAGACTAGAGCTTTGCCTAATAAATGACACGTGCCGCTCGTACTCTTACGGTCGACTTTGCATCCTGCAAAATCAGCATCCGAATAACCAATAAGGTCAAAGGATGTGGATTTGGGATACCACAAGCCCACTGTAACAGTACCTTTAAGGTATCGAAAGATATGCTTAACGGCGGACATGTGTGATTCCTTAGGACTAGCTTGATAGCGAGCACACAGGCAAACACTAATCATGATATCGGGATGACTAACAGTTAGGTAAAGTAGACTACCAATAATACCTCGATACTTACGTTGGTCAACATATTTGCCGCTTTTATCAGGTTCTAGCTTGGTCGTAGTAGCCATGGGAGTGTTGATTGGTTTGACGTTGTCAAGATCAGACTTCTTCAGCATATCCTTTGTATATTTTGATTGGCTGATGAATGTTCCTTGTGAAGTTTGTTTGACTTGCAGTCCGAGGAAGTAATTGAGCTCCTCCATCATGCTCATCTCAAATGTGTTCTACATACACTTAGAAAAATCTTGGCATAGATTTTCATTAGTGGACATATCATCAACATAAATTTGAACTAAAAGAATGGTGTCTTGAAAAGTTTTGATAAAAAGTGTAGTGTCAATTTTCCCTTTTGAAAAACCTTTATCTAGTAAGAAATTGTTTAGGCGTTCATACCAAGCTCTGGGGGCTTGTTTGAGGCCATAGAGCGCTTTCTTGAGCTTGAAAACATGGTCGAGAAATTTATGATTTTCAAAACCAGGAGGTTATCTTACAAAGACTTCCTCTTTAATAAAACCATTCAGAAAAGCACTTTTTACATCCATTTGAAAGAGTTTAAAATTTTGAAAATTTATAAAGGCACATAACATCCGAATGGATTTAAGTCTTGCAACTGGAGCATATGTCTCATCGTAGTCGATACCTTCCTCTTGGTTGTATCCTTGAGCTACTAGACGCGCTTTGTTGCGAGTGACTGAAGCATCTTCATTTACTTTGTTACGAAAAACCTATTTAGTACCAATAATCGAATGGTTAGCCGGTTTAGGAACAAGTTCCCAGACCTGGCTTCTTTTGAATTGGTTGAGTTCTTCTTGCATAGCAAAAATCCAGAATTCATCATTAAAAGCTTCTAAAACATTTTTAGGCTCAATTTGCGAAATGAAAGCAGTACTAGCAATAGAATCTCTTAAAGATGATCGAGTACTTACTCCGCGTGATACCTCACCTATTACCAAGTTTTCTGGGTGTGACGGTTTGAACTCGAACTTCTTCGGTAAGCCCTCCAGAGAATTGGTTTCAGGGGTGGTATTCATCGGTGTGGAAGTTGATGTTTCAACATCATCGTCGGGGATAGCCGCTGTACTATTTTACTCATCAAAAGACACATTAGTAGATTCTTCTACAATCATTGAGCGTTTGTTGAACACTCTATATCCCTTACTCTTGGCAGCATAGCCAAGAAAAATACCATCGTCAGCTTTGGCATCAAACTTGCCTAAGTTGTCTTTGGTATTTAGGATAAAACAACGACAACCGAACACTCTAAAATAAGAGACATTAGAAGTCTTACCAAACCAAAGTTCATAGGGTGTTTTCTTCGAAATAGGTCGAATAAGAACCCTATTTAAAATATGGCAAGCTGTACTGACAGCTTCTGCCCAAAAATATTTCGAAAGTGAAAATTTATTCAACTTGACTCTAGCCATATCGTCAAGAGTCCTATTCTTCCGCTCCATAACACCATTTTGTTGAGGAGTTCTAGGACAAGAAACTCATGATCAAAACCATTTGTTTCGCAAAACTTTTCAAAATAAGAATTTTTGAATTCGCCTCCATGATCACTTCGAATTCGAGTAATCATGTAGCCTTTTTCGTTTTAGACCTTTTTGTTAAAGATTTTGAAAACTGAAATAGTATTGTTTTTGTTTGTAAGGAAGAAAACCCAAGTAAATTTTGAAAAATCATCTACAATAACAAAAGCATAGAGTTTTCCACTAAGACTGGCTACTCTACTGGGACCAAATAAGTCCATGTGCAGTAATTGTAAGGGTCTAGTAGTACTTACAGTATTTATGGATTTAAATGAAGATTTGGTTGCCTTATTTAGTTCACATTCGGTACATACCATATCCTTCTTGAATGTGATGTCGGGCAGACCTCTTACTAGCTTCTTTGTCGATAGCCTGGATATAGTCTCCTATTGGCATGACCAAGACGCTGGTGCCATAAAAGTCTTTCATCCTAGTGTGCGTAGAGGCATCTTCCTGGACTGTTAGTATTTATAGATATATAAAACATATAAATGTTATCTTCTCTTATCCCTTCAAAAGCAATGTCTCCAGTTGACCTATCATAAATGTAGCATTTATTCTTTCCAAAGTTAATATCATATCCATGACCAGTAAGATGACTTATGCTGAGCAGGTTATGCTTTAACTCGGTCACTAAGCAGACATCCTTTATTACAAGAGAAGGAGGATAACCAATAGTACCATTACCTATGATGTAGCCCTTTAAATTGTTACCGAAGGATACATATCCTTCCCTCATCATCAATAGTAATGCGAAAAGATTTCCGTCTCCCTTCATATGTCGTGAGCATCTACTATCGAGGATCCACTTGCTTTTAGTTAAAGAAGGAAGGTCCACCTATATCACGAGTAGATGTGACCTTTGGTACCCAAGTTCTTGTGGGTCCTGAAAATGTTAGTCTTCAGTACCCATGCATATAGATTAATATCAACTAATTTCCTAATTCTATACTGTGGTGAGATATGACCATGTAATCCATAGTATGTGCAAGTAGCATGCCTATTTGTGTTAGGGGCAGGTTGATAGTGATGTCTATATGAAGTATGGTGATAGTTATATAAAACAGCAGGATAGTGACTATGTGTAGAAGCAGGGTAATAGTTATGACTATGTGCAGTAGCAGGATAATAGTTATGAGTAGGTTGAGAATGATGTCTACGTGCATGTGGTTTACATACTGCATGGGAGTACGTGTACATATAAGCATGGTTATGTGCTGCATGTGGGTGACGTAGTTTTACTATTATGAGTGGTCTGGTATTTTGTGTGTGTTTTGTGACTGTGAGATTGGTTTGAGATTGAGCAACCTGTTTTCCCAATCTGATCTCTAATTTCTTAGAGACAAGCATTCAGTTCATTGCACTTAGCATTCAGACCATTAATCTTAGCAATAGCGATCTTATGTTTGTTTTTCTTCAGCAAGCTCTTTGTTGAGTGCCGAGATCTCGCGTGTTTGCTTCTCAATAAGTGCTTCGATATCATGTAAGCTTAATTTAAGCTTGGACACCTCATCAGTGACTTCCGTGGGTGGAGAGTCTCTAATATTATCAAGTAAAGAAGAAAGATTATGAATCTCTATTTCATAGCCTTTGATTTTCTCCTTGGCATGCTTATATTTACTAATGACTTTCTTGTGATCATTTAGTAAGTCATTAAAAGCATCGCCAAGTTCATCAAATGTAAAATCGTCAAGAGTTTTGCCATTTACCTTATCGGATGTTGCCATTAGGCAGATATTAGCAGTATCTCGAGGAGAGTCATCTTCTTCCTCAGAATCACTGGCTTCGATTTCGTACAAAATACTAGTGTTGGCGTACTTTTGCGAAGAGGGCTTCTTGTAGGGCTTCTCATATTTGTTACCTTTCTTTGCAAAGGGACAGTCCTGTCGAACATGTCCAGTCTTTTGTACAGCTGTAGCACGTTGGTTCTTCCTCGTCGTCTTCTTGTTGTTCCTTTTTCTTTCGATTAAAATGAAGGAACTTCTTGAAGTTACGGACTATAAGAGCTTGATCATCACCTTCTGAATTGTCGTCGTCAGTCTTTTCAGGATCAGCCCTTCAACGATGAGCTTTTAGGGCAATCTTTTTTGCCTTTGGAGCAGGTTCGTCGAAGACTTTGAGGTCGAGCTCGTGGGTCATCATCTTTTCCATCAAAGTTTCTATATACATTTTGGTGAGATCATTGCCTTCTATAATTGCTGTTACCTTAGGGTTCCAGATCTTCGGTAGCCCGCGGATCTTCTCATGATTGGAGTATTGTTTGACAAGAGATGAACATAGGATTGATGACGTCAAGGAACCTTATGAACATTTGAGTGATCGTCTCGTTCGGTTTCATCTTGAATGCCTCGTATTCTTGAGTCAGATGACTGATCTTAGATTCCTTGACTTGAGTGGTTCCTTCATGCGTCACTTCTAGAAGCTTCCATACTTCGTACGAGGTGGTGCATGTTGAGACCCTGTTAAATTTATTTATGTCTATTGCACAGAAAAGAGCATTAATAACTCTAGCATCTAGACTCGCTTGTTTTTTTCCTCGTCAGAATATTTGTCGTTGGGTTTTTCGATGAGATCTCCCTCGACAACTATTCTGGCGGGCTTTTTGTAACCATCGGTGACAATGGTTCACAGGTCAAAGTCTAGAGACTTGAGATAGAAACTCATCCTAGTTTTCTAATAGGTGTAGTTGGTTACATTAAATAGGGGTGGCCTATGAGTGGACTGTCCCTCACCATGGTTGAAAAACATAGATTGTGTGGTTGCCATGGATCAGCTCTAGGATGTTAGTCCTTGTTAAGAGAACTTGACTCTGATACCAATTGAAGAACAGATAGGCAACTCTAGAGGGGGTGAATAGAGTTTATAACAATAATGACCAAATAAAAATTAACTCTTTTCACCAACAGTAAATAATCAGAGTTAAATGCAGAAATAAAAAGATCAAGAGAGTATACGCAAATACAACAGATTTTTAACCTGGTTTCTCCTCGTAGAGGACTAGTCCAGGACTGAGAACTCTAGCTCAGGATTAAATCCGCTATTTTTGAAATAGTAGTTACACCCCGTGCCTTTTCTTCAGAAGAGCACGTTAATTTCTTACAAAGATCGTTGTGGCGATGCTTGAAATTTTCCAAGCGACTTTCTTGACTCTTGCACAAACTTCTAACTGAATAGCACTGAGCACCTTTAGACTTAGAAAGCTTGTGGCTAGTAGATGAGAAGGTTAAGTCTTGTATGAGGCTTATAGAGAAGAGAAGAAGAGATAATTGGATGAATAAAAATGAGAGAATTCAAGGCCTATTTATACTAGTTAGGATAGGCAGACTTCGGCTAGAATTCTGTGTCATGAATTCAAATTTTTAGCCGTTGGACAACTAGCATACAGCAAACCCTAAAAATTAGGGTCCTGATAATCAGGGGCAGAGTTCGGCCCGAACTCTTTGTGGGGCAGAGTTCGGGCCGAACTCTGTCTCCATAGGAAAAAATGTTCAGATGGGCTTTGTGGGCTGGTTTTGGTTTAGTGGAGCTTTGGGTTTGTTTATGTATAAGTTGTAAGCCAAGAATACCTAGTGCTACTAAGTTTACATATTGCTAGACTTAATAAATGTAAAATAGTACAAACTCTAAAAACAAGTACGCTGTAGGAGAGAGACGACGTCCATCTTGCACTGAGTTCTGTCTTGATGTGTCATATTGAATTATGACAAGTATTATATTGTTAACTTGTCAATATTTGGTTGACTATGATCCAGTTTGGGTCAACAGAGCCTTCATGAAGGTTCTTTCAATCGACTTAGTTTAGGTCATCTCTGCCATTCCTTTCCACCGACTCTCCTCTGATGATCACCACAGTTCGTCGATAACGGTCGGGGTTCTCGACTCTTCTTCCCTACGTCTATATATAGGACTTCCGACTACTCCTTTATCCTGCTCTCACCAGGCGAAGCTTTGCCAAAATTATTCCCTATTCCTCCTCCTTCCTTCTCTGAAGCTTTCTAAGCTAGCCCTAGTTGGATCGGCTGTAACACCCTATTCCCAAAATACGTAGAAATAGGTACGTAGACATGCCAACCGTATAATAAATATACGTAAGCTGTAAAATACAGTATAACCAAGGCAACTAATCTCATCCACAAAATAAAAATATAACTTTTATAGAATCAAGTATGAATTTTTCATTTGTACATGTAGTTGGGCGGAGACAAATCTACTACCAACTATTCTAAATGAGAAGAAATACATACAAAGGAAGAATTTGTAAAAAGTAGCAAGGACGATCCAAGAGCAATCCAGCTTGATAGAAAAGAAAAGACCACAATTTTGGCAAGAGCACCTGCGAGAAGTCATAAAAGCACAAACTTGGAGAAATCACCAGGTCCTCAGATGGACGTAACAAGATACAGGAAGAACAAGCCATATAAACTGAATAAATACTGCTCAATAATAAGTCAATCGGATCATAACATGGTCTAATACTCTACTCTTGAATTAGCGTACCATCCCCCTAACCAAACAAGGACAAGAGATGGAACCCTAATCCATGATGAAGTATCTTTCCATGCCATGAATTCAATATAGTATCCGGACCACAGCAAGGTTCAGTACCTTCTTATCGAAGCAGTGAACCATACTTACAACCAAACAAGGACAAGGTGTGGCAAACTAGTCAATGAGAAGTTACTGTTCCAAGCAACGATCAGATATAAGTACCCAAACCAAAAGTACCTATACCTAATGAATAAGGTAGCCTAACCATTCTAAGTGAATACTAGTTTAAGAACAAACCTCCAACGCATGGGTTCTCTAGCTAAAATGGGATCGGCATAGTCCCCTTGGGGCACCAGGGGCCTCAAGCATAACCGTTCCTCGAACGTCAGGGGCCATCAATAAAATAAAGGGTTCGTCAACCCGCATCTCTAATGGAGCATACAGTCACAACAGTAAATTTCATAGTAGCCCATATGCTAAGGAAATGTCCTCCCCACCTCATGCCTATATGTTGCCTTCACAACATATAACCTCTATTAATCGCTAAGTCAATCTAATCATGCAATACTATTAGCGGTTAATCCTAGCGCACGGCTTATATGTACCGGTGGCCAGCCAGCTACGTATGTTTGAGTTCTATATGCGACTCGCAACTTTGTGGTATAGATGTGTCAAGGCCTATGAATGTAACACAACAAAAGGTGGTCTCTTTAATCTAGGTTTAATGGGTATAAAATAATAAGTAACAGGAAATAGAGCTAAACAGTATAATTCTATCTAATTATGACAATGTATAACAGTTTATTTTGCAGAAAATAAATAATAAGTAAATGCATACAAACTATGAGTTAAAGTAAATAGACAGCAAATGGCAAGGTATCTTGCATGGTGTGAAGCTCGGTATGGTGCGATGATCATGGTGGCACAACATATGACTTTAGTGTTACAACTACACAAAACGGCCTCCGATGGCGGCACAGACTGTTCTACCGGGTCCAGAATAATCAAGTTAGCTAGGGTCGTTTGGAGGATGTACAGAATAATAATAGTAGTAGTAGTAGTAATAATAATAATAATAATAATAATAATAATAATAGAATAAGCAAAAGAAAACGAGAGTAATTGAAGCAACAAGACAAGAAAAGTAAAAAAGTAACACAACACATATGCTGTCTAAAAAGCAAATATATGTCGATGAGAGAGAAAACTAAAAGTAAGAAAAGTCAAGAAAAGAAAAAAAAAGTAAAAAGACAGAAAACAATAGAGGCGATTGTTCCCGTCGGTGAACAAAGAAAGACTTTAAAGAAGGGAATTTGAAAGATGAAGAGAGAGTGGAAGATTTGTTGAGAACAATTATGAGAGGGAGAGAGCGAGTGATGAGCGAGAGAGGAAGGGAAGAGGCACTCTTGAGAGAGAGAGAAATAGGAAGAGGTGGTGAGGAAGAGAGGCACGAGAGAGGAAGGAGAACGGGGCTGAGATCGACGGCCGGACGCAGCGGTCGTGCTCCAGGCAGAGGCGCATAGACTAGAGGAAGACAGAATAGCGGGCAGCTGGAGGGAAGACAAGGAGGTGGCGCGCGCTCGGCAGACTCATGGTCGGGGCGCTCCACAAGGGAACAGAGAACGGAAGGTCACGGTCGGGGCTAGGAGAAGAAAGGCGATCGCGGTGGCGTTGGAGCCGATGTGGCCGGGGAAGGCGCACGTGCGCGTCAGGGAGACTCATGTGAGGGCAAATTTTCTTAGTTGGGTGTTTGGGTTTTGGGTGGCGGTGGTGACGGTGGCTGGGTTGGCATTGGTAGAGGGTCTGTTAGGAACATCTGGCAAGGAACGACGAAAGTTCTACGGTTGTGTAGGCCTCAAATATAAAATTTATTATTTATTTATCTATTTACTTATTTAATGATAATGATAGATAGATATTAATTTCATTTATATGTTAATGTACACATGTCACAGTAATACAGTTTCACTTCTTGTAAATAACCAAAGTTTAAGGGGGCTAGGTGTAAGTTTTCCAATTTAAATCAACAAACGGTTGGTGATCGGATTACAAGAACCTAAGTATACACAAATTTGAATTCCAAACCATAAACCTCTGTTTATCTACTCACAAGGAGATATTGCCCCTTCAAAATCGAGTTTCTTTGGAGGGTGATAACTCCAAACCCAAATTTGAATTGGGTTTCCCCTTATCTGTTAACACCTAATCGACCAGGGCATGACTACTATATATAGATGAATTTGTGATTTCGAGAACCCTTTTAAACCCTAAAAAGACCTCTCGATCACGGCTCAAGAACAACCACAAAGGAGGCCTGTGAACCATCCAATCTCTGAAAATCGTAACACTGGTATTCCTCATCACCCCTATGTCCATCTGGGTGTTTGTAATGTTTGAAGCAATGTCTAAGAGATTTGGGTTTCGTATCTGTTAAAGAACTAGGGGGAGATAGGAGTACTGCCATAGGTCCTGAGTGGTTTTTGTGTAGTCAATGGTTCAGGGGTTGCACATAGTCCAAGGACAATAGATAAAGGGGCAAGGGTCCTACTGCCATAGCTAGAAGATGTCACGTCAATGAAGATGGGGGTTACATCAGTCAAGTGTAGGAAGACATCATGTCAGGCTTGCTATCTATGTTTGACAGAAAGCCTATATATATAGAAACCTAGGTAGTACCTTGTACTACCATGGTGATACACCCATGGGACACCCTGCACCCTTTCCTTCTGTACTCTCATTAAATCAGGAAATCTGTGATACACCTGGAGTATCTAGGATCAGTTGGGCATGACCCCAAGTTACTATACTTCTGGGATTTGCACAGCAGGGTATGGACCCCTAGTTAATAAAGGGAAGTAAACCTTTGGGGTGATGTAAACATATAGACAGTATCAGATGTACGGGTCTCTAATCTAAGCTGAATGTAGCAACAAGGATCAGAACCTAAGAGGGCCTGGGAACCAGAGCCAGTTGGGTTGTACTCCATATCTCCTGTGTCCAGGTAGGCCACCACCATCACTATGGGGCTATGCACACCTAGGTAGGTTATCTGACTTGAAGAATATCCTAACAAAACCAAATTGCCTCGACCTAAGAGCCTAGAAACTTAGGAATAGAGTCATTCATGGGTCAGACCAATGTACTCAGGCAAGGACTATTTCCTCATGCCAGTAATCTAACTACCTTCAAGTATCAGATGTTCCTACTATCCAGTTCATAAGCTAAACTTGGCATGCACATTCCTGCACAGTTGAAGACACCCCACAGAAAATATGGGTAGGTAGTAACTGGGGGGGACTTTCTTGACCCAGAAGCCTCGGTTAACACTTTGTAAAGCCTATTAACACAGGGTAGGTAGGCTAGAGTATGCAGGATCCCCAAATTCTGGGATAATACTGAGTATCAGGATAATGTGAGTTACTGAGTTATTGAGTAACCAGGGTTGGTATCAGGATAATGTGGATAATGTATTACCTGGGAAGTTGGTTGAGACTCACCCATGACTTGAGAATCGAATAAGTAATAGTCAATAGAAGGGGGTCAGGGAATGATGTACGTTTTCACACCTGACACATAAACACATTGGTAATTCGATTACCAATTCTGCCCTAACTGAAACCTAAGTCTCCCCTGTATCAGAGGACTCCTAATTAATCCCTACAGACTGGAACCACAAGTACATGTATCAAAGCCATATGGAAAGCAGAGGGTTACAATATGGGGTTGGGTTTCAGTACACATGAATGGGCATTTGAAATGGGGTCTTAGCTTGACCTGTCATACCATAACTTACCTTGGGAGAAGAACCTGACACATGGTTAAGCCATATGAAAGCCTATGAAGGCCAGTAGCCAACCTGGCTGAATACCCACACATCTCAGAGCATATTATATATACATATACAATTTTAGTAGGGACAGGATGACAAATCTGAAAATTTGGCTTCTAAGGGTAGGTGTTTGCAGGCAAGTCAGAGTACAAGGGTACCTGTGTAATTGGTCAGGAAGGTTAGTAGGAAGTTAAGAAAAAGGAAAATTATGGTATAGTAGGATTGTGAACCTTAGACTATGAATCGACACTTAGAAATCATAAAGGGCAGTGTCAAGAACAGGATATGGATATCATAGGGTTAATGGGTATAATCTGATTGGTCTAGGAAGTAACTTAGAAATAAGAAAACCTATGATTGGTCTTTTAAGCCAGTTTCTAATGTTAAATTCCTTAAATAGGTTCCTTGGATCTCGATTTGGACTCTGACCAGTGCCAGCAGCCCGGGATGCCAGGCGAGTATAGTTTATTATTTGTTTTCAGTATTGATATTTACTATACATCAGTGTTTAGTCGATAGATATGTGATTTCAATTTTTGTTGATTTGTTTCTTGTTGTGTCGGGAGGGTGAAGTACCAACGATGTGTGATCTGACTTTAGACCATGTATACCATATAGACCGTGTTTATTATTGCATTTAGACCGTATAGACCGTGTTTATTATTAAATTTATACTGTGTAGACTATGTTTCTTTATTATAGTATTTCTTGTAGACCGTGTAACTTTAGACCGTGTAGATAATGTAGACCGTGTCGCATAATTGTCCCGAGACCGGTCACATATCAAAGGTACTTCAGTCGGTCAGTTGGTGAGTATTTTTTTGTATTTTATTTTCTGTTTTTAGTATTCGGTTTTATTTTGTCTTTCTTTATTTTATTTATGAATCATATGTCTAAAGGCTAACCTCTGTGATATAGTTATTTTTATATATTGGAACTGCATTCAGTGAATTGTACTCGTTCCATCCTGACTGGGTAACCAAACAAATTTTAGGTGATAGAGATGAGATCAGTGTGTCCTGAGCAGTATGTCCCGTACTTGGGAGATGTGTTAGAGACGGACTTTCCTTATCAGGAGGAGTATGCAGAAGCTGATCCCGCTGCACTATCTTAGATATTTTAGTTAGTGCTGAGACCTTGTATTGGATATTTGAGTTGACTTTGAGGCATGCAGTTGAGATTATTTTGATTCTAGATTTCATACATTGTGAGACGATTCTATTTATTTATCTATTAGATGCTGAGTTAGAATTTGGAATTGTCCATTCGTCCTTGTGGAATATTTTTATTGCGTTGTTTGTTCATTATATTGTTACAGCATTCTACCGCCGACTCTGCGGCGTAGGCTAGGCGTGTACACGGTTCATGCCCAAATATTGGGTGCGGGTCGTGATACGTTTTTATGGTGGCCCATACAGGTCAAAGTTTTGAAAGGATAGCGAAACCGTGGTAGTACTTAGGTTAGTCGTACTACTGCGGGCCTGTGAGTAGGACTAGGAATAGCGACCTAAGGACTGTCTCCGTGAGTTGAAAATTGCGTCATTGACTTGTATATTCGAGTTCAAGTACCTTTATGCATCCTGTTTGAATCGTTTATCGTCTAATGATTTTTTTCGTTTTCAGACAATGGATTCGCAGGACAGAAACTAACGCCGCACTAAACACTCCACCGGCAGCTGGCGGGTTTTTCACCTACGGGACTCCACTGATGCAGGGAGGCCAGCTTACTCATCAGGACAATCCGGGCCAGCTACAGTACTCGAGATTTTGTAGGGATGACATTCCACCTCCACCACAGTTCCCTCCGCAGACTCCAGCACCTGCATCCATTCCTCCACCAGCACCAGCAGTCTATCCACCACCAACGATGCACCCAACACCAGCTAGTATCTAGCTCCTATGATGCAGCAGGCACCCTACATGTACCCGGTACCTACTATGCATTCCATACTAGCGATATACCTAGCACCTGCTCTGCCCCTGCCACCGGTACTGGACAATATTATCCTCCTAGGAATTTTCTATCAACAGGCCAACATCTTTCGCGATACCTGTACGAGAGGCTCTCCAGCAGAGGGTGGCTCCCCAACAGCTGCCTTGGGACGTCCAAGAACTTCATGGACCTTCGGCCCAAAGAGTTCCATGGGCAGGAGGGAATTATCTACGCTGATGAATGGCTGGAGAACGTGGAGTGGTATCTGAAGATGGCCCGTGTCTCAGAAGATCTGAAGGTAGAGTCAGCCAGTGGACAGCTTTTCGACATCGTACGGACATGGTACCAAGGCGAGCCCCAATTTTCTGCTCCAGACGTAACTTGGGAGGAGTTCAAGCGGCTGTTCAAGAAGAAGTTCTACCCAAATATGGTACGAGAGGCGCTAGTGAGCCAGTTCGAGCATCTGGAGCAAGGTAATCTCACTTTTGACGAGTACACATCGGAGTTTTCCTCGCCTCAGTCGCTTTACGGAGAACTTAGTCAGCACCCCGAAAGACAAAATACGACATTTCAGAAAGGGATTATCGTACGAGATTCGTTTATCTATAGCCACCTGCCGTGCCACTACCTACGAGGAGAATCTGGAGGTCGCCCAGGCTGTAGAGGAAGAATTGAATTACATACCGAAGAGGGTCGAGACACTTTTGGCGGAGGCAGCCATCAACCAACACAGGCGAAGCGTCCTCAGGTGCAACCAAGGATCTCCAGCACCAACAATAATTCCAGCCTACTGGTAGAGCCCCAACACATCAGCTACACCGATGCCCGGCTAGAGCCCAGGCACAGCAGACATAGAGACAGTTCCAGCAGGCCCCATATTGTACATTTTGCGGAAGACCGGACACATTTGGGATGATTGCAGAGCAAGACTTGGATCGTATTTATACTGCGGATCACCTTCACATTAGCTGAAGGATTGCACAGTGGCTCCCAACCGAGCAGGACGTGAGACAGCTCCAGCGCAGAGAGGACCAATCGCCACACAGTCGCGAGGACTACCACTGCCCACTCAGCAGCAGCGGTTCGCTCAGCACCAGCAGAGAGGAGCACCCCAACAGGGCCGAGCTTTACTATGGCTATTGAGGAGCCCGAGCCTACACCAGATGTGATAGCAGGTTCTATACTTCTTGATTCTTTCCCCGCTATAGCTTTGTTTGATTCCGGTACATCCTATAGTTTTATCTCTGTAGCTTTTGTATTCAAGCATAGTATAGCATCTGTACCTTTAGGTGGTAGTTGCAAAATTATGACAGACGATTGCGTTATCCTAGTCAAGGATATTTGTATGAGGCGGCGCATCACCTTGGGAGATAGGGAGGTTGGCTGCCAACTTACTCGTAATGCCTACCGATTTTTGACATCGTTCTCGGTATGGATTGGTTGAGTAAGAATTTTGCCAGTATAGACTGCCACCGAGGATGTGTCGTATTTAGTCCTCCTGAAGAGTCTGCATTCGAGTTCACCAGAGGAGCGATAAAGCAGAGTGAAGGTTTTTGCGGAGCTATGATTCGGAAGGGAGAGGCACCGTATCCCATTATCGCGGAGTTCATGGATGTTTTTATGGAGGACTTGCCGAGTTTGCCGCCAGAAAGAGACATCAAGTTTGCCATTGATCTGGTGCCCGACGCAGTACCAATGGCACAACCGTTGTATTGGATCAACAACAAGGAGGCTGAAGAATTGAAGAAGCAGATCGACGAATTGCTAGAGAAGGGGTTCATCAGAGAGAGTTCGTCACCATGGGGATCCCCTGTCCTCTTTGTGCCGAAGAAGGATGGTACGGTGCGAATGTGCATCGACTACCAACTTTGAATAATCACACTATCAAGAACAAGTATCCGCTGTCGAGGATAGACGATCTCTTCGATCAGTTGAGTGGCGTGCGGGTGTTCTCAAAGATAGATTTGAGGTCGGGGTACCATCAGCTGAAGGTGAAGAAAGAAGATATACCGAAGACTGCCTTCCAGACCAAGTACGGACAATACGAGTTTATGGTGATGCGTTCGGGTTGACTAATGCCCCGGCAGTCTTCATGAACTTGATGAACAAGGTATTCCATCCATACCTTGACAAGTTCGTAGTGGTGTTTATCGATGACATACTCATTTATTCGAAACCGGAGGAGCACGAGGAACATCTGAGGATCGTGCTAGAGACCATCAGGAAGGAGAAGCTCTATAGAAAACTCTCAAAATGCAAGTTCTTCTTGGAAGGTGGAGTTCCTTGGTCATGTGGTGACTGGCGACAGTATATCCGTCGATCCGAAGAAGGTTACAGCTGTGGAAGCATGGTCTACTCCGACTACGGTGGCAGAGATACAAAGTTTCTTAGGATTAGTAGGGTATTATCGGAAGTTTGTACAGGATTTCACTCGGATTACAGAGCTGCTCACTAGGCTCACTCGGAAGGATGTAGAGTTCATGTGGACGGAGGACTGCCAGGCTGCATTCGATGAACTGAAGAAGAGACTGACGACAGCCCCTATCTTAGCCTTGCCTTCAGGATCGGGAGGCTTCACCATTTATAGTGATGCCTTGGGCAAAGGACTGGGTTGTGTCCTAGAGCAGAACAAGAGAGTGATAGCCTATGCATCTCGACAGTTGAGACCGTACGAGAAGAACTACCCCACTCACGACCTAGAAATTGGCAGCCGTGATCTTCGCCTTGAAGCTATGGAGATATTATTTGTACGAAGAGCGAGTGAAAATCTTCACTGACCATAAAAGCTTGAAGTACGTCTTCACGCAAAAGAAGCTGAACATGAGGCAGCAGCAGATGGCTTGAGCTGATGAGTGACTATGACATATCTCTACAGTATCATCCGGGAAAAAGCCAACATTATTGCGGTGCTTTGATCAGGTATCCCGTAGCAATGTGCTTGACTCGAGATCGTCACTTATTAGCGGATTTGGAGAGTTTGGGCATCGAGATCGTCATTCCAGGAGTCGAGATACAGATGATGGGCATGCAAATTCAGTCAGGGCTGATGGACAGGATTCGGAGGCACCCAGGATGAGCAGCTGAAGAGCATCATAGCACAAGTACGAGCAGGCTTGCTTGATGATTTACTATTGCGGAGGATGGTTCATTGAGACACGGGACAAGACTTTATGTACCTAGTGGAGAGCTTAGAGAAGAAGTTATGCAAGAGGCACACTGCTCCCAGTATTCTCTACATCCGGGAGCCAAAAAGATGTACAAGGACCTGAGAAACCACGTGTGGTAGTATGGCATGAAACGCGAAGTTGCTCGCTTCATTTAGGTGCCTCGAATGTCAGCAGGTCAAAGCCGAGAGGCAGAGACCTGGAGGATTTTTGCAGCCGCTACCGATACCCGAGTGGAAGTAGGAACACATCACTATGGATTTTGTTTTCGGTCTTCCACGATCATCGGCGGGAAGGATGCGATTGGGTCATCATTGACAGGTTGACCAAATCGGCCCACTATATTCCATTTAAAGTGGGGTTATCTACAGAGAAGTTGGTAGAGCTTTATGTGAAGCAGATAGTCCGGTTGTACGGGGTTCCAGTGAGTATCGTGTCAGACCGAGACAGCAGGTTCACGTCTCATTTTTGGAGGAGCTGCAGGCTAGTTTAGGCACATCACTCAAGGTTAGCACGGATTATCATCCGCAGACGGATGGACAGTCAGAACGGTCCATTCAGACGCTCCAAGATATGCTTCGGACGTGCGTGCTAGATTTTGGCGGCTCATGGGAGGACCACCTTTCTCGTAGAGTTCTTCTATAACAACAGCTACCAAGCTAGTATCGAAATGTCCCCTTTCGAAGCGTTGTATGGTCGGAGATGTCGTATCCCCTATCTTGGGATGATGTGGGAGAGCGTGCACTATTGGGACCAGAGATAGTAGTAGATGCCGCGGAGAAAGTCAAGATAATTAGAGAGCGGCTTCGTGTGGCTCAGGACAGGCAGAAGCACTGGGCCGACAGTCACCGTAGATCGTTGGAGTTTGAGGTATAGAATTCCTTAGAGTAAATTACGTATTAATTATAGATTTATGGTGACAATTGTATGTTATAGGTTGGCAACTTGGTGTTTTTGAAAATTTCTCCGACACGTGGCACTATCCGTTTCGGTAAAGGTGGTAAGCTCAGCCCACGTTTCATTGGGCCGTTTGAGATCCTCGAGAAAATCGGTGCAGTAGCATACCGATTAGCCTTGCCGCCTGTATTAGAAGGAGTGCACAACGTGTTCCACGTATCCCAGCTGCGACGATACGTGGCAGACCCTAGCCATGTCTTGGACCATTCAGAGATCGAGGTGGGACCGAGTCTCAGTTATCAGGAGCAACCTGTGGAGATTTTGGACCGTAGAGAGAAGGTGCTGAGGAATCAAGTGATTCCCTTTGTTCGCGTCGCATGGAGACACCAATCACCGGGCGAGTCCACATGGGAGAGAGAAGAGATGTGCGAGCCACCCATACCTCTTTGAGGACTGAGGTACTTTCCCATACTGCATTTCAGCTAAATTTCGAGGACGAAATTAAATTGGAGGGGTAGACTTGTAAGCCCCAAATATAAATTTTATTTATTTATTTATCTATTTACTTATTTAATGATAATGATAGATAGATATTAATTTCATTTATATGTAAATGTACACATGTCACAGTAATAAAGTTTTACTTCTTGCAAATAACCAAAGTTTAAGGGGGCTGGGTGTAAGTTTTCCTATTTAAATCAACAAATGGTTGGTGATCGGATTACAAGAACCTAAGTATACACGAATTTGAATTCCAAACCATAAACCTCTGTTTATCTACTCACAGGGAGATATTCCCCTCTAAAACCGAATTCCTTTGGAGGGTGATCACCCAAACCCAAATTTGAATTGGTTCTCCCCTTATCTGTTAACACCTAATCGACCAGGGCAAGACAGCTATATATAGATAAATTTATGATTTCGAAAACCCTTTCAAACCCTAAAAAGACCTCTCGATCACGGCCCAAGAACAACCACAGAGGGGGCCTGTGAACCATCCAATCTCTGAAAATCATAACACAGGTATTCCTCATCACCCCCTTGTCCATCTGGGTGTTTCTAATGTTTGAAGCAATGTCTAAGATTTAGGTTTTGTATCTGGTAAAGAACTAGGGGAGATAGGAGCAGTACCATAGGTCCTGAGTGGTTTTTGTGCAGTCAATGGTTCAGGGTTGTACCTAGTCCAAGGACAATATAGGGGCAAGGGTCCTACTTCCATAGCTAGGAAGAAGTCAGGTCAACCAAGATGGGGGTTACATCAGTCAAGTGTAGGAAGACATCATGTCAGGCTTGCTATCTATATTTGACAGGAAGCCCATACACTTAGAAACCTAGGCAGTACCTTGAACTACCATGGTGATACCCATAGGACACCCTGCACCCTTTCCTACTGCACTCTCATTAAATCAGAAAATCTGTGATACATCTAGTATCCAGGATCAGTTGGGCACGACCCCAAGTTACTCTACTGCTGGGATTTGCATATCAGGGTATGGACCCCTAGTTAATACAGGGAAGTAAACCTTTGGGGTATGTAAACATATAGACAGTATCAGATGTAAGGGTCTCTAACCCAAGCTGAATGTAGCAACAAGGATCAGAACCTAAGAGGGCCTGGGAACTAGAGACAGTTGGGTTGTACTCCATATCTCTGTGTCCAGGCAGGCTACTACCATCACTATTGGGCTATGTACACCTAGACAGGTTATCTGACTTGAAGAATATTCTAACAAAACCAAATTGCCTCGACCTAAGAGCCTACAAACCTAGGAATAGAGTCATTCATGGGTCAGACCAATGTACTCAGGCAAGGACTGATTTCCTCATGCCAATAGTCAAACTACCTTCAAGTATCAGATGTTCCTGCTGTCCAGTTCATAAGCTAAACTTGGCATGCACATTCCTGCACAGTTGAAGACACCCCACAGGAAATATGGGTAGGTAGTAACTGGAGGGGGGACTTTCTTGACCCAGAAGCCTCGGTTAACACTTTATAAGCCTGTTAACATAGGGTAGGTAGGCTAGAGTATGCAGGATCCCCAAATTCTGGGATAATACTGAGTAACAGGATAATGTGAGTTACTGAGTTATTGAGTAACCAGGGTTGGTATCAGGATAATGTAGATATATTACCTGGGAAGTTGGTTGAGACTCACCCATAACTTGAGAATCGAATAAGTAATAGTCAATAGAAGGGGTCAGGGAATGATGCACATTTTCACACTAACACATAAACACATTGGTAATTCGATTACCAATTTGCCCTAACTGAAACCTAAGTCTCCCCTGTATCAGAGGACTCCTAATGAAGCCCTACAGACTGGAACCACATGTACAGGTATCAAAGCCATGTGGAAAGCAGAGGGTTACAATATGGGGCTAGGTTTCAGTGCACAGGAATGGGTATTTGAAATGGGGTCTTAGCTTGACCTGTCATACCATAACTTACCTTGGGAGAAGAACCTGACACATGGTTAAGCCATATGAAAGCCTGTGAAGGCCAGTAGCCAACCTGGCTGAATACCCACACATCTCAAGCATATTATTATAAATATACAATTTGAGTAGGGACATAATGACAAATCTGGAAAGTTGGCTTGCAAGGGTGGTGTTTGCAGACAAGTCAGAGTACAAGGGTGACCTGTGTAATTGGTCAGGAAGGTTAGTAGAAGTTAGAAAAAGGAAAATTATGATATAGTAGGATTGTGAACCTTAGACTATGAATTGACACTTAGAAATCATAAAGGGTAGTGTCAAGAACAGGATATGGATATCATGGGTTAATAGGTATAATCTGATTGGTCTAGGAAGTAACTTAGAAATAAGAAAACCTATGATTGGTCTTTTAAGCCAGTTTTCTAATGTTAAATTCCTTAAATAGGTTCCTTGGATCTCGATTTGGACTCTGACCAGTGCCAGCAGCCCAGGACGCCAGGCGAGTATAGTTTATTTTTGTTTTCAGTATTGATATTTACTATACATCAGTGTTTAGTCGATAGATATGCGATTTCAGTTTATGTTGATTTGTTCCTTGTTGTGCCGGGAGGGTGAAGTACCAACGATGTGTGATCTGACTTTAGACCGTGTAGACCGTATTTATTATTACATTTAGACGGTATAGATCGGTTTATTATTACATTTATACTATGTAGACCGTTTTTTATTACAGTATTTCTTATAGACCGTGTAACTTTAGACCGTGTAGATAGTGTAGACCATGTCGCATAATTGTCCCGAGACCGATCAATATCAAAGGTACTTTCGGTCAGTTGGTGAGTATTTTATTTATTTCATTTTTGTTCTTAGTATTCAGTTTTTTTGCCTTTCTTAATTTTATTTATGAATCATATGTCTAAAGGCTAACCTCTGTGATATAGTCATTTTCATATATTGGAACTGCATTCAGTGAATTGTACTCGTTCCATCCTGACTGGGTAACCAAACAAATTTTAGGTAATAGAGATGAGATCGTGTGTCCTGAGCAGTATGTCCCGTACTTGGGAGATGTGTTAGAGACGGACTTTGCTTATCAGGAGGAGTTTGCAGCAGCTGATCCCGCTGCACTATCTTAGATATTTTAGTTAGTGCTGAGACCTTGTATTGGATATTTGAGTTGACTTTGAGGCAGGTAGTTGAGATTATTTTGATTCTAGATTTCATACATTGTGAGACGATTCTATTTATTTTATCTATTAGATGCTGAGTTGGAATATAGAATTGCTGATTCATCCTTGTAGAATATTTTATTGCGTGGTTGTTCATCATATTGTTACAGCATTCTACCCGACTCTACGGCGTAGGCTGGGCGTGTACACGGTTCATGCCCAAATGTTGGGTGCGAGTCGTGACAGGTTGGGTAGCGGTGATGGTGCTGCTGTGGCAGTCGGGGGACGATGGTGTGAAGATGATGACGGCGACGGTGGTACAGTGTTTGATACTTTAGAAATAGGGTGAAGGTAGGTGGCTGGGCTCTGGCACCGGTGGTGGGCGAGCGGCAGCGGTCGGGACAGAGAACGGCGGTTGATTCTGATGTGTTGTCGATAAGGTGAGGGTCGGAGACAGGTCGCGACCCGAGGATTGGATGTGTGTCG
Source organism: Iris pallida (assembly GCA_029216955.1). Taxonomy (NCBI): domain Eukaryota; kingdom Viridiplantae; phylum Streptophyta; class Magnoliopsida; order Asparagales; family Iridaceae; genus Iris; species Iris pallida. The sequence goes on from JANAVB010034053.1 coordinate 54,253, forward strand.
GGTTGGGTTGGGCCATGTCGGGAGTATCCGACACGACAGAGGATGAGTCTGTGGAAGAGAAATGTGTCCGGGATTGTCGGATAAGACAAAAATGTAATTGTAAAAATAGTAAAGTAATGAAAAGACATCCGGGGTCGGACCCGGGGCCAACACGGGCTGACACGAAAAATTGGACACCAATCCATGCACTCACATTTGTGGTAGAAATTTGGGCTATGGATTATCAAAAAGGACAAAGGAGCTCTCCTTATATAGGAGGTGGACTCCTAGATTGATATGGACTAGGAAATTCAAATTCCTTTAGATAATTCAGTATTTAAATTAAATTACTTTAAAATCACTTTAATCAAATCCAATCCAAAATATAGATAAATCAAATCCAAATTAACTGTAGATAAGTCCTATCTTATTTAAATCATTTAAAATAAAATCTAACTACCATTTAAATTGCCACAAATAAATTCAAAATATATTTTTATAAATAATATAATTAATTTAAAAAAATCACAATAAATATTACTATGAAATAACTTCAAAACTACCTTTTTAATAATTTATAAATACTAAAAATAATTTTGAAATTCAAAAATATATACATGAATTAAATTTCATGTACCTCGCATGCAAATAGAATAACATAATTTTCTAAATTATATATATTTGTACAACCATTAAAATAATAAAAATAAAGTTTGGCCAAATATTGTGCTACACACTTTATACTATTTTTGATAATCATACTTGTTTTATATAAAAAATAAAACTTAAAATAAAACTTTTTATAAAAGAAAATATTTTTCCGTATATATGTATTCGCGCTCGACGTGCCAATACTTAAAAAATAATACCAACTAAATAAAAAATTATAGCGAAAGTTTGGGGTTTTTACATCCTACCAACTTACAAGAATTTGTTCTCAAAATTAAAAAATACTAGGGTGGTTAGGTTTGAGAGGATAAAAGATTTTCTCATAAGGAAACGCGATCAAGGTGTTGGAGGTGGAAACGTCGTACAATGAAGTAGGCAATTTTAGGAGATCATGATTTAGTTAACTAGGAAAACAAAGTCACGGTTATGGTTTCGAAGATAAATAAGGGTTGCTAGTTAATGCAAAAAAAGATTAAAGGTTAAGAAATGAAGGTAAAATAATTATAGATCAACAGTAGGTGGTTCTTTAAGTAGATTGTATGATAGTCGTAAGGGTTTGGGGTATGATTAAGAGTAGGATTCTAATCATTTTTCAAGTTACAAATGATTTAAGTCACGATAATAGATATAGGGTCGATGGATAGGACGAGTAGTTTAAGACGAGGATATACACATGGGTTGGTTGATGGCTAGCTACACCCGTGTATACAAATATCATGGTCATAGGGGAATACTTCGTGTTTATCTATCAAGTATGAGTGTTTTATCTTTCTAAAATAAGTAAGGACAAAACAATAAAGAGTTCGAAGAAGATGTTATTGAATACGAACACGTGGTTCAAAGGCGACCAAATAATTCAAAAAAAATTCAAGGCAGTCGCGGATGAGATCCTAGAGGGCAAGTATATTTGTTAACTATATCTCAATCTACGTAGAGTAAGAAGAGCGAACCAAGTACATTAGGTTGATCAGACCGTAATACACCGGTTCTGATTAGACAATATGTTAGTGGAGGCTCCAATAAAATGTCTTTGATCAAGCTCGATAAAGAAAGTAAGCTTGCAAAACTAGGCTATAATAGCGGCATTAGTCAAGCTAGTCCAAAATATAAGTAAGCGAGATAATGATGAAAGAAAATATATAATTCAAGTTCATTAAGAATCTAAGTCTTGTTCGGTTTTGTGCCTATATTGTCGTCCTACTGTCTTCTTGTCTAAGGCTTTTGGGCGACCAAATGAGATATGGTCCTCTAAAGATTTATAGCCTAGGTAATCTACTTGGTGTCCTCTATAATGGGTCATAAGGACGAAGGGAATACTAGATCGTGAGGTTCTACCCAACTTATAAGAGTTAAACTAGTAGTAATGGAAGCACGAGTCACCTTCCTAACCTCTATTAGGCACGAAAAAAGAATAAGATTACGGTAGAAAGAGTTCAAGCAGGATGTAAATCAAGGAGGTAATCGAGAGTTCGAAAATGGAATCGAAGAAGGAGGTCAAGTATGTGGATGAGATCCTAAACTATAATCCTATAGGCAGGCTTGCTTGGTATGGTAAAGTAACCAAACAATTTATCATAGACCTATATGGGCCACCATAAAAACATGTATCGCCCCAGTCCTAAAATATGTAGGACTAGGTACGTAGACATGCGGCCGTATAATAAATATACATATGCTGTTAAATGCAGTATAACCAGGACAACTAACCTAATCCATAAAATAAAAATAAAACTTTTATAGAATCAAGTATGAATTTGTCATTTGTACATGTAGTTGGGCGGAGACAATATACTACCAACTATTCTAAATGAGAAGAAATATATACAAAGGAAGAATTTGTAAAAAGTAGCAAGGACGATCCAAGAGCAATCCTCCTTGATAGAAAAGGGAAGCCACGACCTTGGCTAGAGCACCTGTGAGAAGTCATAAAGCACATACCTGAAGAAATCACCAGGTCCTCAGAGGACGTAACAAGATACATGAAGACCATGTCATATAAACTGAATAAATACTGCTCAATAATAAGTCAATCGGATCATAACATGGTCTAATACCCATCCTTGAATTAGCGTACCATCCCCCAACTAAACAAGGACAGGAGATGGCACCCTAATCCATGATGAAGTATCTTTCCATGCCATAAATCCAATATAGTATTTGGACCACAACAAGCTTCAGTACATTCTCATCGAAGTAGTGAACCACACCTACAACCAAACAAGGACAAGGTGTGGCAAACTAGTCGACGAGAAGTTACTGTTCCAAGTCACGATCAGATATAAGTACCCAAACCAAAAGTACCTATACCTAAAGAAAAGGTAGCCTAACCATTCTAAGTGAATGCAGTTTAAGAACAAACCTCCAACGCATGGGCTCTCTGGCTAAAATAGGATCGACAAAGTCCCCCCTTGGGGCAACACGGGCCTCAAGCATAACCGTTCCTCGAACGTCAGTGGCCAGCAATAAAATAAAGGGGTCAACCCGTATCTCCGACGCGTGCGGTCACAAAGGTAAAGTGCATAGTAGCCCATACGCTAAGGAAACGTCCTCCCCACCTCATGCCTAATGTTGCCTTCACAACACATAACCTCTATTAACCGCTAAGTCAAACTAATCATGCAATACTATTAGCAGTTAATCCTATTGCACGGCTTATACGTACCGTGGCCAGCCAGCTACGTATGTCCGAGTTCTATATGCGACTCGCGACTTCGTGCTATAGATGTGTCAAGGCCTATGAATGCAACACAACAAAAGGTGGTCTCTTAAATCTAGGTTTAATGTGTATAAAAATAATAAATAACATAAATAGAGCTAAACAGTATATTCTATCTAATTATGATAATGTATCATAGTTTTTTTACAGAAATAAAATAAGTAAATGTATACAAACTATGAGCTAAAGTAATAGACATCAAATAGCAAGGTATCTTGTCTGGTGTGATGCCCGGTGTGGTACGATGATCATGGTGGCACAACATGACTTCGGTGTTACAACTACGCAAGACGGCCTCCGATGGTGGCACAGACTGTTCCACCGGGTCTAGAATAATCAAGTTAGCTAGGGTCGTGTAACTCCCTACCAATATTTGATAAATTTCTGGTTTTTCTAAAAATTTTTGTCAAGGATTCGATATTTGTATGTACAGATTGAGTTTCAACAAAAGTATTTTTTTCTAAATATTAAATACTATTTCGAAAGTCTAAATGGTTTGTTGATTTTTGGTTTATGATTATTAGTAAAATAGCAATT
>JANAVB010034054.1:0-61280 GCA_029216955.1 Iris pallida
AATCCTGAACCAAATCCTTCTGGAACCATAAACCTCAATTATTACCGAAAGAATTGGTTCAGCCTAGTTAGTTCATGATTCCCCTAGAGAAGATATTTTCAAAATAACCTCAAATTTTGATTGTTATCTCCTAGGTTATTCCAAATATTTTTGTTAATTTCCCCACTCAACTTGAAACCCTACACTCTCTATGCAACTTCTTGATCAATCCAAGCTTAGGCAGTTTTTAACTCAATGCTCGAGTTCCGTGAAGTACGAACGGTCAGAGAATTGATTCCATCCTTTTAGTAAAATCTTCTTTTAAAATTGTTGAACCATTTCCCTGTTGGCTCTACTAAATCATTTTAACCAGACTTCCCAAAATCCATAAAGACATACTTCTTTTACGTCAACCCTACTCCCCATCACATTCTCAAAACTTTCCTTGGATAAGAAATTATTTCTTCAAATAATTTTAAGTGATTTATCGGGAATGTTCTCATTGACTTCTTCAACTCAACCTAAAACTCTGATTTCTCTACCTTATCCTGAGTCCAACTCAATTGGCCATACTCAAGCTTGATCAATTTCCTCAAAATCAAATCTCTTAATTCTCAAGAGCTACTGGAAACATATTCATCCTGATAAAATTTTCTTGAAACCAGTAAAACATACATCAATATCTTTTCCTATCATGAATAGAACTTTAGAACCCGTTTGAATTTCAGGAAAACTTCTTTGAAATTTTCAGGGACAAAGTTGAGAAAATATCCAAATACGACTTCGCACATTTGCGTTGTAGTAATTTGCCTGAATTATGGAAACTGCGAGTTTACTGCAGCCAGTTGCGCACTGGCGAGGCAAAAGACTCTAGAGTTGACGTGATTTCGGGTGTTCATAGATTTCCGGATATTATCGTGACTATGTTCTAAATACACCATGTTGATCTTTTGTTGCTTAGCCATGAAATGGATAAAGTTAAAAGAGTACTCGGTAACCTAAAATTATTCAAGTCATCGGGTCAAAAATTCACTGCAGTCAGGTGCACTCTGGCGAGGCATGAATCTGAGACGAAGTGATTTCAAACATATTTGGTTCCCGAATACTATTCGGACTACATTCATACCATGGTTATCTTTTGCACTATCAAATCATTCTGACTTTTGCCTGATTAGAGGATTTACATTTCCAGCAGTTGTCTCCACTTCCAGAAATCTTTTGTCACAACCAGAGATAATAGATTTCCTACAAATTTCTACTTGATCGTCCTAAAAACTTATTAGGATCAAATCAAGCTCTATTACCTCAACCTCTTTTCTGTTCAACCTTGGTACATTGCATACATATATATTCTTATACCTTATGTATTTATTCATTCATTATTATTATCATCTAGTTTCAGATTTAATTTGGAAGCTATAGGTAGTTATCTCGTGGTCTTTTCCCGCATATCTTATCTTCTGACCGTTGAGGTGAAACGACATACCTTCCATCTTTTTTCGTTTTTTTTTGATCATCACTCGACCCTCGTTGGAAATATTGCACTCGATTACATTACTATCATAGGGATATTATTCTAATCATCTCTAATATCCTACTACCGTACAACTTTTTTCAATTCTTCCTGAGTCACAAATTTTTGTACCCTATTCCAATTTGATGGGACATATGAGTTTTTTTTTCATCTTAGAAGATTCCATCATCTGCCTTCTTAAATAAAATGTCGTCCTCCACTCCTTTCTTGCTTTCCCACGAAACCTCTTTTTGGTTCTCACCTATTATATGATCCTGGTGGTACCTAGGTTCTTCCTCGTGCCTAAAATGATTTGATTACTCCAAACATTCCCGTCCCTTTTCAGATCATATTTTGATAACTCCGATTGTACCTGCTAGTTTAAAATTTATTTTGGTTAAGGCTAAGTTTTGATTGTACCCCGGCCCTGATCCTTGAAATTTCGAGGACGAAATTTTCTAAGAAGGGAAGATTGTGAAATCCAGTATTCTGTAGCTAGTTATTTAAATAGAATTTTCGTATTATTAATAAAACATTTTCAAAATTATTGTTATTAATATTATAATTATTAATTATTTTTGGATGGAAAGAATTTTGAAATTATAAATAAACTTGGATTTTGATTTTGGACCCAAACCCGAGTCCGAGCCCAGACCCAGGCCCGAGCCCATTCTTTCTATTCCTTCCTAATCCTGAATTTGACTTGGTTTTAAAAAAAAACCAAGTCTTTAGCTGGTCCCGAGGGACCAGCATTTTTCCTTAGAATGGGTAAGCCTCTATTCTCTCCACCACATATTTTTCCCCCCACATTCTTTTATAACTAACCCCACTCCCCACTCTCTTCCCGTACTTCACCCATCAGAAGACACAAAACTCCATTTTCTTTCCTTCTTCACCATTCTCACAGAGAGAATTAATCTCTCAACCCTCTCTTTCCACTCTCTCCTCTCTGGGAAAACCCATCCCCACCGAACCCTAACCCTCTACCCGACCTACCCGGCGAACTCCCCCGGCGAACTCCCCGTCGGCGCTCCCCGTCCAGCGCGCGACTCCTCCCCGCGCTGCCCTCCGGTGCGCGACAGCCGCCGACCCGCCGCCCGTGGCCGCGCGCCCCTTCCGGCGAAGTTTTGCCGCCCGCGCCAGCGGGCCAGATCCGCCCGCGGCTCCTCTCCTGCGCCACCAGCGCGCGGACCCTCTCCCGCGCCCCTTTCCGCGCGTGGTTGACCCCGTCGTCGCCACTCCCGCTGTCCAGCGCTTCGTGGAGTTCCCTGCTGCCCGGATCCGCGGAGTTTCCCGCTGTCCAGATCCGCGACCCCGTGCGCCCGATCCAGCGTTGTCCGAACGTCGTTTCGGCTCTTCCCAAGTTTTTCCTGCGGCTCCCCGCCAACGGAATTTGGTAATCCCTGTTAATCACAGTAGTTCGTCCCTCCCGTAGAGTCTATGATGAGAATCGGTCCCGATTTCCCTTTGGGAAATTCGGTTAGCTACGTTAGCATATTCTGTGATTTTTGCCTGCTGGGTTTTGTGTGTTGTTGGTTTGATTGCGTGATTCCCGGGTATTTCGGGAAGTTCTGTTGGTTGGGAAATTATTTCTGGTGGTTTGGAAAGTTAATTGGGTTATATTTTTGGGATTATTATTGGTTGGAACAATTGCAGGTTTCTGTGGCGCATTTCCCAGTTTTGGGTTTGTCCCGAAATAGAGGAAATGCTGCCCAAATTTTTATAAAACCTTATTCAATTTGATTTCAAAATCGGTTCTCGGAAATGAATTTTAAAACTGATTTTCGGGCGACGACCGTACCGGTCTGTGGGCCCTGGCGAAATGCAAACGCACCGGTCCGACCGGGCGTTGTGGTATTAGCTGGATTTTGATGATGGACCGAGTTTGAGACTCTTAGCATTTTTTAAATTATATTTAGGCTATTATTTTAGATATTTATTTACCGCATTTTATTTAGTAATTAAATTATTTTCCTCTTATTTGATGTAAAAAAAGATTGTACAGGGCATAAGCCCACTCTAGGATGTTTAGCTGTGCCTTTGTATTGTGTAGCGTAGATTTTACTTTCTTTTCTGGGTGGATGTGATCTTGGGTGGTTTTGATTAGACGTTTAAAACGTAGTTAGAACGTAATCTGTTCTCGTCTATAATTAATTGAGAATTAATTAAATGGATGAAAAATTAGTAAATAACTAGTCCATGATTTATCATTAAAAGAAAACTATATTTTATAAATATATTACAAAAACACAAAGTTTTCCAAAGTTAATTGGTCCTTGTTATTATTTCCAAATAACCAAATTAATCGGTTTAATCAACGCACGTAGTACGACGTAATCGTTAGCTGTAAATTAATACAACTTAAAACCTGACTAGGACTTACTACTAGAGATTGCAACTAGCACACTTAGCCTGGTTATTCAAGGTTCTAAGTCGAGTTCTCAACTGTAGGAACTCGAAGTTACAACTGACGTTCCACCTCGGTACCGACTCGTCTTTCCAGTCATTCTAATACAAGGCAAGTTTCGAACTGTGTATTCCTGTATTTTATTTAGTAAAGTTAAGCTGCATGTTAAACCACACTGCTGGCACGGAACTCTACCGACTGTTACTGTTACTGAATCTGGGACTGGGGAATAATGTAGGCATTTATGACCAAAGCCCCTTTTGACATTCCAGTGTTAGCTTACCCCTCTTACACACGGGGATAAGCCATATCGTATCGCTAGGATACTACTGCTCAACCCAAGCCGGTCATAGACGTTTGCATATTCAAAACACAAGAACTGTTTTAAACTGCTGAAAATCATTATTTCAAACTGTTTACCTTGCACTTTTCAATTACTATTTAAATTATGAGATGCATGTTTCGTTCTTGCTCCCTCCTGACTGGAGACAACATTTTAGGTAACACTGAGAATGATGAGCTATACTATAATAGCTATTACGACCCGGTCCTCTACCCTGCGACGGTACCGGAGCCGTCCCTGGAGGACGCTGATCCTGGGACTGCTGAACCTGATGTCTAGATAGTTTCCTTTTCTGCATTTCTTTTATTTGGAGTTGTAGTTTTATTTCAGCATTTCCCTTCCAGTTGTATTTCTGAATATTTTGTTAAACAAAGTTTCAATTCCGAATATAATAGTTGTGACAAATGTACTTGTGTTGTTGTGAATACCTGCAATGGAACAGCTTACTACCGCCGTCACCACGGTACAGGCTGGGCATGGTCCGGTTCGACCCATTAACTTGGGATCGGGTCGTGACACATTCACTATTATCCACTCACTCACATTATTCTGATACACTTCATAGAGCACATCCATGTCTGCACACCACTGTGACACACACTCTTCATCACTTGACACTTGTTCATATTTACTGTACACTAAACTCTCTGATATTTTATGACACTTGTAGCATGCTTTGCATTTCTGATACCATTGACACACTTGGACACTCGAACACACACTTGTATTGGCCACACATGCATTTAGTCTACCTCCTCACTTGCATTCAATTTTAGAGTATCATTTCATTTTGAATGTACATGTATTAACCATTAGTAGACCCCCCATCCTTGTATAGATCAGTCAAGACACTAACTTTTCTGTCCCATTTAACTTTTGTTCAGTCCTCTTTATGTAGTAGTGAGGATATGAGCCATTATACGTGTGTGTGTGTGTGTGTGTGTGTGTGTGTGTGTGTGTGTGTGTGTGTGTGTGTGTGTGTGTGTATGTGATTTTAACCTTGATTGAGTATCAATTATGAGCTTGATTGAGTAGCAGTAGTTATATAGGTTGAAAGGAGGGTGGATTTATGTGAAATATGAAATAATACAAGGGAAGAATATAGGAGCAGTATAAGAGGATGTACAGTAATCCATAACAGTAGGATATATGTAGCCTACTGTAGTTAGAAACTTTTGCTATGGAGTCAGACATAGCATATTTGTGAGGAGTATCAGCATAGTTAGTATCATGTGTTAGTGTGGTATCAGTTAGATATCATATGATAGGATACCTATATATAGGTGTTACCTGATATAGAATTTGAGGGTATGTAGTGTCAATTGTATTAGAGGAGTTAGATGTTAGTGTTTGTGAAGTTGTATTCAGTTAGTAGATAGGGAGTGGAGCCTCTTGGCAATGTTTTGCCCTTGGTAGCATAGCACTTGGCTTGCATTGCCTTGCATATGCCTTGCTTGGCTTAGCCATAGCAGCAGCAGATGCAATTGCAGTAGCAAATTACAAGTAGCAGCCTTATGTAGGAGTTGTTAGAATAGAAAACTCTTTATGTTCAGTCATTGGTGAAGGTTGGGTGGATGTAAGTAAATTAGAAGGATAGATGAGTTGGGGTTGCATCTATGATGAAGGCATAACCTATTTTGATTTTAGTTTTCATGATCAGTCTAATTATGTTTCCTTGGCATCTCCTTATGTTGCCCATATGACCTCTAGGTTCATTCCTATATAGGTTTTCTTATGAGTGTTATTTGAGGGTTTGTTATCTGTATGAAGACTTTATGGGCATGAGGGATGTAAGATTATGAGGACAAAAGGGAAACCTTTGGTGCTCTATTCACTGGTGAGAGGGTTGTGTAGGTTACTATTTAAGAGAGGGAGGAAACATATGCATGTCTGTCACACTAGTGACAGCACACATGACATGTGTGAGAGTGTAGGATTGGTAAAATACCTAGGTTCGTGTCATGTAAGGGTATGACAGTAATGTCATAAGTGTGAGAGTGATTTAGAGTGGGAGTACTATATTATAGAGTTTATACTTTTACTATATAATGGTTTATAGGGCAATTCAATGTAAAATAGACTCAATTAACTAAAGTTGACCAATGTAACCCTAGAAGTTTGACTTTGACTCTTAGTACGACCAATGGTTGACCAATTGACGCTTTGACCTAGAACTAGCCTAGTTGACCTAGTTTGACTAGATAGTTAAACAAACCCAAGATGTTGACTTGGTTTCACTGAGGGTTGACCAAAGTTGACCAGGAGTTGACTTTGACTTAGATTGACCTAGAATCATGTAGATTGTATTACAAACTTTAATTATTATATATTGACGCAGGCCACCCCTTCTTCTTCCTCTCCGAATCCTATCCTCTCTATCTAGCAATCGCAACGACGCCATCAGCGGCCTCTCTTCGAGCGTCTCCAACGATCAACGATTATCCATCGAGCTTCCTCGTTGAGGATCATCCAGCGAAAACTCCGAAAGTCCTCCATCACTCATCTAAACATACACTGCTTATTAAGGATTTGTATGTATTTGAAGTTGTCTTGCTATTTTGAACTAGATGAGTTGCAGTTCATAGCGAAAACATAATTTAAAGCAGTAAGCCATAAGCATTTCATATCAAATCTTACCACGGTCTTGCTCCTTCCTGCATAACACAGATATAATACTTACTACTACACAAGGCAATAGATGAGCATGATATCTATCTTATATGCGGTCATTGGTGATATTGACACCATGAAGGATGATTAGTAGCATTATGATGTGCCCTATCAGCCCGGGTTGCAAGTGCCTCATGCCGAAGCATGATTTCATAATTTTCTCCTAGGTCGATTCGGTTTTGCTGCCCCAGATACCGTTTTGAGGAAATCTAACCCTGTGCACAAGTTGTCTATGACCATTCGAATGAATGAATAGTTAAGCCATGAAACAGATGCATGACACAAAATAGAATTATGCAGCAAAATCCATAAACTCATGCAACAGATTCATTTTTCTCAAATCCATATGTTCTAATTTGGCGTCCCGCAGGCACCAAATACTTTGAGACACCATGCCACGATTCAATGTTTCAACGTTCTTTCTTCCAATAGTTTCACGGTTTCGAACCAAAAATGCTCGCCTCGATGTGACCTGGTCAAGTTAAGTTTTAGGCCTAACTTAGACTAGCTATGCTACAATTATCCCATGTTCTTTATCTCAGTGACACATCATGTATTTAACCAGGCATCGTCGATTTAAAAGTTTGAACGAAACTAATTTATTGACGGTAAAGGAGTAGAAAAGAAGGGGCCGAACCACCCACCAAGTAGGAAATGCGTCGAGAGTACGAGATCGCTTTGCAATGATCAAATATTAGTTACATGAACTTCTGCAATGGCACAAACATCATTAGAATCCTTCTTAAATCCTTCCTCTCGAAATTATCAAAGATGCATGCAAAAATCGACACGAAAGCACTCATCAAAACCAAGCAGCAAAAACATCAAGAAAACCTAAGAAAACCAACAACAGATCGGTCCCGTCGAAGGGACTCTTATATAGAGCTCACTCGCCTAGATACAGTCCATGGCATCTAGGACTTATTCCAATAGAAGTCGATCCATTAGTTGGATCGGTTCTCATATCATTCATCCAAATCAATTTTATTGATGCCAAAAAGGTTTTCTTATACCAAACTCATCGCTGAGTCATCCTAGCCATCCGTGTTCCCAACCAAGTCGGACTTGCTACGAGCCTATTACGTAGTACGTCGCCTAACAAAAGTGGGGTACTACATTCCATTAATATGTTGCTGGACACATACCGACACAACTTTTTGTCATTCGTCAGATTTTGTCTAAGGGCTACCGATATTCAAACATGGTCGGTTGTCACAGACTTAGCATTTTCCCTACACTTTGACCCGTGAGACGCACAAGCTTTCTACTCGAAGACCTGTGCCAGCCTTCCCCAAACGCTTAGCTAGATCGCTAAGTCGATATTAAGAATAATATGGAGCAAAAAAAGAGATTAGAAGTATCGAAACTTCTCTATACTAGAAAGAGATTATAAGTTTGGATGGCGAGAAACAAATGAGGTCTCCCACTTATTTATAGTGCACATAGGGCTTGCAAGAAAATTCTAGAAACAGAATATTCCAGGGATTATTCTGGAAAACTCATGAACCTAGATATTTATAAGGAGGCTTCTAGAACATCTAGAAAGTTCATGAGTCTTTATGAAAGATCCCGAGTCTTCCAGAGGATTCTCATCTTCTATAATATTTATGAGTCTTCCAGAGGATTCTACCATCTTCTAGAAAGTTCAAGAAGCTTTCAGCATAACCCAGCTTCGTCTACAGTTATGCAAGTCCATCTCGGTGGGGTACAAACTTTTGGGTATGACATTCTTCCCCACATGTTTTATAGACACCCTTGTCGATGGGTGCACTAAGTCTTATAACAACATCCACTCTCATAGGCATGGTCGATGTGCGTCATCCCTTTCTCGTACGGTGCTTCCCAGACTTGCCCATCTTCTTCTCAAGATCGAAACCAAACTAGTTTATCGCACCAATTCTGGCCTCAGTTTGTGCCCTTCTCGGCACAAGATGAATCTCGTACGGGCTATCGAGTTGCGATCTCCTTCGTCTCGTGGCTGCACATAGTTCCCTACACCTCCGCGTGTGCTAGTCCCATTGCAACTCTATCGACCCGAATGTCCCCCACAAGCTTTGAACAACTCCTTGCACGAGCCACTCCACTTTGTCGCCTCTACCTCTATACAGCCCACTGTTTGCCATAACAAAAGGTTATACGAACTTTTTGTATAATAAACATAAAAAAGAGTATAATCGATTCCTAAATAGGAGATCTAAGTATAAAATTTCTGAAAAAGTGTGACGGTGGAGGTCGAGCACTACAGCGGCTCCTTTACTCCGTTAACGATCTGACGATGAGTTAAACTTGCTTTGGCTTTCTGGTGCTGGTTGTCACGACCCGTACCCGGAATAGGGGCACGAGTGCGTGAAAGCGTCCCAGCCTACGTCACAGAAAAGACGTAGAACGTTGTCTAGGTCTACTATCTAACAACAATTGTAATATCAAAACTGTCGAGAATGGTCAACTCCGAACGGAGGGACAAGCATTGAATATAATATACTCAATCATAATATTCTATGAAAGATAGATGATACTGAAAGATAAAGACAACAAGATATTAAAATATCATCCATAAAATCCGATAGGGGAATAATACAAGTCTAGAGTCAACAATCTCAAATACAAATAATAAAATAATAACATGCCAAAGTGTAATCTAGAGACAAAGTCCAGTACCAAACTAATCTAGCTGAGCTACCCCTAAAGCCTCAACGGCTGGAACTAACCCCTGCTGGACAAGGGTCTCCCTGTCTACGCCCACTACGTCATGAGGACCATAGTAGGTAGGACACTCGTCCTCCCCATAATTTGTAAAATTTTGTCAACTTATCCAGTCAGGATGGAACGAGCACAAATCTCCAATAACAGTTCTAGTTAGACGATAAAGAATATATAGCAGTAAATAGAGAGAATATGAAAAGTAAATTAATATGTACATGAATCATGATAAGGCATATCAAGACTGTAAATGAATGAAAGACCAAGAGAACAGTGTATATCATGTATAGGAGTCAAAAAAACTACTATCTATGTGAGTTAGCACTAGTTTCAACATATGATTGGCTTAGGAACATGATACAAGATTTGGCCTGGTTAATCATACGTGAGGTGTATGATTAACACTGTTCAAGGTTCAAGACTTGATACAAGAAGGATATTGATCCCATATCTACGATAATACCCCCGCTTCTGACTAGTATAATGGATCCAACCATGACATGTTATGATACATATTCTCTGAGAAGGTCGCAAGCCCTTCACAGGAATCGTGTCTACACAATGCACGAGAAAGAAGGAGTCTTACATAAGGTATACCAAGGAGTACAAGGAATAACATCTCATGACGAGATCCAGACAAATACCAATCTGCGTGAACAATATGGCAAGAGAACCAGGATATCTATACTAAATATAAGAAATATAGATGTTATCAAAACAGAAATATTATCAGAGAATGTACTTACCTGAGATCCGATAGAAAATGTCAACAGTGCATCGAGGCTCATAGTGAAGTCACGGACCTAAAGATGAGATGTACATGAGTTAAATAGGGTTTAACAGTGTTAGGCATAATTTTCTAGTGCATGCTATGCAAATCTAGGTCAAACTCAGTCAAGTAAGTCAAACTAGGTCATACTAAGTCAAACTAGGTCATACTAGGTTAATCTAATCCATACTAGGTCAAGTCATACTAGGTCAGACTAGGTCAAACTAGATCATACTAGGTCAATCTAGGTCAAGGGTTAACTTATAATTGACTTTTTGTCAACTAGTCAACTCTGGTCAATTCCTAGTCCAATCTAGGTCAAACTGGATCAATGGTTGACCTACAGTTGACTATTGGTCAACTGGTCAACTCTGGTCAACTCCTAGTCCATTCTAGGTCAATTTTGACTTTACTTTAATTTTGAGTCAAAATAGTCAACCTTGGCCAAACAAGGTCAAATCTAGTCTAAGTATCATATTTCTAAACTTTACCTACCAAGATACCATATACCTTGCCCCTATTGGTATCCCAATACCAATACCTTGGTTGGAAGTCCAATACCTTAGTCTAGGTAAACATACCTTAACACCCAATACCTATACTTAGATTATCTAGTACCTATCTATATACCCCAAGCTACTAGTTAACCAATACCCTAGCTCTCTAATACTAATACCTTAGCATCTAATACTAATACCTTAGTTACCTAGGTAAACCCCCTTACCTTGTGATAAGGTAAATCCATTACCTTAAGGTAAGGTAAACTCTAAGGTATTCTAAGATACCACTTATCTAGATATCTAACTCTAATTCTAACATATCTATGGATAATAATTCTAGCTAATTAGGATACTAACATATCCTAACATATGTATCCTAGATATCCTAACATATCTCTAACATATACCCATATCCTAACTTACCTTAACTAATCACTTAACATATCTAAGATACTAAGATATCTATATACACTAATATAAGAAACTAACTCAACTCTAACATCTAACCATCTAACATATATCCATCAAACCATCTAACCTTTACTAACACTCATACACACATAGACACACACAAGCAAATGGAGCAAATGGGGTAAGGCAAATGGCTGCAAGGGGCTGTCATTGCTGCTGCCAATGGCAGCACTACCTGCTGCTACTCCGCTCTTATTGCTACTGTAGCTAGCTGCCTTTGATGCTGCTAAGCCTGCTGCAGCTGCTGCCTAATGCAGCCAACTGCTGTGGTGATCCCCCTTCTCTACAACACTCACACACTCATCTCTATCTATCTATCTACTCAAATACACAAATACACATAACACTCTATCATCACACACAACTCACTACTCCCCTCACAAATACATACACACAACACACAACTCACTTCTCCCCTCTCCATACACAACCAGAATAAGTCGTTTTAGCGACGCCTAAAGACGTCGCTAAAACGACAAATTTTGTCACTAAAAATATTTAGCGACGAAATTACCGACGTTTTAGGCTTGTCGCGAAAATATAAGTCGTTGATCTTCAAAACGTCGCCAAACGTCGCAAGTCCCGACGTTTACCGACGTATATATACGTCGGTATATTACCGACGTCTACCATCGTGTCGTCAGTGGATTAGCGACGTGTTTAACGTCGCTACGCGTCGGTAAATTTACCGATGATTACCGTCGTGTCGTCGATGGTTTAGCGACGTGTTCAAAGTCGCTACACATCGGTAAAATCCTAGGAATTTACCGACGTTTACCATCGTTTAAAATGTCAATAAATGTCGGTAATTCCTGGAATGATTACCGACGTGCACCGACGTTCTCCGACGTATAAGGACGTCGATAAACGTCGGTACCCTGGAAAATATTGTAGATTTACCGACGTTTACCGACGTAAACGTACGTCGGTGGACGTCGATAAATATCGCTAAATCTACAAAAAAAAAATACAAAATGTCCATTTGCACAACATTTGGTTCCCTGTTTTGCTGAACACAACATTTAGTTCCCTGTTTTGATAAATCTGCACAGTCCCCTCAAAATCTGGAATATGTAAACACAACATTTGGTTCCCTGTTTTGCTGAACACAGGCCATATACACACACACCCATGTGAATGACACACAATCACACACACATTTTTCCTCACTGTACACAGGTTTCAGTCCCTATAACCAAGTCTACAACAATCACACAACAACAAGTATCCAAATAACCAAGTCTACACCAAATAACAAAGTCTACAACCAAATAACCAAAGTCTACACACAACCAACAAATAGAATAGGATCCAAACATCCAAATCTACACAACCAACAATATCCAAGTCACAAACAAAGAATGAAACAAACACAAACAAACAATCCTAACTAGGACTACTAGGGATCTGGTACAGGAGGGGCACCGTCGCGATGAAGGGATAAAACAACTCATACTCCTCAAGTGAAGTCGATACCGATGGAGCAGGCAGTGACGTCGGTGGAGTCGGTGTCGAAGAAGAAGGCGGTGGAGGCGGCGGAGTTGACGATGAAGGCGCACCCGGAGGACCAGTACGCTCCAACGCTGTAAGTCGCTGGTGGTATGAATCCATGATAGATAACATTCTATCACTGCTCTGGACCTTCGAATCCTGCGCCAATCTCAGACTCTCGGCCATGGTCACCTGTCCTGTCTGCAGCTCCGTCACCGTGCGCTCTAACCCTCCAACGGTGTGCTCTAACCCTCCAACGGTGTGCTCTGTCCTCTCAGTCGTCTCCATGAGGTCCATAATATCGTGGTCGAGCGCATCCAATCGTGCTAGCAGTGCAGGATCGTCCGTAGGGTGCTGAGACTGCTCCTTGATCCATCGTAGCAGGTTATCACGGAGAGACTCCATCATCTGGTAGACTCGGGCAGACTCCTGGGACGGCTTTGGACCATGCACACTAGCAGGAGATGCCCTAGAGGACTGGGTCGCAACTAGGGCGCCATAGGATCCCGTACCGTAGTACGTACCCCTACGGAGTCCACCAGCGGCGGCAATCCACAGTTCGTCCGCCGACAGAGCTTGAGTGGGCTGCGAGAAAGTACCGGCCTCTCCTGCATCAGGTGGACTAGCAGCCGCCCGTTCCCGCAGCCTCTGATACTCGGCCTAGAAAGTATGGATAGTACTCTATAATTTCTAATTTCTAATTAATGTACTTATTATTACTAACTACATGAATATTTATTTGCATCATATTTACTAAGTTATATTAAAATTGACACGAAGTATTATATTAAGATAACATATTGTAATACTTACATAGGTCTGCTCGACCCTCTCGTCAATAAGGTCTTCGCCCTTCTGATGGGTGGCCAGGAAGACGGTCACCATGTCGGCGTTACCGACCTTCCTTACCTGTAATTAAATATATTATCTTAGTAATAATTTATCGATTTTGCATTAAAATAATATTTCTAAAAGAGAAAGACATACCAGACGACAAAAATGTTCCGTCATCGGAATCGACCCACCGTACCACTTTGAGGCATGTTGCCTAGCCGCCTTGGCCTTCTCCGACTTCTTCTTGTACCTTGGCTCGTCGAATCGAGCCTTCATCGCATTCCACTGATCTGGGGTGATCCAACCTTGGATCGGCTTTCCGGCACGATCACGATCCTTCTGATCATTAATAGCGTCGCAGATCAGCTTGGCAGCGACGGCAGAAAACATTCCCTCGATAAGCTTGGCCCGATGCGATGGATAGAAAAATATATCCTAGAAGAACGCAAACCAAATATTTATCAGTTATATATAATATGCAAAAATTATATAATTCATGTTAAAAGCAAATATATTTTAACCTTGAAGCGCGCAAACCAGTAGGCCTTCCTCTCGTCCGGAGCATCAGAGTAGTTAATCCAAGCACCACCATAATTATGCCTCAGCATGTGGCCTAGACGTCTCTGTGGCTCTGGGGGACGATATCTATACAAACATATTATATTCACGAAAAAAGTTAATTTATGATAAAAACAGAAAAAAAATTATAAACCAAAATACCTACTTTGTACCGTCAGCCCAGATCTCCGTCCTCCTCTCCTCCGGAGGTACGCACACATCATCTGTATGATGCTGGTCGGCCGTCGGCGCAGCCTCCCCCATCTTCTCATCCGTCTCCATCGTCGTATCAGCAGCAGGAACGCTAGACGGGAAAGCACTCTTAACAGGCCTGGAACTACTCGTCCTAGGAGATATGCCACGTGACATCATCCCAGCAGGCCCAGTTACTGTCCGATATGGAGGAGTAATCGACGACGAGGATCCAGAGCCTGTACCAGTAGGAGGTACCGAAGGAAAACTTCGTCCTCTAGCAGTACCTGTAGGAAGTACCGGAGGATCATGACCTCGTCGTCCCCCTCGGAACGCTCCGCGACGACCTGCCATACCTGATAACAGCATATGATAATACAACAAATAATAGAGACTAGAAATATGAAAGTACAACAAATAATAGAGACTAGAAATATGAAAGTACAACAAAGACAAGATAATAACCAAGAAAACATATGATGATACATTCTACAATAAATATCTAAGTCCAGATAATATATTCTAGAAGAAACATCTAAATTCAGATAAGTATATCTCTCTCAATCATCTTTAGAATAATCATCTTGTTCGTCTTCCTCGACCTCATCTTCCTCTTTCTCCTCATTCACTTTCATCTTCGCCTTCGTCGGCTTTGTCTTCCTCTTCGGATAATTCTACATCTTCTACATTATGTGTCATGTAATACGTAACTTCCGTGGAGTCCATATCGACAATATTGGTTACAAGAGGTAGCTCGTCCTCCTGGTAAGCTTTTTTGTCAACATCAAAAGTATCTCTGGCTTTAGTCTTGCATACTGCCCACCAGTCCGACTTCGTTGCTCCCCGTATCTCTTCGTCATTCAAATATCTCTTCTTCATTTTTTTCGAAGGCTTTCCGGACGCATTGAATACTTTCAGTATTCCATCATTAAATTCTTGATATCCGTCGTCGTTTCTCGGAGCCCTCGTTCTATTCGTAGCAACATGAGGTTCAAAATAGGAGGAGCAGAAATTTGTAATCTCCTCGAGAATATAGGCTTCACAAATAGAACCCTCGACCCGAGCCTTATTTTTCACCTTTTTTTAGGTGATTCAAATGTCGCTCGAACGGGTACATCCGCATCGAAAACCATGTTCACCAACCCATCGTCGTAAAGAGCATTGTTGTGGACATCCACATAAGGCTCGTACTCCAATGCTAAAGACACAAGTTCTCCGTGCTCGCTCCACTGATAGTAATTCGGCGTGAAATTCTTCGAGTATAAATGATACGTGACATCCACTTCTGGATGATATTTCAAGTTGCGACATCTCACACACGGACACTTAATTTTGGTACCGTCCATGTACTGAGGGAACGCCTCGGCAAACTGTAGGAACTGGTGTACACCCTCTATGAATTTATCCTGCACACCGCACATGTCATCAGGATGACGGTTGTACATCCACGAACGATTCTGCCGATAGTAATTCAGCTCCATAATTCTGTAAGATAGATACATCAAGGTAGTAAATGATATGCAAGTGTCAAAGCTTTGAAATAGTAGCTCAACCGAGGGATAGAGTTAATTGGAAGAAGCTACTGGGGAAAGTGAAGACCGACATAAACTGATGACGAACGAAAATCAGGGTCTCAAAGCTGGAACAAGTCAAGTTGTGCTTTGGAAAAAGAACTCTTGCAAGCTCTTTGTTCACAAAGCAAGCTATAAATAGAGAATACAGAACAAATATCGAGTTCGTAACTCAAGTATAGAGCATACAAGAGTCATAAACTCGGGAGATGTTCTGCATTCGTTATATCTTGCTTTGTGCACAAAGAGCTTAACAAGAATAGAACATATCCAAAACAAAACTTTACTTGTTACAACTTTGATCCCCAAATTCTCGTTTGTCAGTTCATGCGGTCTACACTTTTCACAGTATATGTACACATGACATTTTACGTTAAATGGTCAAAGATTATCGGTCATCTTCTTTTCGCATTGCTAACTTTTGTTTTGCGTGTTTGTACGTACGGTGGTCAGAGATTATCGCGACGGCATATTGAATCAGATGTTCGCAAATCAGTTGGTTTAGAATGTTAGGTTGCAGATATTGAAGTGGATAGAGGTAGGTTACAGATATTGAAGTGGATAGATGGATATTTGTATGAGTTAGCTTCAGTAGAAAGACTGTGACTATGTATGAGTCATATTAGAGGAGTTACTCTGCATAATCATGTACTAAGTATAAGATATGGGTTAGGGCTTAATGGGCTAAGCTAAGCTAGGAGTCCAATAACACCAATAGTAATGTCTGTAACTAGGGTATTTGTGAATATTATGTATCAATATGAGAATAAAGTTTGGGTAGTAATTTAGCATATTATTTATCTTATATCTAGAATACCCTAATTTAGCCAAAATTTGAGCACATAGGTGTCATAGTGTGCGCGTCAGTGTTGTGTCATGTGTCAAAGTGTGTGTGTGTGTGTGTCAATTCTAGGTCCCCAAGTCATTTCTAGGTCACACTAGGACAACTGGGTTAATACCTTGCCAAACTTGGTCAAACTAGGTCACACCTAGGTTTTTAGGGCCATACGTTGCCTTACCAAGGTATTCTAGTCTATACTAGGCTAATACCCTATGTATTTGCCCTACCAATATCCTATTCACATAGGTAAAACCATTACTATGGCCTATTTACCTAATTACCTATACACTAGCCTATCCTTAACTCTAGTAAAAACCAATACCCAAACTCAATACCCCATACACTACAACATAGGTATCTCCCATACCCATGTGTCAACCCATTACCTAAACCTATAGGCTTCCTAAACCTATATACCTAGTCACTCTAGGTAAAGCCATTACCTATACTCATAGGTAAAACAATTCCTATCTTGAAGTTACCTATACTTATTGTCTTAGTCCTTATCTATACGTATTATCCTAAGGCCTCGTTTGGTTCACCGATTTAAGAAACTAGGAAAGGAAAGTTGTTCCTTTCCTTTGTTTGGTAACCACAAACTTGAGAATCAATTTCCTCACAAGGAGGAAAATTGGAGGGAATATGGTTCCACTCATGACTCGAATATCAGAGCTAATCGTCGAGCTTGAAATAAGTGATAATGTACAAATTGGAGGGAAAATTGGCAGGGTTACCACCTTGTCAACTGGGTAGTTTGTAGAAGGAAAGACTTCTTAATGTGCAAATCGTTCCTAATTACAACTGATAATGTTAAATGTTATACATAAATGTACATGTTCTGTATTCCACCTACCTGTTCATGTGTACCCATGGACTGAACTCTAATGAGATAGACTGCAACATGGTTATGTGGGCTGAACACATACCTAGGGTGGACTGAAACATGATATGCAGTGTGTTATACAACAAGATGGACAGGTAATGCAATAGGCACATGTGGGCTGAACACATACCTAGGGTGGACTGAAACATGATATGCTCTATGGTATGCAGGACAGATTCATGTAAGTGGATTAATACCCAATTGTGACAGGGACTGTCCTCATAGGCAGTACAGGACCCGGGCTAAACCAATATCCACTTCTAACTTGAGCCATTCCTCTTCCTTCGACTGATACTAACATCAATGGAAATTGTTACAACCATAGGAGTGGACTGTACAGTAGTAATGAACATGTGATGGCTGCTATTTAAGGGACTGAATAATTACTTAACATCTGAACCTTATACTTGTAACAATACCTTAGCTAGGGACATGAGCTCTGGTATTGCAAACGAGCCAAGCCGAGCCAAGCTTTTGTAAGCTTG
This sequence comes from Iris pallida, assembly GCA_029216955.1. NCBI lineage: Eukaryota > Viridiplantae > Streptophyta > Magnoliopsida > Asparagales > Iridaceae > Iris > Iris pallida. Next base: position 18,208 of record JANAVB010034054.1, read on the forward strand.
AGCTTGGCTTGACTAGAATTAATCGAGTTCGAGCTCGAGCTCAAGCTTGATAAATTTTTTATTTTAGTGCTTGAGCTTGGCTTGAGCTTATTTATATTAAGCTTGAGCTTGGCTTGAGCTTGTTTATATTAAGCTTGAGCTTGGCTTGGTTTGAGCTCGAGCTTGTCTTGATAAGCAAGCTTGATTCAAGCTTGATAAACAAGCTCGATAAGCTCATATCAAGCTCGTTAAGCTTCATTTCAAGCTTGTTCACCTTTATTTCAAGCTTAATGAGCTCGATTTCAACATAGTTACGCTTGAATTCAAGTACCTGTAATTTAACAATTTATTTATAAAAATTTAATTAAAAAAGTTCCTTCATATCAATTATTAAGGACATATAAATATAAAAGCACACAACCATATCATTATAGAAACATTCATAAAATTAGAATTCAACAAACAAACGAGCTTCTAAACAAGCTCCTAAACGAGCTTGGCTCATTTGCAGCCCTAGACATGAGCTCGACTTGAGCTCGACTTGTTTACTAAACGAACCAAGCTCAAACGAGCTTTTATCGAGCCGAACTTCGAGCAGCTCGCAAACGGCTTGGCTTATTTGCAGCCCTAGACATGAGCTCTGGTATTCGAACCCCCAATTGATGCACAGTATATGTCAAAGTGTCCAAAGTGTCCACTTGTGTGTCAAAGTATCCACGTGTGTGTCAAAGGGTCGTGTCTGTGTCGCATCAGAAAAAGGGAGATAGGGTTAGGGTTTACCGACACAGCGTTGGGGTTGGGTCGGGGTCGCCGGGGCTGGAGCAGCGGCGGAGGAGACTGGTCGGGTGGTCGTCGGAGGGAGTGAGTCGTCGAGGAATGGGGTCGTCGGGCAGGGGGTCGCCACGAGCGGGAGATTAGAAAATTTTGGGTAAAAAAATAAAAAATCGATCAAGCCAGAACCCTATATAAAATATTTTAGCGACGTCATTTAAAGACGTCGCTAACCGTCGCTATTTATTAAAACCTGGCGACGTCATAAAAGTGGCGTCGCTAAACATCGCTGAATAAAAAAACAGTGACGTTTTGCGACTAGAATGCGACACCAGTTGTCCAAAACATTAATGGTGTCGCTAACTGTCGCTCAAACGTCGCTGATAGTGACGTTCAGCGACGTATATATAAAACATCGCTAAAAGCACAAAACTTAGCGGCGTATTTATCTGGAGTCGCTAATTTCGTCGCCATTATGACTTATTTTGGTAGTGATACGTTAATCAAACCCCCTTCTCACCTCACCCGCAAGCCACACTCTCAAAGACACAACACACACTACCACATACAAACTCACACCCTATCACATATACACAAGACACATATCAATATATATGTACAAAAACCCCCAAATCAGTCCACATACATAATATATACCAAAAATTTATATCTCTACATAAAAATATGATTTGTAGGCTAAAATACATAGATACTAGCATAGGTATTCAAATGAAAACTAATATAGACATCCTAACCATGGCTAATCTACTCTCTAACACATAAATCTGAAATTAGAAGACAATATAGCCTATGGGGCATAAACACAAACACTTGGTAGCCACCCTCAGAATTTTGCCTTGGGTGACACAAAACACATCCTAACCTCCTAATGATGACTCAAAAGAGCCTCAAAATCAAACCTAAGGGTGGTACATGCATGAGGGTGGTTCCTATGAATGCAAAACTATAAAAAATGCAAGAAAAGATGAATTAGAGAGAGGGTTTTACCTATTATGAGTTGTATCCCAATGATTCAACCAAAGGACACGGTTCCGACACGAAAATTCCTTGAAATTGGACTCCTCTCCTAGTTCCTTGCTCCCCACTCCAAGTAGGCACCTCCTCCTTGGTAGATTGAGTGGAATAGAGGAAGAAAGACTTGATTTGTGAGATCAAATCAAGAGAGAAGCTCTCAAGTTTGGGGAAGAACTCAAAATGAATGAAAAGAACTACCAAATGAAGGGATGGAGAGATCCCCTCCTCATGTGGCCGGCCCTAAAGGGGAGCCCTAATGGGTTTGTGAAATGTCCATGATGCCCTCATCTAGTCTCCATTTGGTTTATTTAAGTCATATAATAGGGTCAAGTTTCTAATCTCCAAATGAACCAATCTAATCATGTGGGATTAGCCTAATTGTACTAGACTAATAAGTTGGGTTTGTGGGCCATACCTAGCTAATCATTGGGTCCCGACTAGAGTCTAAGCTACCCGGGCCACTAACATAAGTCAAAACTAGACGAAACTCAAATCCGACTAAACTAATCCCTAAAAATATATAATAAATAAATATTCACAAAAATATTGGAATATAAAAAATAACAAAATTACCCTCATTTTTGAAAATAGGCAGTTATACTGGTGATTGAAACTCTAGGATTGCCAATCAAGAGGGTACCAAAGTTGAAGCTTTCGAAACCTCTTTATCGAAAAAAAAACTCATTCTATTTATAGGAGAACACATATGTGATGTGCGTAAGGATTGTGCAGGAATACTGCATGTAGAGATGTGAGAGAATCTCGAGGTTGTACGATGGAGGCTGCTGCTGAGCTGACACGTGGCAGACGCTGGGATTTCTTTTATCAAGATCTTTGGGAGAGTTATCAACAACTGAATAAACGACATGTGGCATGTATTTATTGTTGATTGGATGAATCTAAGCAAATTTTGTTCCTATCTTCGAGGTTGGATTTTGTCTTATCTTGGGGGGCATTGGTTTAAACAAACCGATTGGATATGGCCCTCGTTTAGAAGAACAAAGTTCATCCTTATATGTGGTTTAAATAAACCGATTAGGATAGGGCTCTTATCAACAGAATCGAACTCTGTTATATTTTAAGAGCAGTGGTTTAAACAAACTAATTCAGGTACTATCTGAAAAGATACCCGTAGAACCATGCCACATGCGCTTCTAGCGAAGCTTCAATGTCACTGTGCTTCTAGGCTACTAGTAGACTGTTCTTCAGGTGTCGAAGTTACTATGCTTTTAGAGTGACGAGGTGACTGTGCTTCAAGCGACGGAGTCACTACGCATTTAGGGCGACAAGTGGACTTGTGCTTCAGGCGACGAAGTCACTGTGCTTTAGGGCAACAAGTAGATTTGTGCTTTCGGCAATGGAGTCACTATGCTTGAGTGCGAGCAGTGGACTCGTGCGTCGAAGACGACGAAGTCACTGTGCTTCTGGGTGATGAGTGGACTTGGTCTTGACATGAAAGGAGCCTCTGCACTTTTGGACGACGAGTAGACTCGATTTTGAAGACAAAAGAGTCACTGCACTTTTGGGTGACGAGTAGACTCGGCCTGGAAATTAAAAGAGCCACTGCGCTTGTGGGCGATGAGTAGACTCAGTTTTGAAGCCACTGCACTTTTGGGTTGATGCTAGGACGCTGTAGGCTCACTGCGCTTCTGAGTCGGAGCTAGTATCTGTTGAAATCTTTTAAGAGCAATTAATGACTTTTCTTTTGGTGGACGAGTCGGTCGTCCTCTTCTTTAATTACCACCATCATTGAAGGAATTCCAAGAAGTTAGTGGCCTGGGACTCAGTCGGATGAACCTATTAAATGAGGTTCATTATGCTGTATTCTAGGTTCATCCTATTAATTTTGGGAGTCTTTGATCGACGACCACATGGCATGTGGGTTGGACCACACTCACCCTATATAAAGGGAAGCTTTTCTGAAGGGTTGTGTCTTCTTTCGCTTAACATTCCTACCATCATGCTCGATCTCAACTTAGCTTTGAACGACCTTTGGCCTTACACAAGTCGACTGTTGGTTGTGGATCCCTTCGTTCAAAGAAGCTACGTCTTTATAGAAGAATGGCTACTGGGTTTCGAGATGCACTTGAATGTTCAACGTGAGGAGTTCGAACCTGAACAACATTTTGGAGGTCTTCGAGATCAAAGCTTTCAGATTTGGATTGATTGTCAATCCGAAGAGCCACAGGTTGTGCTATGCCCTGCACAATGGCCATGTCACAGCTTGTGTTGTGGACTGAGTTCTTGCTCGAGCCAATAGCTGCTTCAGGAAGTGGCCGGCTCTGACAGTGCTGCACGTTTGGGGGGCTGCACGTCTGTGAAGATTAACCCCCTTGTATGGCACCTGTGAAGATTAACCCTTTTATAGATCTCTAGGTGCTTTAGTTCTTTTCATTATGAATCTGTAATAGATCCTTGTAGCATGATTTAAATAAAGGAGCTCTTTTCTTGTAATCAAGATGAATCTGTAATAGATCCTTGTAGGCATGATTTAATAAAGAACTCTTTATGAACTGTGGTTTCTAATCTTCTGTCTGTGCTTTTGGGTGTATACTCTTTTGTGAAGCTTTGTGTAGCGAGAACATTACCTGCGTTTTTGATATGTTTGCGCTTTTTCTTGCTTCTACAAGACCCCTTTCAAAGTGTTTCGAACTTGAGTCAAGCTCGAAATACTTTGAACAGAAGCATGACACGTGTCAAGCGAATGCCCATCACATCTACTGACAGGCTATCGTCATGCTTAGCCTTCAACATTAAATGCCTTGAGCCGTCGCTTCATTGAAAGTTTGATCACAACTCCTTGTTTCTAGGGAACGGTCATCATGACCTTAACTTTTCATTCCCACACGTCTGAAGAGTTTCCTCCATCACGAAGCGCTTTGTCTTCTTCTGGTGACATGGCCATACCCTATAAGTAGGGTCTGTTAGGAGAGAGAAAAGCTTTCTGTTTTTTTTTTTCTTTTCACGGAAGCTTTTTACTAGAGTCTTCTTCTTCTTTCAGACCCTAACTTTTTCTCTGCCATGGCTCTTAAGAAATCAAGAACTCCAAAAGCTCCTGCGGCGAGCTCCAAGAAGGCTAAAGGAAAGCGGCCCGCACCAGAGGCCGTTGATGATTTGCTGAATGTTGGTGCCTTAGTTTACAATGATGTACGGCCGCCTGTCGCAGGTAATAAACTTTGGTTCTTCTATTCTGCTGATGCATATGAGCGACTACTCCTTGGAGTATCGTCTCGTATATGTGCTGAAGCTCTTCTTGTCGATGTGCATGGCACTTTCTCTTTGGAGGGGTGTTCGTAGATGCAGTGAAGCTCTGTTCAACCGATGCACATATTCATTTTACTTTCATAAAGTACGATTGCAAGATGTGCTAAAGTTATTCCTGACATGCAGCTCTGCTAAGTAGTACCTGTACGGAGGCTATCTTGCTAAAGCGCAGTGCTACCTGGTGGTACCTGGGCGGAGGCTATTTTGCTGAAGCACAATACTACCTGGTAGTACCTGTACGGATGTTTGTTTTACTTACAAACAAATTTTAGACTTCTATTTTTCATTTTTGTGTAGTTTTCGTGACCACCTGTCTTCTCAATGAGGTTCTTTTCGACTTCTTTGTCTGCGTGCTAGGGACAAACGTCGAGCAAGAGCTTGTTAAGCCAGCCAGGAGGTCGATCGTCGAAGATCAACCAGAGGGGCGACTGGATGAAATACAGGAGCAGTGTCTGGGCTATTTTGTGTATGCTGAATCAGAGCAGGCTGACACCTTCTCTTGATGCTGACGCAGGGGTGTTAAAGCCCCAGGTTCTTTTTGGCGATCAATTGGTTCTAAAGGAGATGGGCCTCCTTGTACTCAAGATGGCATAGTATTTTGAGAGCAGTGGCCTCCTCTTGTATGTTCTGGCATCTGACCGATACTTACTACTCTTCGTCTTTTCCTGTTTTATAGAGAGACGACGAATGGAGTACAACATGACCCCTAGTTAGCGGGGTCTCATCTTGGGCTGCCTCAAGGTGGACAAGAGTTCGAAAGGGAGGGATACTTTTGTGCCTGTTCGGGAGGCACATTGTACGCCTTGCGGCTGCTACTCCCTGGCCACAGATTCAGTGATCTTTCTGCGGATGTGCATCCATTTGGTACCTCTATTTTTGCCAATAGATGCCTGGCACCGGCTATACATATCCGACGGGCGCCTACCGGGTCGAGAGCTGGGTTCACTCCGACAAAAAGTGGGATGACTTGACCCGGTAGATTTTGAGTACTTTCAGAGAGGACTTGAGTGGTACTGGCTTACACTATGCCATAAAGGCGACTGAGTACGACATCTCTATCAACCAACCTCTGCCTATGTCTTTGCTGGAGTTATTCAAACACCACATCGGAACTTTTTCATGCCTTGTAGTAAGATGGGATTGGCCCTCCATGAGATGTTCGCTATCTCGAAACTTTCTTGGAGGGAGTACCCATATGATGAATACTGCCCTAGCCCAGAGGAGCTCATGGGGTTGGAAAGTAAACACCCCAAGATGATGGCTGTTTATAAGGAAATACTTTGCCATCATCAAGTGTGCGTACGCTAAGACTCTGCAAAGGGTCAGCCCCATTTTAATGCTTGGAGAAAATACTTCTTTAGTGAGGATCCGTCGAAGCATTGAATGGCTCACTTTACCTCCCGCAAGACATATACCACTACCGAGGTGGAAGATATGGCAACGAATGCAAAGACGTTAGCTCCCTCGATGGATGATGAGGGAAAACCTAACTCCACGTCACGTACCTGTTTTTACCAGAACTTGACTCCTGTGAGCCAGAAAGCGACACTTGCTGCTTTCCTTATGATGTGGTTAAAGAAAGCCATGGTGCCGGGAGGCTCAGGCTCCGTAGGACGGCTTAGTAGGGAGCTCATCATGCCAGCTGTGAGATTGGCCTTCGGGCTTTCTCTCGCTCTGCTTCCTGCTATGGTGTGCAATACCCTCTGAGGCCTACAAGAGCTTTCAGAATCGATAATAGAGTATCATGGGTGTGACAACAAGTTCCTTCGAACAGAGTTACCCTATCACTATCTGATGGCCTGGTTGGCACTAAACTATACCGGTCTAATTATTTTCGCCACCATAGACGGATGAAGAGAGGGACGCACTTTTGTAAAATTACGACAAGGTGAAGTGGGTTCATGACGGCATCCCTACTTGTAGACAGGCCCTGAACTGCCTGGATGGTTATATCTTTAGTAGGGTCTCGTCTTTCTATGGAGGCCATCAGGTCGGTGATGAGTTGGTCGACAGGGCTAGAGAAGGAGACGAACTACTGGTGCTTTTCACTGGTTGTTATCTATTCGTCATTTGCACCAGGTGTACCACAGTCAGAATATGGTATACCTGGAGCCCTATTTGTCGAGCCGCTTTACGAGATAGTTTGGCTATAGCCAGACCATATTGGATAATTCGAGCTGTATCTCGATTATAAAAGCATCTTATTGGACGACGCCTGTGCGTGGGGTTCCTACAATGCCAAATCTATCGAGATAACATTTACACTCCCTGAGGTACACAGGGAGCCCCGCATCCTGTATTTTGCTACAAAGTTTCATTGTCTAGTGAACAACTTCTCGTTAGGCTATGACCAGGGGAGGATCTTTATTGTGGGTGCAAAGTTCGAGAGGCCCAAGCGGCAATCTCAAAAACTTGAGGTTATAGGAGAGGGGTCCTCGGATGATTCTAGCACCTCTCTGAGCGAAGGGAGGACGCGGCGCCCCTGAGTTCTCCATTGAAACATCGAGCTCGTCCGACGGCAAACCCTCCTCCTGGTAAAAAGATTGAAAGGGTGGCATCCAAGGGTCATGCTTCCTTGTGGCCCAACTCACCATATATTGCCTCGACTTCACAGGTATATTTTGGTTTCCTTTTGATTTAAATTTTTACCTGCAACTTTTCCTTCATCCTGCTTTACTGGTGTATGTAGAAGCATGGAAAAGAAGGGGATTTTCTATGCAGCTTGAAATCAACATGGAGCCTTGTGGCTCAAAATCGAGAAGGTTTTATGCGACTCAAAACCAAAAAGCTTCATGCGACCCAAAAGCAGCGGAGAGCCTTATGGCGGTTCAAAGTCAGCCTAAAGCAATAAATGTCTCTTTATATAGCTGGCCATAACTACTCTGACACAAAAAATGACAGCTCTGACAAAGATGACAGCTCTGACATGAAGATATGACGTGACGTGCTCCTAAAAAACGAGAAAATTATCATGATATCCGGCACAGTTCACGAACCAAAGGAAAATCTTTATGCGGCTCAGTCATGAAACACCTCTCATGCGGCTCGATCGTAAAGCATCTTTCATGCGGCTCAATTATTAGACGTCCTTCATGCGGCTCGGTCATGAGACATTCTTCATGTGGCTCGATTATGAGATGTCCTTCAAGCGGCTCGAGTATGAGACGTCCTTCATGCGGCTCGGTCAAGAGACATCCTTCGTGCGGCTCGGTCATGATACATTCTTCATGCAGCTCGGTTATGAGACGTCCTTCATGCGGCTCGGTTATAAGACATCCGTCATGCGGCTTGGTCATGAGACATTCTTCATGCGGCTCGGTTATGCGACAGTCCCTCATACGGCTCAGCCAGGACACATCCTTCATGCGGTTCGCCACAAAATAGTAGTTGAGACACGTGGCAGGACTAAACTTTAACTCACAATTATAAACTCGCTTGTACAAAAGGGAGCCTAGAAACAAAATCTAGGAAAAGCAATCTAAGTACAATTGTTTAGTTTTGATTCTGGGGGGTGATGGTAGTGGCTCGGGAAAGTGCTATCAACTCTGCCTTACTCCTTGGACGATCGAACGCAACCTCGGCTTCGGTGAAGAAATGCTCTTTCTCTGCCTGGGTGTATATATCTCTATGTGTCTCTATGTGTGTATAAGGGAATAACACCTTGCTATTTATAGGAATTCATGAGTAATGGGGGTATACAACCACGTGGCTAATTTTTGGCCACATCCTTGTAACTGTGCCTCGAGAAGTGGGCAGCTGGGGATTGGTTAAGATTGATCATGATCTGTTTGTTGCACTAAATTCGAACTGTTAAGACTTGGTCAATTTCTGCCACGTGTCTCAACTGCTACTCTGTGGTGAGCCGCATGAATGATGCATCCTGGCTGAGCCGCATGAAGGACTGTCCCATAGCCGAGCCGTATGAAGAGTGTCTCATGACCGGGCCGCATAAAAGTTGTCTCATGACCAAGCCGTATGAGAGTGGTCTCATGACTGAGCCGCATGAGGGAGGTCTCACAACCGAGCCGCATGAGAGTAGTCTCATGACTGAGCCGCATGAGGGAGGTCTCATAACCGAGCCGCATGAGAGTGGTCTCATGACTGAGCCGCATGAGTGCAGTCTCATGACTGAGCCGCATGAGATTGGTCTCATGACTGAGCCGCATGAAGGTCGCATAGGCGATCCGCATAAAGAGTTGTCTTTGGAATTTGTAAACTGTGCCAGATATTATGATGATTTTCTCGTCTTTTTAGGAGCATGTCATGTCTTGTCTTTATGTCAGAGCCATCATCTCTGTCAGAGCTGTCGCCTTTATGTCAGAGTAATTATGGCCAGCTGTATAACCGCATAAGGCCGCATAGAGCTTCCTGAGCCGCATGAATCTTTCTGAGCTGCATGAAGCTTCCAGGGATTTTGAGCCGCATGAAACTCTCCAGGTTTTGAGCCGCATGAAGTTTTATGTTGATTCTGGGCCGCATAGAAATTCCTATTCTTTTCCATGCTTCTATAAGACCCCCTTCAAAGTTTTCAATTTGTAAAATTGAAATACTTTGAATAAGAAGCATGGGTATGTCCGCATAAGCTCTTCATGCCGCATAGGCTTCTCTGGCCGCATACTTGTCTCATGCCACATAGGCGTCTCATTAATTATTTTTTGGTTTACTTTGATAATTTAAAGCCGTCTTTTGGATAGGATCCCAAGAGTCAGCATTAAATTTTTAGATTTGCTTTGATGATTCGGAGCAGTCTTTTGCATGAAAGGGGATAGAATCCTAAGAGTCGGCTTTATCTTTTTAGGCAGCACGAAATCCGAAGCGGTGTTTATCGGTTCACACGCCTCTGACAGCCATAAGTACGAGCAGTTTTGAAGAGAGGGGTTCTTTACTTACTTCCTTCTTCAATCTTTCTATTGCCCTAGTCGCCATCTTCTCTTCTCTCGATCATCCATGGCTCCCAAGGCTTCCTCCAGTGCTGCAGCGAAGGACAAAGGACTTGCCTCCTCGTCGAACACGGCGAGTTTGATTCACCCCGACGTTTATCCCTCTATTGATGGTAAGAGCGTTGGGAAGAGACTGCATGAATTCAAACCCTAACCACAATGGCTATGTCGTATATTTTATGCGCGGGCCTTTCCCTATCATGCTTCAGCATAGTTAATGCACTTTTCGTCTTTACTGAACTGCTCAAGTTCAGTGTGATGAATCCGCATAAGCTATGTCGTATGGGCCGCATGAACGCCTCATGACTGAGCCGCATGGGGTATGCTTCATGTCTGAGCCGCATGAGAGATGTCTCATAACTGAGCCGCATGAAAGATGCTTAATGGCCGAGCCGCATGAGAGTTGCTTCATGATCGAGCCGCATGAAAGTTTCTTCATGACCGAGCCGCATGAGAGTGGCTTCATGACCGAGCCGCATGAGAGTTGTCTCATGACCGAGCCGCATGAGAGTTGCTTCATGACCGAGCCGCATGAGAGTTGTCTTATGACCGAGCCGCATGAGAGTTGTCTCATGACCGCATAAGCACCTTATGAACTGGGCCGCATGAAGACCCACCTAACAGAGCCGCATAAGCTCAGAAGACATTAAGTGATTTTCTCTGGTTATCTCCTGACTTCTTTCTTTTGTCCTTTTTCATTGAAGTTGCCGGTTAATCCTTTAGGGGAGCTTTTGGTAGGTCAAGCTCAGTCTGCTGTGGGTGTGTGGTTCGACCATGTGGTCGATTATGTGTCGACCCAAATCACCTAAGATCAACCTGAGGAGAGGCTGAGGGATATCAGGAACCAATCCTTCTTCTTTCTCTCGGGTATGATGAACTCGAAAAAATTAGGGGGCACACATCTGAAACCCTCGTTCCTCTTTGGAGATGCTCTGACTGTAAAGAACCCCAACGTTCTAGATATCACTGAAAGCTAGAGTTTTTCTTCCAACGGGATGGCGATCCACATTCCTTAGATGGAGCCTACTTCCCGCGGTCTTGTTTCAATATGCTGCCGATGGACAGGAAAATGGCGGACTCCCTAACTCTGAGCCAGCAGGGGATATTCGTAGGTGATATTCACTATAATAAAACATCAAGGTCGGTAGTTGCAAGCAAGCTACAGATCAGCTGCTCTGTGATGGGGTTGGCCCCGGGCAGCTTCATAAATGTGCAGGGTCCCAACTTTTGGTTCTCCCAAGCTGACACTTTCATGAACCAGCTTTCTCAGAAGGGGTCATATCCCACTGGTCGATTGGCACTGCTGAACTGGATGAACCCTACCCCTTCATGGATCAACTTGACCTCGTGGATCTTGCGGACATACAAGGATCTTCTGCTCGTGATTGGCCTGTATCATGCCATTCGGGGCACCTGTTATGGTCTGCCCATAAACAAGAAGCTGTTCATGGCTCTTCTTGAGATGTACAACCGCCGAACGGGGACCTTCTTTACACCTGGAGGGAAGATGGGGCTCGCTCTCCACGAGATGCGTGAAGTCTATAAGCTGCCCTGGGGAGATAAAGTTTTTGAAACATATACCCCTATGAACGAAGAATTCGAAGAATTGGAGCAACAGTTCCCGGGCTTTATGGCTGTTTACCGGGAACTACTATGTCACCATAGTACGTGCCAGCAGATATCAAAGAAAGAACGATAGCTCGAAAGGGAACCTTCCTCATACCAAGACCTGGCTCAGCTATCTTTTTGAGTTAGGCACCTCAGGTCGGGTTTCCCTCCGACGTCCTCGAACCCGGAAGGAGGTGCAGAACCAGGTGTCGACTGCCAAGAGGGTGAAAACCACGGGTGACAGATTTGGGAGCCAATCTGACTTACTTAATTACTTTTATCAGGATACCCAGAAGATGTCCGATAAGGTTCTCCTGGAGGGATTTCTGATGGTGTGGCTACGGAACTGTGTAGTTTTGGGAGGGGCTGGTACTATTGAGAGAATCAGCAGTAACCTGATCCTCCCTGCGGTGAAGCTAGTCTTTGGGGCCAGACTAGCTCTTCTCCCTGCCATGGTATGCAGCGTATATCGTGGCCTCCGCGCCTTCTCGTCCAAAGTCATCGCTCGTGATACGGCGAAAGACTTTGAACGAATCGAGCTGCCCTACCATTATCTCATGGGGTGGCTGTTGATGCATTACCAGTCTTTGATGAGGCCTGGCCCAGAGTGACGTGACTGCTGATGATGCCTTCATCTATCAGTACCGCCGCATGCCCTGGGAGTACACCACCATGCCCGCCTTTCGGATGGCGCTGGCGCGAGTGGACAGATACTCCTTTTTCGTGTTTGTTCCTCATTTTACCGATGAAGAAGTAAATACCGTGCATCTTGATGGTGCTGTGTCTCCCAAATTCTTGCCCGAGAAGATGCTCCTCTGGTTGCAGAATATTCGTCCTGCACATCTGGTGTATCGCAACCGTAACTCCGTCTTTTTGGAGTCTTACTTATCCAGCCGATTCTTCCGACAATTTGGGTACAGTCAGATGTTCTTGGACAATCCCAGCTCCTGCCTGGGTTTTGAGGGTAGCATCCTTGATGGCATCCGGGCTTGGCACTACTATAGCGCGGTTCACACCCGTGCCACCTTCTCTGTTTTCGATGCTGGAGAGTCGGGACACATTTTGTACATGGCAGCCTTGTACCATATTATGGTGAATAAGCCCCCAAGAGATTTTGACCCAAGTACTAGCTTCATTGTTGGTACTATCTTGGAGGAGAAGCCAAGGACCACGAAAGGGAGGACAGTTGATGTGTCTGACTCGGAGTCTACCAATGTGGACGAAGAGGATGACCCTGATAACTTGTCTCTTCCTCCTGCGAATGATTTGGTGGCAGGTCAGCCCCCTGTTGCGCCTAGTCCTTCACGAAAACGTAGCAGGCGTGCATCCTCTGTCGACGGCATGACTTACTCCCGAAAATTGGTTGCGGTCAAGCCTCGCGGGCCGATCATTAGGGAGAGAAGTGAGGACGTCGACGCCGTTTCGGAGGTGAATCGAGTTACGATCCTCTTTTTTGTTCTTCTTTTCTGAAATAATCTGATCATTTTCCTTTTCTTTGTAGGCGTCGGGAGAAGCGAACTCCTCAGAGCCGGCTACCACCTCTGAGGTTGACCCGGCTCTAGCCGCCTTAATTAGTGCTATGACTGCCGAGCTTACTTCCACCAGGGTCATCCCAGCGACGGTTGAGATTCCTTCCGCTGCTGACATCTTAACCCGGGATGATGTGGGCTCTACTAAACCAATCCCCGAGGTTGCTGATCCTCAGCCGTTTGATGCTGACCTAATTGTATCCACCTCCGGGGCGGCTGGGGCAGAGGAAGCAGCTGCAATCGGCTCAAGTGTCGTCGTTGAAGAGGATACGGTGGCTGCGAGTGAGCCTCAGCTTCAGCAACCCTCCCCTGGTAAGCTATGTCATGTCTTGACTAGTGTCGAGGTTCATTTGCTCTATCTTTATATCCTTCGGGTTAAGTTCATTGATGGTTGCTCGGGACATACAGGTCCTGCTCCTTCGCTGCCGACGATGGACATCATCGGGGGGGGGAAGTCACCAGAGGGGACCTGGTAGAAGAAAGTATGCCTCCTCCTCCTCCAACTCATACCGAGGGACCTCCTGTCGGATCAAGTTCAGGAGGAGACATAGTAGAACTGCCGGGGCAGAAGAAATGGTCCCTACACCCTCCTTGGTTCATGTGGCTCCAATACCGGAGGTTGACCTTTCTGCCCTGCCGAGTCTCTAGATCCTTCGGGCCGCGGAGGAGGAGATGACTGCTATTCAGGCGTCCTATCGCTCGGAACTTATTTTTCGAGTGATAGGGGCATCAAGCTCTGGTGTATCTTCTTCACGACCATCTTCAACCCTGCCAGCTACTCTTCCTTTGACACCATCTTTTTTGGAAGTTCTGGATGAATCGTCAAAGTACGTTATTGATAGTTTTTACCGCCATCTGAAACAAGGGGTCGAAGCTGTCCTGGAGAGGGAGACATCTTTCGTATTGGCTCGTCAATGTGCCCGTGGTCAGATTGAACTCCTCAGAACACTCCCCCGGGGTATGGATGGTCGAGCTCCTGGAGCCCAAATTAGTAGAAGCTGATCAGCTGGTGGCTCAATTTCAAGGACTGCAACAAGTCGATCTGTCTTTAGCAATAGATCAGGAGCGTGCCTTCCTTATAACAGCCATGGAAAAAGGTAAGAACGGTACGGGATACGTCTAAGCCTGCTCTAGTGAAGGACCTTCGAGATCTATCTTTGAAGTACGATCAACTAAGCCGCAGAGGAGAGAATCGTATCGCTCGAAAAGAGGTCGCCTCTCGTGGGATAGCCAATACGAACGAGCAGATCTTCCAGGTTCAGAGGAAATTGGCTTCTTTAGAATCTGAGCTCCAGTCTTCCCGTAAAGATAAGAAGCTAATTCTTCGGAAGACCGACCAGGTCACCCGAACCTCTGATGCCTTGGAGCGTGCAATGAAGAAACTTGAAGACGGTTGGCAGGCACATGCGCATCTGGAGGATACAGAGAGGTTGACTCAGGAGGCTGAGTGCCGGGCCATGCTGAGGATTGAGCGGTCGACGACCAAGCTGAAGGACCGGCTCAGAGAATTGTGTGTCGTCGAACCATGATCGGCTTTTTCTTTCTTTCATTATTATGTTCCTCCAATTTTAACAGGGACGTGGTCCCAGAAAATATAGTATTCTTCATTTTAAATGAATGACTATGTTTACATCATCCTTTATCTGTTGTGCTTGTACCGTATCTTTGGTATTATATTTGCCCCACTGGGGGACTTTCTGTGGACCTATTACCCTTGGTATACCTTGGTTTTAGGTATAGATAATAAGTTCGATAGAGATACCTAGAACAACTCCGTGGTAAGGCGGACATGGAAGTTCTTGGTATTGGGCGAAAGAATGCCATGGAACAGCTGGGTTCCAGAGGCATGTGATGGTGAGAAAAGAGGCGCATGTACTAGACGACCGAGTACAGCATTTGTGGTCAGCTACGGACATTTGTGGTCAACTATGGACATTTATGGTCAACTGTGGACATTTGTGGTCAACTGTGGACATTTGTGGGCCTATTATCCTTGGCGTACCCTGGTTTTGGGTACAGATAATAAGTCGAGAGAAAACCAACATACTTACTCAGAGGTAATGAGGACGTGGTAAAGATGAGGGTTTTACAACAGAGTCTTCCTACTCAGAGGTAATGAGGACATGGCAGGAGTGGACTCAACGAAGGGTACATAGAACAACTCAGAGGTAATATGGACGTGAAAGTTCTACGTAAGGGGTAATTTGTTTGTGATGGAAGAGAAATAACTCAGAGATGACATCGACGTGGTTGTTTCGAGAATTTTATGGACCTGTTACCCTTTTTATGTGCTGAAAGCGTAGGTAATAGATTATGAGGAAGATGCGCTTTTAGGGAGGAAGTTCAGAGGTATGATCATACATGACTCACTATCCAGAAGATGCGATATGGATTCATTTGGAATGACCAGAGTGTGAGTTCAGCGGTACTTAAGGGTACATAACTCAACAATCCGGTTGATTCGGCGGATGTCGTTTAGACATAATATTTTTCAGGAACTTACCGTTGATGGACATCATGAGCAAGTCTCCATTTTGCTTTGCAAGACGGTATACACCATTAGAGAATACAACCTCGATGATAAATAGGCCTTCCCACTCTGGCTGGAACTTGCCGGCGGTTTTGTGAGTCATAACCATCGACCTCCGAACTGCCAAGACGAGATCGCCGACTTGGAATGTTCTCAGCTTGACCTTCTTGTTGAAGGCTCAAGAGATGCGTGCTTGATAAAGCTCAATTTGTTGTTGAGCTAGCAGGCGCTTTTTATCTAAGGCCTCCAACTCTTGTAGCCGACGACGGTAATTATCATCCGTCGTCAATCGGTAAGTGAGGACAACGCGGAACGAGGGAATTTAAGTTTCCAAGGGAAGAACTACCTTACTTCCGTATACCAGCGAGAATGGTGTATTCCCAGTGGCTGTCCGGAGTGTAGTACGGTACGCCCATAAGCATTCGCCAAGCTTTTCATTCCAGTCACATTTATTTGAGGACACGAACTTCTTGAGAAGCTTGATTATAGTTTTGTTGAATGCTTCAGCTAGACCATTAGCCGTCGGGTTGTACGGTGTTGAAGCAATATTTTGAATTCGGTATTTGTCGCAAAACCGATAGAAGGTATGGCTCGCGAACTGTGGACCATTATCGTGGATGATCCTTCAAGGCAGTCCAAAGTGATAGATGACATAATGTTTGACGAAGTTGATCACGTTTGATGTCTTCACTTCTGCAAGTGGAATAGCTTCCGCCCATTTAGAGAAGTAGTATGTAATTGTGAGTATGAAGCGGTGTCCTCTGGACGAAGGCGGGATGATTGGACTAGTGATATCCATTCCCCATGCCTCGAATGGCCAGGATGGCACCGTCGGATGTAAGAATTCGGATGGTTGGTGTATGAAATCTTCGTAGACCGGATAGGCTTTACATTTTCTTGTATAGTCTATCGTATCTGCTACCATCATAGGCCAGTAATAGCCCATCCGGCGAAGGCGGTCTTGTAATTTCGGGCCAGGTTCATGGGCCCCACAAACGTCGTCGTAAGCTTCGCGTACAGCTTCTTTGGCTTCTGTATTTGACAAACACCGGAGCAGCAATCCATCATAAGCTCACCGATACAATATTTTTGTCTCTGTATCGTAGAAGAATGAGAGTACGTCTTCTAATAGAAGTGGCTTCTTTCAAATTTTCCGACAAGATGCCATAGACTACGAAGTCAATAAACGGAAGTCTCCAGTCCTGTGTTTCGTCAACCGCCAGGGCAGAGTAACTCACAGCAAATTGTACGTTGTTCTTAGGACAAACCAGTTCGTGGCCTATTACGTCCACCAAATGATGAGTATGGTTTGGAACCGCCAGAGAAGCGGCAAGTCCTGCTAGGGCATCGGTTTCAATATTCCGGAGTCTTGGGACATATTCTATGAAGAACCCTTTCAGGGACGTAATGATGGTGATTGCTATTTGATGATAGGGGATCATGTCTTCATGGTAAACTTTATGAACCCCGGATCTGATTAACGATTAACTGTGAATCGCCATATGCTTCCAGGTACTCTATCCCCAGTTCCTTTGCAAGTCGGAGGCCGATAACCAAGGCGTTATACTCAGCCACGTTGTTTGAACAAGGTTCCATGAGTGAGTATGCCCGATTGATCACCAATCCAGAGGGAGAAATCAGTTCCACTCCGACCCCAACGACGATATTGCCCTTGGGTCCGGTTCTTGTAGCACCGTCGAAGAACATTCGCCAGACGGTATCATGGGAAGCCATATTTGAATTGGAGACCTCGTCTCGAATCTCTTCATATATTCTGGTTGACTCCGAACCTGGATGGGCCACTAAAAAGTCTGCCAGAGCTTGACCTTTAACAGCCTTCTGCGGGACGAAGATCATGTCGTAAGGGAACAATAATATCGCCCAGGTAGCAAGGCGAGAGCTGAGTGCACCTGGTTTGGTCATGAGGACCCTGAGGGGGTTGACTCGTGATATAACATGGATGGTCTGTCCTGTAACATAGTTTCGTATTTTTTGAATAGCAAACACCAAAGCGAGACATTCTTTTTCCACAGCGTGTATCTATGCTCAGGCCCTATCATCATTCGGCTGAGATAATAGATAGCTTGTTCATGCCCCACATCATTGTTTTGTGCTAGTAGAGCACCGAGGGAATGCTCTATCACTCGTACATAAAGCAAAAACGGCTTTCCAGCGACCGGGGCCACCAGGACTGGAGGGTTCGACATATATTCTTTAATGTTGTCAAAGGCACGTTGGCACTCTTCATCCCACACAAAGGAGATGCCTTTCTTCATGAGGTGTGTGAATGGTTGGCATCGCCCGGAGAGGTTAGAGATAAATCTCCTAATATAAGCTAGCCTCCCTTGAAGGCCTCTGAGTTCTCGAAGATTTCTCGGGGGACCCATCTCCATGATTGCCTTCGTCTTCTCAGGGTCTATATGGATTCCCTAGGCGGTAATAATAAAACCCAAGAATTTTCTGCTGGATACACCCAAGAAGAATTTGGTGGGATTCATCTTCAAGTTATGTGCTCGCATCAGGTCGAATACTGTCCTCAGATCGTGCAGATGATCTTCCTTAGAGCGACTTTTGACGACGATGTCGTCGATGTAACATTCCACTGTCTTACGCAGGTGATCTCTGAAGACGACACTCATAGCTCGTTGATATGTGGCATCGGCATTCTTTAAACCAAAGGGCATGACTGTGTAGCAGTACACGCCAATTGGTATTTGAAATGATGTATGTTTTTCGTCGTCGGAAAATATCTTAATTTGGTTGTATCCTGAGAAGACATCCATGAATGACATGCGCTCAAAGCCACATGTGTTATCAATTATTATGTCCGTAATAGGAAGAGGGAACTCATCTTTAGGACATGCTTCGTTCAGATTCTGGAAGTCGATGCAAATTCGGATCTTTCTATTATTCTTGAGGATTGGTACTATGTTGGCGACCCAGTCTGGATGTTGTTCCTCACGGATGAAGCCGCTGGCTATTAGTTTGTTGACCTCAACTTCGATAGAATTTAAGATGTCTAGACAAAATCGTCGTTGCTTTTGCTTGACCGGCTTTGCGTCCGGATGAATGTTGAGCTTATGGAGTGCAACCTCGGGGTTTAGTCCTGGCATATCTTTATAGCTCCAGGCAAACACGGCAATGTACTCTCTGACGAGTTGCAATAGCGACTCCCGCTCTTCGTCTGTCAGGCTTTTGCTGACGAAGATTGGCTTTGAAGAGGATTCATCGCCGAGGTCAACTTGTATAACCTCATCTTCGGTAGGGGGATCTCTTCGTTCAAAACGCTTCTCCTATTACGCATCTAGCTGTTGGGCCCAAGGCTCTAACTTGAGAAGTTTGGGTACGTCTTCGTCTTCTTTGTAGGCGTCAGCAAATGCCATATTGACAGACCAAGCTTGCCTGAGTACGTCCCCGATGCTGACATCTGAATCAGAAGTGGGCGATCCAGTCGAATTTGAATGCCATTCGCATTCCTCATCCGAGCCCTCGGGAGTTATTGCAGGTGTAACGTAGCCTAGACCACGTCTGGTCTTGCTGTAATAATCCCGTGGTTTTCCAGCCGGGACTGGCAATTGTAAAGGTAATCGTCGGCCGGTACCATAGTTTAAGCCTGGCGTAGCCTCCATATCATACCCTTGTTTTTGCATAAGGTACTTGGAGCGGGGGCTATATAGATAAAAAGGCAGTCTTCCGGTGTCGGGTTCGAGATCGACTTCCTCTGGTCTGAAGGACTGTTGACCATTCTTTCGGCCGAAGAAGATTGGGTGATCTTCTCCCTCGACTATGAAGCAAGCACCTTCCACGGGAGTAAGTTGGTTCTTGGTATAGACATTCGTCACTTGTGTGTGTAAGTTGGTGCCTATACCGTGTTCCATAGCATACATTATACGGATCTTGTTAAGCTCGAGGTAGTTCAAAGATAGCCCTTTATTGATAAAATAAGGTATCTTTTCTGGTGGTATTACATCATCAGTAGAAGGAAAATTAGGGTGTGCAGCCACATATTTAGCTTGCTCTAGCTCCTCTTCAGCAACCCCCTGTATTAATGAAGACTGGAAGGATGACTTGGGCAGCTTGATCATCAAAGGTTCTACTGATGGTGCAAGACGTGGGGTCGTTGGTGTGCTAGCGGTCCCTGGCTTAGCGCTTGGTGCTGGACGTGGAGTCATTGACTCACTAGCGGTCTATGGCTTAGCTTGGCTACGACTTGTCCTGGGAAGACGAATGATCATCGGCTTGACAGAAGGATTGATCTCTTCTGATTGTTGTTGACCGGCTCTTGGTAGTCTGATTGTCAGCGGCTTCCCAGTGGGTCTCGGCCCTTGGCTAGACCTTGGAAGTCGGATAACCATCTGCTTCTTTTGTGCAGTGAGCACCGGGAGACTAGTTGCTTCTTTACGCAGAGTGGCTACAAAAGGTGCAGTTCTGCCTGGTTTGCGGGGCTGGAGATGGATCTTCAGAGGTTCTTTTGATCACATTGTAGCCTCCTTCTGCTCTTGAGCATCCTCTTTGATCAAGTGCCTTTTCGATTTCTTGTACAGACAGAAATCTGAATAGTAGGATTCAACCCCTTTGAAGGGATCGATGTCGGCAAATTTCGTCTTTACGAAGCCGTACTTGTCGACATATTTGAAGTACTGGTACAATGTGGAAGGCACGATCATATAATCGTGTATCCACGGACGTCTCAGAAGAATATGTAGGACGTATCTACGTCTATGATATAGCAAGTCACTTCCGACTGAAGGTCGCCAATTTGGCATTTTAGGCGAATCTTCCCAATTGAGTAGCTTCTTCCTGAATTGAAATCGCTGATGGCGGTGCTGGTAGGTGTCAGCCGACGCATAGGGATGCGCAGGAGGTGAAGCAAGCTCTTCGGAATGATGCTTATTGAAGAATCAGGATCAATGTGCATCCGATCCACCTTGACGTCGTCGACGTATCCAGTGTAATACATAGGGCGATCGTGCAGGTTGGTTTTGATGAGCATATCCTGTAGAGTGAACACAATGTTAGGCATTACATCTGTACAAGTACTGTCCTGGAGATCCGCTGGCGAGCTCTCCCCTGTAAGCTTGACCTGAGCTAAATACGCATCGGCATTATGGAGTGCTTCGCTCAGTACGACACGAACATCCTTGGAGAGCCTCAAGAGCTCATATAATGATAATTTGGCTGGTGTGTTGGCCAATTGTGCCAAGATGTCAAAATTGTAGGGCCTCTCCAGCCCTGAGGTGTGTCTTTACGGAGCGGCTTGTGGAAGTGGGTCTCCTTTGGCTTAGGCTTGTCGGCCGGTGGAGGCTGAGAAGGTCCTGGGGCATCAACAGTGGCCGACTGACATTCTTTAGCCGAGTTACCCGGCATGGGTTGAGATTGTGCACCGGACCGAGTAACGACAGCTGTCGCTTCTTCGACACCGGCTGAGATTGTGTGGCAGAACTTAGTCTTCCTGGCCTTCTTCTTGCCAGTAGGGGATGATGCTGACTGAGTTACTTTAGGCACCAAGTACGGGTGGACCCACATGACCTTCCCTCTTGACGTAGTGAGGGGCACCAGTCCAGTCGTCTGGTCTCGGGGAGGTAAAAGATTGGTGACCTCTATTGTTGCCCGGAAGATGGGTACTACGCCATCTTGAGTCTTCGTTGGAGGAAAGCTGTCGAATTGGACTGACACCATGTTGGCAGCCACGGTTACCTCCTCGAAATCAATGGCCAGAGCCTTGGAATCGATGAGGTTCTGGATGTACCGCTTCAATTGGAAGCAGTCTTGAGTAGTGTGGTGGACGTAGCGGTAGAAGTGACAGTACTTCGGGCTCTCCATCTCTGTAGGTCGAGGTTCACGTCTCGGCGGAGGGAGTTAAATTCTATCTTCTTGCAAGATCATATCAAAGATGGGCTTGACATGGTTGTCCTTGAAGGAGTTAGTCACCTGAGGCCACTGCTTCTCTGCCTGCTTTAGCTCAGGCTTCTGGGCTGTATCGGCCACCATAGTCTGCTTACCTTTGGTGTCTCGGTTGTTAGAGGAATTACCGCCATTGTTGTTGTTGGTATTAGGGCGTTTGCCCTTATCCTCTCTATCCGAGATATACAGCCCTAGTTGGCGAGCCTTCTTCAGCTTTGCTTCTGCGCTAGTGGCGCTGATGATAAAGGTCTTCCAGTCTTTAAATTAACTTTCGCCCATCCAGAGGCTGATTGTGGAAAGCAGCCTCTTTTGGCAAATCTCAATTAAAGAAGTGTCTGGGTTACCGGAGGGCAATTTTATTACGGTTTGGCGAAACCGCTCATTATAATTCCTTGTCAGCTCTTTTTCTCTTTGGACAACGTCCATGAGGGTTAACATTGTCATATCTTGTCCCACCTCGTAGAACCTTTCCAAGAATATA
The DNA here is from genome assembly GCA_029216955.1 of Iris pallida. NCBI lineage: Eukaryota > Viridiplantae > Streptophyta > Magnoliopsida > Asparagales > Iridaceae > Iris > Iris pallida. Next base: position 40,249 of record JANAVB010034054.1, read on the forward strand.
TGTTTGAAGCCGGTGAAGGAATGGATGCAGTTATCCGGCAAGTTGCGGTACCAATCGAATGCGACCCCCTCTAATGCCCCAATGAACAACCTCGTGAGGATGGCATCGTCATGCGGCAGATGGTCTGGTATGACCTCGAAGTAGGTCATGTACCGGCTCGCAGAGGTCTTTCTGTCATATGGATTGATGTTGATTAGTTTGTATCGTGGAGGGAAGGGGACATCTCTCCATGCATCGGGATACGTCTGTCATATCCTGAGGTCCTAAGAGGTTTCTCGGGCGTAAAACATTTGCCCGGAGCTCTTGGACATCTCTTCTCGCCTCTCTGGCCTCTTCTGCAGCAGTGGGAGCCGATACTCCGGGTGGATTGTCGCCCTGGGTTGGTGCGGTCGTGTTTGAGTCCGCATTGGCGGCGGGACCGAAGCTTGTTTGACCAGGTATCCTTGCTTGTAGAGCCGGTAGGGCTGCCTTGATTTCGTCCGCTGACTTACCCAAGGTATGAAGTATAGACTCGAGAGTGTCGAGGTGCTGCCAATCACTGGGACCGTCTTGATCATTCTCAGTCATGAATACTATCTTCACGTGAGGAGAAGTGGAAGACACTGTAGAAGATGTGCCCTCCGAATCATACCCTTGCATAGAGAAGTCGTCGGGTATGTGGGAATGTTCTCCTCTGGTTCGGACTCGGAGGAGGTGCCACCCCCCCCCCCCCCCCCGCAAAGGATGTTGCCTCGTCTTGGGATTTGTGGATGTCTTCAGGGACGTCAGACTCCGTTGTATCTGCTGGGGGGATTGTTTCTCCAGATTCATCTTCTTGGAACATCGGATTATTGTGGATGTTCTGAGGAGTGCCACCCCCAGCTCCAACTACCCCCAGGGATGCAGATGATGAATCTCCAAGTGATGAGACTTTCTTCTTTGAGCGGGTACCTTGATAAACCCCCTCTGTGACGGCTGTGGACAACCCCCTAGATAAAAGTTTATTGGCCGTGCTGATTGAGATCATCGGGCTGGAGGTATTTATTTTCTTCCCTCCTTTGCCGATAGGGACCTTCCCGGCAGAGTTACAGGAGGCGAAAGGAAGGGCCTCGTCTCCCGAGCTTTGTTCTAGGACCGGTCCTGGCTGCTGCAGTCGTTGGAAGACAAACTGCCGGTCCTCTTGTACTCCTGTCTTGTTGTAGCAGCAGTTGACAATTACTTGAGTGTAGTGATGTCCATGGAAGGACTCTTTGCACACCAAGGTTTCTTCTCTTTTCTTGCGCTTGTGAAGAATCATATCTCGCAAGTCAAGTATATCTCGATCAACCTTTACACTCGTTTTGTGGGCCCGGGAATCCCGAGCACACGAGTACGTTGGTATCATGTTTGCTCCCTGATGCGGGGCTAGTAAAAACACTTGTCCTCGATCATTGTTGGAAGACTCTTGGGAACCACCCTGTCCATTTGCCGTCGGGGGCTGGACACGGGCGGTTCTATACAACTTTCCATCAGAGGCCCGCATAACAGTTAGCGAAACTCTCTGATGGTCAGAGGTTGGGACAGCTGACTGAGCTCGACGAGCCCGCGCTGTCCTAGACTTCTTTGCTCTAGCACCCGAGGGAGCATAGTAGAAAGAGTCCAAACTTTGCCGTATAGAATCTGGCACATTCTCATTGGAGCTTCTGATGTCAGGACCACCTGAGAGACGGTCGACGACTGAACCCGAGCCACGTAGAGCAGATGGCCGACGGCTGGGATTGGATGCCGCATAGGTCATCTTCCTGCGGCTAGGGTTGGTAGCTGCATAGGCATTCTGCATGCGGCTAGGATTGGTGGCCGTATAGGCATTCTACATGCGACTGGGATTGGTGGCTGCATGAGCCTTCTGCATACGGCTGGGATTGGTGGCCGCATGAGCCTTCTGCATGCGGCTGGTACCCTTATGCGGCTTCTTCCTGGATCGCATAGAGTTCCCATTTGCTCCCGCAAGTCCAGCATCGTAGTGTTTTCCTTTGCCGAACTTGGAGACAGTAGGGTCCTCTGCGGCCCGAAGTGGGGCCGCATGTGAGTCTTCTTCGCCGTCTTGGGCAGCAGAGAACACTTCTTCCAGAGCTTGGAGAGGGGCAACGGTTTTGGGCCTCCACTCCATGCGGGCCTTCTTTGGGCCGGCTCGCTTCTGGATGGGGCTAGCGCTCCCATCGGAGAGCATCTCTTCAAAAGCTTGTTGGTCGAAGCAAACAACCAGTATCTGTTGCGTGAAGCCGAGTTTGGCTGCGTCCGATTGCATCACCAACTTCTCAGCAGTAAAGAAGTTAGTCCCTAGCAGAGTCGCCATCGTGTTTGCCATTGATTATCGTAGAACAGAACAGTTTTATAGGAGGACTAAACTTTAACTCACTATTACAAACTCGCTTATACAAAAGAGAGCCTATGAACAAAACCTAGGGAAAGCAATCTAAGTACATTTGTTTAGTTTTGATTCTGGGAGGTGACGGTAGAGGCTCGGGAAAGTGCTATCAACTCTGCCTTACTCCTTGGACGATCGAATGCAACATCAGCTCTGGTGAAGAAATGCTCTTTCTCTGCCTGGGTGTGTATATCTCTCTATGTGTCTCTGTGTGTGTACAAGGGAATAGCACCTTGCTATTTATAGAAGTTTATGAGTAATGGGGGTGTACAGCCACGTGGCTAATTTTTGGCCACATCCTTGTAACTGTGCCTCGAGAAGTGGGCAGCTGAGGATTGGTTAAGATTGATCATGATCTGTTTGTTGCACTAAATTTAAACTGCTAAGACTTGGTCAATTTCTGCCATGTGTCTCAACTGCTACTCTGTGGTAAGCTGCATGAATGATGCATCCTGGCTCAGCCGTATGAAGGACTGTCCCATAGCCAAGCCGCATGAAGAGTGTCTCATGACCGGGCCGCATAAAAGTTGTCTCATGACCAAGCCACATGAGAGTGGTCTCATGACTGAGCCACATGAGGGAGGTCTCATAACCGAGCCGCATGAGAGTGGTCTCAGGACTGAGCCGCATGAGGGAGGTCTCATGACCGAACCGCATGAGAGTGGTCTCATGACTGAGTCGCATGAGAGTAGTCTCATGACTGAGCTGCATGAGATTGGTCTCATGACTGAGCCACATGAAGGTCGCATAGGCGATCCACATAAAGAGTTGTCTTTGGAATTTGTGAACTGTGCCAGATATCATGATAATTTTCTCGTCTTTTTAGGAGCATGTCATGTCTTGTCTTTATGTCAGAGCCATCATCTCTGTCAGAGCTGTCGCCTTTATGTCAGAGTAATAATGGGGGTGTACAGCCATGTGGCTAATTTTGGACCACATCCTTGCAACTGTGCCTCGAGAAGTAGGCAGCTGGGGATTGGTTAAGATTGATCATGATCTGTTTGTTACACTAAATTCGAACTGTTAAGACTTGGTCAATTTTTGCCACGTGTCTCAACTACTACTCTGTGGCGAGCCGCATGAATGATACATCCTGGCTGAGCCGCGTGAAGGACTGTCCGATAGCCGAACCGCATGAAGAGTGTCTCATGACCGGGCCGCATGAAAGTTGTCTCATGACCGGGCCGCATGAGAGTGGTCTCATGACTGAGCCGCATGAGGGAGGTCTCATGATCGAGCCGCATGAGAGTGGTCTCATGACTGAGCCGCATGAGGGAGGTCTCCTGACCGAGCCGCATGAGAATGGTCTCATGACTGAGCCGCATGAGAGTAGTCTCATGACTGAGCCGCCTGTGAGTGGTCTCATGACTGAGCCGCATAAAGGTCGCATAGGTGATTCGCATAAAGAGTTGTCTTTGGAATTTGTGAATTATGCCAAATTTCATGATGATTTTTTCGTCTTTTTAGGAGCATGTCATATCTTATCTTTATGTCAGAGCCATCATCTTTGTCAGAGCTGTCGTCTTTATGTCAGAGTAATTATGGCCAGCTGTATAACTGCATAAGGTCGCATGAAGCTTCCTGAGCCGCATGAAGCTTCCAGGGATTTTGAGCCGCATGAAACTCCCCAGGTTTTGAGCCGCATGAAGTTTTATGTTGATTCTAGGCCGCATAGAAATTTCTATTCTTTTCCATGCTTCTACAGGGTTCAGTCTTCGATCGCCTCTCATGCGGGCCTGACCTCAGAAGCCCAATAAGGATGCGCCAGACTCTACACGACACTGCTTGGACTCTTCCTACTACGCACCCTCGGGTGCTAGAGCGAAGAAGTCTAGGACAGCGCGGGCGCGTCGAGCTCAGTCAGCTGTCCCAACTACTTACCATCAGAGAGTCCCGCTAACTGTTATGCGGGCCTCTGATGGAAAGTTGTACAGAACCGCCCGTGTCCAGCCCCCAGCGGCAAACGTACAGGGTGGTTCTCCAGAGTCTCCCAACAATGATCGAGGGCAAGTGCTTTTACTAGTCCCGTATCAGGGAGCAAACATGATACCTACGCACTCGTGTGCTCGAGATTCCCGGGCCCACAAAATAAGTACAAAGGTGGATCGAGTTGTCCTTGACTTGCGAGATGTGATCCTTCACAAGCGCAAGAAAAGAGAAGAAACCTTGGCGTGCAAATAGTACTTCCATGGACGTAACTGCACTCAAGTTATCGTCAATTGCTGCTACAACAAGACAGCAGTACAAGAGAACCGGCAGTCCGTCTTCCAACGACTGCAGCAGCCAGGACCGGTCCTACAACAAAGCTCAGGAGACGAGGCGCTTCCTTTCACCTCATGAAATTCTACCCAGAAGGTCCCTATCGGCAAGCGCGGAAAGAAAATAAATACCTCCAACCCGACAATCTCAACCAGCACGGCCAAGAAACTCTCATCTAGGGGGTTGTCTACAGCTGTCACAAGAGGGGTTTATCAAGGTACCCGCTCAAAGACGAAATCTTTATCACTTGGAGATTCGTCATCTACATCCCTGGGAATAGTTGGAGCTGGGGGTAGCACTCCTCGGAACATCCACAATAATCCGGCATTTCAAGAAGATGAACTAGGGGAAACAATCCCCCCAACAGATACAACAGACTTAGACGTCCCTGAAAATGTCCAAGACGAGGCAACCTCCTATCAGGGGGTAGCACCTCCTCCGAGTCCGAACCAGAGGAGAATATTCCCACATACCTCGACGACTTCTCTATGCGAGGGTATGATTCGGATGGCACGTCTTCTACAGTTCCTTCCACTTCTCCTCATGTGAGGACGGTATTCATGACTGATAACAACCAAGACGGTCCCAGTGATCGGCAGCGCCTCGACACTCTTGAGGCCATATAACAAACCTTGGTTAAGTCAGTGGACGAGATCAAGGCTGTCCTACCGGCTCTACAAGCAAGGACACCTAGTCAAACAAGCTTGGGTCCTGCCATCAATGCGGACTCAAACACAATCGCGCCAACCTCGAACAACAATCCACCGGAATATTGGCTTCCACTGCTGCAGAAGAAGCTAAGGAGGTAAGAAAAGAAGTCCAGGAATTCCTTGCAATGTTTTACGCCCAAGAATTCTCTCAGGACCTTAGGATACAACAGCCGTATCCCGTTGCATGGAGAGATGTCCCCTTCCCTCCATGATACAAACCATTTAAATATCAATCCATATGATTGGAAGACCTCTGCAACCGGTATATAACCTACTTCGAGGTCACAATAGACCATCTGCCGTATGACGACGCCATCCTTACGCGATTATCCATCGGGGCATTGGAGGGGGTCGCGTTCGATTAGTACCACAACCTGTCGGATAACTGCATCCATTTCTTTGCCAGCTTCAAACATATGTTCTTGGAAAGGTTCTACGAGGTGGGACAAGATGTGACGATGTCAAATCTCATGGACTTTGTTTGAGGAGAAAAAGAACTGACAAGGAATTACATCGAGCGGCTTTGCCAAACCGTGATAAAATTGCCCTTTGGTAATCCGGACTCTTCTTTAATTGAGATTTTCTAAAAGAGGCTGCTCCCCACAATCAGCCTCTAGATGGGCGAAGATCAATTTAAAGACTGGAAGGCCTTCATCATCAGCGCCACTAACACAGAAGCAAAATTGAAGAAGGCTCGTCAACTGGGGTTGCATATCTCGGACAGAGATAAGGGCAAACGCCCTAATACCAACAGCAACAACGGCAGTACCTCCTCTAATAACCGGAATACCAAAGACAAACAGGTTATGGTTGCCGATACAGCCCAGAAGCTTGAACTGTAATGCCTGTGGTTCGTATTACGTATTTCTGGAATACGTGTACATATTTATTCTTGTATTGCATGATTTCCTTGCTTAATTTCCTCTCTGGGCTTGGTTTATTCTTGGTTTGGGTTGGCTTGGTTCGGTTTGGGATTGCTCTTGGTTCATCATGAACCAAGGGGTGAACCCCCTACCTACCACCACCACTCATATTTATTACCTATTCTTCTTCTCTCTCTTCATTATTCTCTTCTTCTTCTTCCATTTACTCCCTTCACCTACCAAAGAGAGAAGAAAGAGGTCTAGGCAAGTACAACTTGCTTCCACAAGAGAGCCTATTTTTATTGTTTCATTAGCTTCTCCTCATGTTTCTAAGACACATTAGAAGTTGTCATTTTCCATTTTGAGGCTTTAATTTTTGTAGATCTAGAAATTAGTTATTTTCGGATTTTGGTGGTTTTGATCTATCAAACTTCTTTGTTTTCAAGTTTTGATGGTTCCATGTTGTAGAGAATTTTATTCTACCCAATTTTGACCTTTGAAAAGTTGGATTTGGACTTATTTTGACCAAGTTATGGACTTTTGAAGATTTGGGTTCAACTATGGAGTTCCTGCTGATTTGGAGAAGACAGTGAGTAGTACGCGAGCTTTTAGCTTGCGTCACTGAGCTGCGTGCGCTCTTTAGCGTAGCGCAGTCTGACTCATACGCTGCCTTTTGGAGGCGTATGTCTTGCATACGCTGCCTTGGCAAGGAGTCGTATGGACCTCATACGCTGCCTTGATGAGGAGTCGTATGGACCTCATACGCTGCCTTGGCAAGGAGTCGTATGGACCTCATACGCTGCCTTGATGAGGAGTCGTATGGACCTCATACGCTGCCTTGGCAAGGAGTCGTATGGACCTCATACGCTGCCTTATGGACCTCATACGCTGCCTTGATGAGGAGTCGTATGGACCTCATATGCTGCCTTGATGAGGAGTCGTATGGATCTCATACGCTGTCTTGAAGAGGAGTCGTATGGAGTACATACGCTGCCTTTTGGAAGCGTATGTCTTGCATATGCTGACCTGAGCGTAGCTTGACCTGAGCGTAGCTTGACCTGAGCGTAGCTTGACATGAGCGTAGCTTGACCTGAGCGTAGCTTGACCTGAGCGTAGCCTGACCTGAGCGTAGCCTGACCTGAGTGCAGCGTGAATTGAGCGCAGTCTGACTCAGGCGCAACCTGATGTTTAGGCGCAACTGGACCTGACCCTACTTACCCTGGATCTTCTATAGCCCTGTATATTGATATTTTATTAGATATTTAACATCCATTTTATATCCTTACGCCTTTTATCCCGAACTTGATAATCACGAATTTACTTGATATGTTTGGAATCGATAATTGAGCATGACCTGATAGTGGCCCGTCGTGGCGCAATCCTGACAAGTACACTTGGCATGATAACCTGATATGATTATCTCGAATAGCTGTTGCAACGGCTACCTGACATGACATAACCTGTATAATTAATCTGGACACCGTGGGCGATTGTGTTTGTATAAATAAACCAGTCCTGTCTTGCATCATGTCTAGGACAGGGACTCCTGAGTACCACGGTCAGGAGTACCTACTAAAATGGACTAAGGCTAATAACTAGATTAATACATTAGTCATGACGAGATTTCCCAGCTACAGGCAATCCCGTTACCTGGGTGCGCCTTGGGATCTGTAGCCTGCCGTTGAGTAGGGCACATTTCCAGCATACTGTCATGTGTTGCACCCTTCAAGCTACCTAAGGGTACATTCGTTTCCTGGATGATATACCCACCTGAATTCAACTCTAATCTTTTAACCCGGGTAACCTGGATGGTCTGTAGGGCTTGTGGCTGTGGAATAATCTTACTGCATCTTGTTAGTAATTAGGCTTGTGACAACCCTAGTTAGTTAAAGTATCAAATCGTAATTCTTGCTTGGCCATGAAGTGATTGGACGGAGTCTAACCAGTCTAGTCTTGCCCTGATCCTGTTCCAGATTATTGAATGACCAGAATGCTTGTATTTATTTTACCGATAAATGGTGAGAATTCTAAGTTCTGTTCAGACGAAGGGTTACAACCCCGGTCCTTGTTTGGTTTACGGGTTGTAACCTGGTTATCTGAATAGTTCCATGGTTATCTCGTCGTATCATCCTGGTGTATTTTCTTTATTTCCAGTTCTTACTTTTATTTATATCTTGTGCTGATTGCTGGTTTTAGTTCTTAAGTGAAGCCTCCTTTGTGGCACTTGCTCTTTCTGGGGTCTGACCCAGCTGGTTTTGTGGCCAGATTTCGGAGCAGCTCCAGAGGATCTACCGACCTTCCAGCCAGATGGTGGCCACTAGACGGAACCCTGGCAAGGAGTGGGTTATTTTTGTCTCTCCCACTCTATTGTAAAAGTATTCTTTTGAGGCGTTTAGCCGACGAGCACCTGTTTAGCTCGATTGCACTTACTTACTGTCTGCCTACGGGCTGTAACATGATTAACAGATCCTAGGGTTGATCATGTATGACTAAACTCTTGCTAGTCCTGACATTTTGTAACGACTAGCTTCATGATCAACTGAATATGTAATGTTTGGGACGCCTTACTATTGTGTATTTAATGATCATACATCTTGTGACTTTTACTTACTTGCTTGTGATTGAGACACTAGGCTTGTTCATGACCTTAAGAGACTGTTGGCTTGTAGATAAACCCTCATGTATCTAGACAGCCGTGACCGTATAGCGAGATGGATTCCATTTCATATACGTAGCTGGCTATGTCTGTCCTCGCTTTCCAGTATTCTGGTTCTGGGGCGTGACATGAACCAAAGCAGGTAGAGAAACAGTGGCCTCAGGTGACCTACTCCTTCGAGGATAGCCATGTCAAGCCCATCTTTGACATGCTCTTGCAAGGGGATAGAATTCAGCTCCCTCCACCGAGACGTGAACCTCGACCTGCAGAGATGGAGAGCCCGAAGTACTATCACTTCCACCGCTACGTCCACTAGCTACTCAGGATTGCTTCCAATTGAAGCAGCACATCCAGAACCTCATCGATTCCAAGGCTCTGTCCATTGATTTTGAGGAGGTAACCGTGGCTGCCAACATGGTGTCAGTCCAATTTGGCAGCTTCCCTCCAACGAGGACTCAAGATGGCGTAGTACCCATCCCCCGGGCAACAATAGAGGTCACTAATCTTCCACCTCCCCGAGACCAGACGACTGGGCTGGTGCCCCTCACCACGTCACGAGGGGAGGTCATGTGGGTCCACCCGGACTTGGTACCTAAAGTAACTCAGTCAGCATCATCCTCCACCGACAAAAAGAAGGACGGGAAGGCTAAGTCTTGCCACACAATCTCGGCCAAAGCCGAAGAAGCAACAGATGTCGTTACCCGGTCCGGTGCACAATCTCAACCCATACCGGGTAACTCGACTGAAGATCGTCAGCCGGCCACTTCTAGTGCCCTAGGACCTTCTCAGCCTCCGCCGGCCGACAAGCCTAAGCCAAAGGAGACCTGCTTCGACAAGCCGCTCCATAAAGACGCACCTCAGGAGCTGGAGAGGCCTTACAATTTTGACATCCTGGCACAATTGGCCAACACACGACAAAATTGTTATTATATGAGCTTTTGAGGCTCTCCAAGGAAATTTGTGTCTCACTGAGTAAAGCACTCCAGAATGCTGACGCTTATTTGGCTCAGGTCAAGCTTACAGGGGAGAGCTCGCCAGCGAATTTCCAGGACAGTAATTGTACAGGTGCAATGCCCAACATCGTGTTCACTCCGCAGGATATGCTCATCAAGACCAACCTACACGATCGCCTCTATATTACACTGGATACATCGGCAACATCAAAGTAGATCGGATGCACATTGATCCCGATTCTTTAATAAGCATCATTCCGAAGAGCTTGCTTCACCTCCTGTGCATCCCTATGCATCGGCTAACACCTACCAACACCGCCATCAGCGGTTTCAATTCAGAGAGAAGCTATCCTATTGGAAAGATTCGCTAAAATGTCAAATTGGCGACCTCCTGTCGGAAGAGACTTGCTATGTCATAGACGCAGATACGTCCTATAACATTCTCCTGGGGCCTTGGATACACGATTATATGATCGTGCCCTCCATATTGCACCAGTGCTTCAAATATGTCAACAAACATGACTTCGTAAGAACGGAATTTGCCGACGTCGATCCCTTCAAAGGGGTTGAATCCTACTATTCGGATGCCTGCTTGTACGAAAAATGAAAAAAGTACCTGGTCGAAGGGGATGCTCAAGATCGAACATAGGCTACAATGGGATCAGAAGAACCTCTGAAGATCCAACTCCAGGCCCGCAAACCAGGCAGAACTGCACCTCTTGTAGCCACTCTACGTAAAGAAGTAACCAGTCTACCGGTGCTCACTACACAAAAGGAGAAAATTTGAATGAAAAGCTTGGCGAATGCTTATGGGCGTACCGTACTACAGTCCAGACAGCCACTGGGAACACACCATTCTCTTTGGTATACGAAAGTGAGACAGTTCTCCTACTGGAAACTTAAATCCCCTCGCTCCGCGTCGTCCTTACTTACAGACTAACATTGGATGATAATTATCGTCGTCGGCTACAAGAATTGGAGGCCTTAGATGAGAAGCGTCTGCTAGCTCAACAACGAATCGAGCTTTATCAAGCACGCATCTCTGGCGCCTTCAACAAAAAGGTCAAACTGAGAACATTCTAAGTAGGCGATCTCGTTTTGGCAGTTTGTAGGTCGATGGTTATGACTCATAAAACCGCCGGCAAGTTCCAGCCCAAGTGGGAAGGCCCATTTATCATCGAAGCTATATTCTCCAATGGTGCATACCGTCTCGCAAAGAAAAACGGAGACTTGCTCATGATGCCCATCAACGATAAGTTCCTGAAGAAATATTATGTCTAAACGACACCCTCCGAATCAACCGAATTATTGGGTTATGTACCCTTAAGTACCGCTGAACTTACACTCTGGTTATCCCAAATGAATTCATCTTTCGGGCAGCAAGTCATGTATGATCATACCTCTGAACTTCCTCCCTAAAAAAGCATTTTCCTCAGAATCTGTTATCCGTGCTTTCAGTGCATAAAAAAGGGTAATAGGTCCACAAAATTCCCGAAACAACCACGTCGATGCCACCTCTGAGTTGTTTCTCTTCCATCACAAACAAATCACCCCTTACGTAGAACTTCCACGTCCGTATTACCTCTGAGTTGTTCTATGTATCCTTCGGTGAGTCTACTCCTGTCACGTCCTTATTACCTCTGAGCAGGAAGACTCCGTTGTAAAACCTCCATATTTACCACGTCCTTATTACCTCTGAGTAAGTATGTTGGTTTTCTCTCGACTTATTATCCGTACCCAAAACCAGGGTACGCCAAGGGTAATAAGCCCACAAATGTCTACAGTTGACCACAAATGTCCGTAGCTGACCACAAATGTTGTACTAGGTCCTCTGGTACATGTACCTCTTTTCTCACCATCACATGCCTATGGAGCCCAGTGTTCCATAGCATTCGTTCGCCCAATACCAAGAACTTCCATGTCCACCTTACCATGGAGTTGTTCTAGGTATCTATATTGAGCCTACCCCTACTATGTCCTCAGTACCTCTGAGTAGGAAGGTTCTATCATCAAATCTCATGTTTACCACGTTCAAGTAAATATGCTGGGTCTTTCTATCGAACTTATTATCCATACCTAAAACCAAGGTATGCCAAGGGTAATAGGTCCACAGAAAGTCCTCCAGTGGGGCAAATACCATAATACCAAAGATAATGTACAAACACAACAGATACCACAAATAAAGGATGAGGTAAACATACTCATTCATTTAAAGTGAAAAGTGCTACATTTTTCTGGGACCACATCCCTGTTTTAAAAAAAATAGAGGGACATAATAATAAAAAGAGAGAAAAATTCGACTATGGTTCGGCGATACACAGTTCTCTGAGCCGGTCCTTTAGCTTGGTTGTCGACCGCTCAATCCTCAGTGTGGCCCGGTGCTCGGCCTTTTGAGTCAACTTTTCTGCATCCTCCAGATGCGCATGAGCCTTCCAACGGTCTTCAAATTTCTTCAGCACACACTCCAAGGGAGCAGAGGTTCGGATGACCTGGTCGGTCTCCCGGCAAATTAACTCATTATCCCAGCGGAAGGCCTGGAGCTCAGATTCTAAAGAAGCCAACTTTATCTGAAGTTGGAGGATCTGCTCGTTGGTATCGGCTATCATACGAGATGCGGCCTCTTCCCGAGCTAAACAGTCCTCTCCTCTTGTAATGCCTGTGGTTCGTATTACGTATTTCTGGAATACGTGTACGTATTTATTCTTGTATTGTATGATTTCCTTGCTTAATTTCCTCCCTGGGCTTGGTTTATTCTTGGTTTGGGTTGGCTTGGTTCGGTTTGGGATTGCTCTTGGTTTATCATGAACCAAGGGGTGAACCCCCTACCTACCACCACCACTACCATTTATTAACCCTTCTCCTTCTCTCTCTCTTCATTTATCATCTTCTCCACCATTACTTTCTTACCTACCAGAGAGTGGGAGAGAGAGGTCTAGGCAAGTGCAACTTGCTTCATGGAGGAACTCTAATTTTATTGCTTCATTCTCTTCCTTGCAGCATTTTAACTTACTTTAGAACTTGGCATTTTTACTTTCCATGGCTAGATTCTTCTAGATCTAAGTTTACTTTATTTTCGAATTTCTTGGGTTTTGATCTACTTAATCCTGTTATTTCTGAGTTTTGAGGGTTCTATGTTGTAGAGAATCTCGTTCTACCCCATTTTGACCTATGGAAGTTCGGATTTGGGCTCCGGATGATAGAGTTATGCAGCTTGGAAGCCATGGATTATGGTGTACTTCTTCTCAAAAATTTGGAGAAGAAGCACAGTCCCGAGCCGCATGGTGTACTTGACCGCATGAACATTCATACGGCAAGTCAGTTCCAACCGCATGCACTATTGCCTTGACTTGACCGTGTGACAAGTTCATGCGGTAGGTATTCCCGGCCGCATGGGACCAAGTCAGTTCAGCCGCATAGGGCTGAGGACCTTATCCTGCCGCATCAGCTTATCTTGGCTGCATGAGTTGGACCCAGCCGCATGTGCACAGCCTTGATGAACCGCATGAACCAGACTCATTCGCTGGCCGCATGAGTCCTATATTCGCTAGCCGCATGAACTCTCCCCCCCCCCCCCCCCCCCCCCCGTCAGCCGTATAAGCAATCACCTTGACCCAGCCGCATGGCGCTCGACTTGGTTGAGCCGCATGGACTCATTTCTGCCAGCCGCAGGAGTACCCTTGCCCTCCTGGCCGCATGTGTCTTGTCCTTCTCTTGGCCGCATGAGTTCGATTTATTCCGGCCGCATGAGAATCCCTCTCCTGCGAGCCGCATGGGTCCTTAGTTCCCCCGACCCGCATGAATCTCTCCCCAGCCGCATGAACCCGACTCCTTCCCCAGCCGCATGAGATCCATCCTGGCCGCATGTGCCTTAGCTGCATGGCTCTTCTATAGCCCTGTATATTGTTATATTATTAGATATTTAACGTCCATTTTATATCCTTACGTCTTTTGTCCTGAACTTGAAAATCATGAATTCATTTGATATGTTTGGAATTGATAATTGAGCATGACGTGATAGTGACCCATAGTGGTGCACTCCTGACATAATAACCTGACATGACCTGATAGTGGCCCGTCGTGGCGCACTCCTGACTAGTACACTTGATATGATAAATCTGACATGATTATCTCGAATAGCTGTTGCGACGGCTACTGACATGACATGACCTGTATAATTAATCCTGGACACCGTTGGTGATTGTGCTTGTACAAATAATCCAGTCCTGTCTTGCATCATGTCTAGGAGGGGACTCCTGAGTACCACGGTCAGGAGTACCCATTGAAATGGACTAAGGCTAATAACTAGATTAATATACTAGTCATAAAGAGATCTCCCAGCTACAGGCAATCCCGTTACCTGGGCACGCCTTGGGATCTGTAGCCTGCCGTCGAGTAGGGCACATTTCCAGCACACTGTCATGTGTTGCACCCTTCAAGCTACCTAAGGGTACATTCGTTTTCTGGACGATGTACCCACCTGAATTCAACTCTAATCTTTTAACCCGGGTAACCTGGATGGACTGCAGGGCTTGTGGCTGTGGAAGATTCTCACTGCATCTTGCTAGTAATTAGGCTTGTGATAACCCTAGTTAGTTAAAGTATCAAGCCGTAATTCTTGCTTGGCCGTGAAATGATTGGATGGAGTCTAACCTGTCTAGTCTTGCCCTGATCCTGATTATTACATGACCTGAATGCATGTATTTATTTTACCGATAAATGGTGAGAATTCCAAGTTTCGTTCAGACGAAAGGTTACAACTCCGGTCCTTGTTTGGTTTATGGGTTGTAACCTGGTTATCTGAATAGTTCCATGGTTATCTCATCGTATATCACCTGTTATGCCTTTTTTCTTAAATTCCCGTCTTATTATTAATTTATTACTATTGTGCTAATTGCTGGTTTTAGTTCCTAAGTGAAGCTTCCTTTGCGGCACTTGCTCTTTCTGGGGTCTGACCCAGCTGGTTTTGTGTGGCCAGATTTCGGAGCCGCTCCAGAGGATCTACCGACTTTTCAGCCAGATGGTGGCCACTAGACGGAACCCTGACAACGAGTGGGTTATTTTTGGCTCTTCCACTCTATTGTAAAAATATTCTTTTGAGGCGTTTAGCCGACGAGCACCTGTTTAGCTCGATTGCACTTACTTACTGTCTGCCTACGGGCTGTAACATGATTAACAAATCCTAGGGTTGATCATGTATGACTAAAACTCTTGCTAGTCCTAACATTTTGTAACGACTAGCTTCATGATCAGCTGAATATGTAATATTTGGGACGCCTTATTATTGTATATTTAATGATCATACATCTTGTAACTTTTACTTACTTGCTTGTGATTGAGACAATAGGCTTGTTCATGACCTTAAGAGACTGCTGGCTTGTAGATAAACCCTTATGTATCTAGACAGCCGTGACCGTATAGCGAGATGGAATCCATTTCAATATACGTAGCTGGCTATGTCTGCCCCCGCTCTCCAGTATTCTGGTTCTGGGGTGTGACACCTCTACGGCTTAGTTGATTATACCTCAGAGACATATCTCGAAGGTCCTTCACTAGAGCAGGCTTGGACATATTCAGTACCATCCTTACCTTTTCCATGGCCGTTGTAAAGAAGGCGTGCTCCTGATCTATTGCCAAAGACATATCAAGTTGCCGCAGTCCTTGAAGTTGAGCTACGAGCTTATTAGCTTCTACCAATTTAGACTCCAAGAGGTCGACCATCCCTGCCTCGCCAGGGAGTACTCTGAGAAGTTCAATTTGACCGCCGGTACATTGACGAGCCAGTACAAAAGATGTCCCTCTTTCCAGGGTAGCTTCGACCCCTCATTTCAAATGGCAGTAAAAACTATCGATCACGTCCTTCGACGATTCATCCAGAACTTCCGAAGAGGACGATGTTAAAGGAAGAGTAGCCGAAAGAGTTGAAGATGGTTGCGAAGAAGATGTACCAGAACTTGATGCCCCTATCACTAGGGATGCAAGTTTCGAGCGATAAGAAGCCTGAACAGCAGTCATCTCCTCTTCCGTAGCCCGAAGGATTCGAAGACTTGGCAGTGCAGAAAGGTCGACCTCCGGTGATAAAGCCACGTTAACCAAGGAGGGTGCAGGATTTCTCTCCACCCCGGCAGTCCCACTACTTGTCCTCTTGAACTCGACCCGGTAAGAGGTCCCTCGATCTGAGCTGGAGGAAGAAGAGGCGTACTTCCTTCCACTATATCCCCCTAGTAACTTCTTCCGCGAGAATGTCCGTTATCGACTGTGAAGGAGCAGGACCTGTATGTCCGAAACAACCATCGATCAACTTAACCTGAAGGATATGAAGATAGAGCAATGAACCTCCTCACTAGTCAAGACATGACATAGCTTACCAGGAGAGGGTCGCTGTGGCTGAGGCTCACTCACAGCCGCCATATCCTCTTCAACGGCGACACCTGAGCCACTTGCAGCTGCTTTCTCTGCCCCAGCCGCTCCGAAAGTGGATACAACTGGGTTGGCATCAGCCGACCGAGGTTCAGCAACCTCAGGGTTTAGTTCAGTAAAGCCCACATCATCCCTGGTTGAGATGTCAGCAGCAGAAGGGATCTCAGCCGTCGCCGGGACGACCGTGGTGGAAGAAAGCTCGGCAGTCATAGCACCAATTAAGGTGGCTATAACAGGGTCAACCTCAGAGGCAACAGCTGGTTCTGGGGAGTTCACTTCTCTTGACGCCTATAAAGAGAAAAAAATGATGATCAGATTATATTTCAGAAAAGAAGAACTAAAAGGGTGGTCGTAACTCGATTCACCTCTGAAATGGCTTCGACGTCATCACTTCTCTCCCTAGTGCTCGGCCCGCGAGGCTTGACCACGGCCCATTTTTGGGAGCGAGTTCTGCCGATGACAGAGGACTCATGTCTGCTTCATTTATGTGAAGGACTAGGCACAGTAGGGGGCAGATCTGCCACCGAATCGCCTGTAGGAGGAAGCAGGTTATCAGGGTCATCCTCCTCGTCCACATTAATAGACACTGAGTCAGACACTTCAACTGACTTCCCCCTCTTAGTCCTCGTTTGGGACTCTTTTGGCTTCTCCTCCAAACCAGTGCCAGTAATAAAGCTGGTACTTGGGTCAAAATCACTAGGGGGCTTATTTACCATGACATGGTACAGGGCCGCCATGTACAAAATATGTCCCGACTCTCTAGCATCGGGTACGGAGAAGCTGATACGGGTATGAACCGAGCTATAATAATTCCAAGCCCGGATGCCGTCTAGAATGCTACCTACGAAACCCAGACAGGAGCTGGGGTTGTCCAAGAACATTTGACTATACCCAAATTGCCGAAAGAATCGACTGGGTAAGTAAGGCTCCAAAAAGACGGAGTTACGATTATGATACACCAGATGTGCAGGGCGGATGTTCTGCAACCAGCGGAGCATCTTCTTGGACAAGAAATGGGGAGGCACAGTACCATCAAGATGTATGCCTTTTACTTCTTCGTCGTAAATGGAGGAACAGACACGAAGAAGGAGTATCTATCCACTCATGCCAGCGCCATCCGACAGGCTGGCATGGTAGTATACTCCCAGGGCATATGACGATACTAGTAGATAAAGGCATCATCAGCGGTCACGTTGCCCTCTGGGCCAGGCCTCATCAAAGACGGACAATGTATTAACAGCCACCCCATCAGATAATGATAGGGCAGCTCGATTCATTCAAAATCCTTTACCGTATCGCGAGCAATAACTTTGGACAAGAAAGCATAGAGGCCACGATAAATGCTGCATACCATGGCAGGGAGTAGAGCTAGCCTGCCTCCAAAGACCAGCTTCACGGCAGGAAGGATCAGGTTACGGCTGATTCTTTCAATAGCACCAGTCCCACCCCCCTTCCGAAACTACACAGTTTCGCAGCCACAGCATCAAAAATCCCGCTAGGAAGGCCTTATCAGACATCCTCTGGGTATCTTGATAAAAGTAACTAAAGGTGTCAGATTGGCTCCCGAATCTATCACCCGTATTTTTAACCCTCTTGGCATTCAACACCTGATTGTATACCTCCTTCCGGGTTCGAGGACTCCGAAGGAAAACTCGGCCTGAGGCACTTAGTTCAAACAGGTAGCTGAGCCAGGTCTTGGTGTGAGGAAGGTTCCCTTCTGAGCTATCATTCTTCTTCTTTGACATTTGTTGGCACGTGCTATGGTGACACAGCAATTCTCAGTAAACAGCCATAAAACCCGAAAACTGCTGCTCCAATTCCTCAAATTCTTCATTAGTAGGGTATACGCCTCAAAAACTTTATCTTCCCAGGGCAGCTTGGAGACTTCATGTATCTCGTGGAGAGCGAGTCCTATTTTCCCTCCAGGTGTAAAAAAGGTCCATGTACGACGGTTGTACATCTCGACAAGAGCCATGAACAGCTTCTTGTTTATGGGCAGACCATAACAAGTACCCCGTATGGCATGATAAAGACCAATCTCGTACAGGAGTTCCTGATATGTCCGCAAGATCCCAATGTCAAATTGATCCATGGAGGGCTGGGGTTCATCCAGTTCAGCAGCGACAGCTGACCAGTAGGATAAGACCCCTTTTGAGCAATCTGGTTCATAAAAGTATCAGCTTGGGATAACCTAAAGTTGGGACCCTACACGTTTATGAAACTACCCGGGGCCAACCCGATCACAGAACGGCTGACCGGTATCTTGTCCGCGTCTACCGACCTTGATGTTTTGTTATAATGAATATCACCCACGAATATCCCTTGCTGGCTTGGAGTTAGGAAGTCCACCATTTTTCTGTCAATTGGCAGCATATTTAACCAGGACAGCGGGAAATGACGTTCCATCTGAGGAATATGAATCGCCATCCCGTTGGAAGAAAAACTCTAACTTTCAGATAAATCTAGAACGCTAGAGTTCTTTACAGTTAAGGCATCCCCAAAGAAGAATACGGGTTTTAGATGCGTTCCCCCTAATTTCCCCGAGTTCATCATGCCCAAGAGGTAGAAGAAGGATTGGTTTCTGATGTGCCTCATCCTGTCCTCAGATTGATTTTTAGTAAATTGGGTTGACACATATTCAACCACCTGGTCGAACCTCACACCCAAGGCAGATTGAGCCTGACCTACCAAGAGCTCCCCCGAGGGATTGATCGGCAGCTTCACTGAAAAGGAAAGAAGAAAGAAGTTAGAAGATAGCAAAGAAAACCGCTTAATGCTTTCTGAGCTTATACGGCTCTGTTAGGTGGGCGTTCATGCGGCCCAGTCCATAAAGTGCTTATGCGGATATGAGACATCTCTCATGCGGCTCAGTCATAAAGCATATCTCATGCGGCTCGATCATGAAGCATCTCTCATGCGGCTCAGTCATGAGACATCACTCATGCGGCTCAGTAATGAGACATCTCTCATGCGGCTCAGGCATGAGACATCTCTCATGCGGCTCAGTCATGAAGTATATCTCATGCGGCTCGGTCATGAAGCATCTCTCATGCGCTCAGTCATGAGACATCTCTTATGCGGCTCAGACATGAAATATACCCCATGCGGCTCAGTTATGAGGCATTCATGCGGTCCATACGGCACAGCTCATGCAGATTCATCACACAGAACTTGAGCAGTTCAGTGAAGACAAGAAGAGCATCAACTATGCCGAAGCATAACAGAGAAGGGTGCACGCATAAAACATGTGACATAGCCATTGTATTTAGGGTTTGGAGTAATGCAGTTTCTTCCCATCGCTCTTACCACTAATAGGAAGATGAACGTCGGGGTGGATCAAGCTTGTTGTATTCGACGAGAAAGCAAGCCCTTTGCCCTTCGTTGCAGCACTGGAAGAAGCTTTAGCCATGGTTGATCGAGAGAAGAGGAGAAACGGCAACTAGGGTGATGGAAAGTTTGAAGAAAGAAAGAAAGAACCTCTCTCTTCAAACTTCTCTATTTATAGGCTAGAAAAGGCACGTAGATCGATAGACGTCGCTTCAGATTTCGTGCTGGCCGAAGGATATAGGCGACTCTTGGGATTCTATCCAAAAGATGGCTCCAAATCATCAAAGCAAATCAAAAACAATTAATACCGAAGTGATGGGATGCCCACGTGGCACGAAACCAGTATGCGGTCAGAGAAGCCTATGCGGCATAACAGCTTATGCGGTCTCGACGCTTCCTAAGATATACCCATGCTTCCTATTCAAAGAATTTCAATTTTACAAATTGAAAACTTTGAAGGGGGTCTGTAGAAGCATAGAAAAGAAGGGGATTTTTTATGCGGCTTGAAATCAACATGGAGCCTCATGTGGCTCAAAACCCAGATGGCTTCATACGGCTCAAAACCCAGAAAGCTTCATGTGGCCCAAAAGCAACAGAGAGCCTTATGCGGTTCGAAGTCAGCCTAAAGCAATAAATATCTCCTTATGTAGCTGGCCATAATTACTCTGACATAAAAAATGACAGCTCTGACAAAGATGACAGCTCTGACAAGAAGATAAGACGTGACGTGCTCCTAAAAGATGAGAAAATCATCATGATATTCGGTACAGTTCACGAACCAAAGGAAACTCTTTATGCGGCTCAGTCATGAAACACCTCTCATGCGGCTCGATCGTGAAGCATCTCTTATGTGGCTCGGTTATGAGACGTCCTTCATGCGGCTAGGTCATGAGACATTCTTCATACGGCTCGATTATGAGACGTCCTTCATGCGGCTTGGGTATGAGACGTCCTTCATGCGGCTCAGTCATGAGACATCCTTCATGCGGCTCGGTCATGAGACATTCTTCATACGGCTCGGTTATGAGACGTCCTTCATGCGGCTCGGTTATGAGACGTCCTTCATACGGCTCGATCATGAGACATTCTTCATGTGGCTCGGTTATGAGACAGTCCTACATACGGCTCAACCAGGACACATCCTTCATACAGTTCTCCACAGAATAGTTGAGACACATGGCAGAGACTGACCAAGTCTTAGCAGTTCAGATTTACTGCAACAAACAGATCATGATCAATCTCAACCAACCCCAATTGTCCACTATAAATCGAGTCTCGAGGCACAGTTACAACTATGTGGCCTAAAATTTGCTACGTGGCTGTACATCCCATCCCTCATGAATTCCTATAAATAGCAAAGTTCTATTCCCTTGTAGACACACATAGAGGCACAAGAGAGCACACAAAGCTCAGAAGCAGACTTTTCCCTTCGTGTCTTCAGAGCATTTCTCACCTGAGCCG
>JANAVB010034055.1:0-23314 GCA_029216955.1 Iris pallida
TGTTCGCCCACTTTATTGTAAATTCATATTATTTTGAGACGTTTAGCCGACGAGCACGTGTTAGCTCGATTGCAACTTGTATTTATTATCTGCCTATGGGCTGTAACGTGATTGACATGCCCCGGGGGTTGATCATGTATGACTTAACTCTGAGCTAGTCTCTACATTTTGTTACGACTAGTTTTCATGATCATCTTATATGTAATGTTTGGGACGCCTTACAATTGTATATTTGGTGATCTGTTATCTTGTAACTTATTTTACTTGATGAGATTGAGACAATAGGCCATTTGGACCGTAAGAGACTGTTGGTTTGTAGAATACCCTCACATGCTAGACAGCCGTGATCGTATAGCGGGATGGTTGCCGTCCCAATATACGTAGCTGGCTGTTCACGTTCTTGTTCGTCCGTATTCCGGGAGCGGGGCGTGACAGTTTTAGTGGTGGCCCATGCAGGTCTTGTCAAACAAGAAATGTGAGGGTTACCGGTAGATGTCTCAATCTGTGCTCGCCCTTGATCTCCCGTTGTATCTTTGCATCTTCTTGAATTCTCGACTGATAACATGCTTGCATCCTTGAATCATCCTGGTCCTTTCCTTTATTTTCCTGATGTCATTGCTTCAGTGGGGGTGTTCCTGCTGACCAGCCAGAGAGAGTTCAGCCAGTAGTCCAGCAGCAGTCAGAGAACGAAGCTCAGTCGTCAGCAGCAGCTTCCCAAGCCATGCCTCCTGTAGAGCCAGAATTCCCAGTCCAGCCAGATCAGCTAGCAGGGTCAGAAGATGGAGTCTTGGTAGGACTCGTCCGTGAGTTGCTTGCGTCTCAGAACCGCCGAGATGATGCCTTGCAGCAGGCAGTACAAGATACTCTGAGTGGAAGTGGTCGGAATAGTACAGTCAACAGATTCAAGCGCCTGAACCCTCCCTTCTTCAACGGTACTGAAGATGCGATGGCTGCCGATGCTTGGCTACAGGATATAGAGATTATTCTTGAAGCAGCGAAGACTCCAGAAGACGAGAAGGTAGCAGTGGTGCGCCTTCAGTTATTGGATCTAGCCCGCAATTGGTGGGCTGCGCAAGCAGTGGGATTGGCAACACCTGTTCCTTGGGCAGTGTTCAGCGAGAAGTTCCAGATCAAGTATTATGATGCAGTGGCTCGATATGACTTGCAGACCAAGTTTTGCAACCTGAAACAAGGAGGAAGGACGGTCGACGGATATGCGGCCGAGTTTTCGAGACTTAGTCGGTTTGCTCCCACTTTGGTGGCGACCGAGTTCGACGGAGCACAGAGGTTCCAACAGGAACTTCACTTGGAGATCATATTGGCCGTGGAGCAGTTCGAACATCAGACCTATGATGCTGTTTTGCGAGCAGCGAGGAGGTACGAGTACACTTCCCAGAGGATAGCAGACAGAACCGGAGGACGAAGGCGGTCCCACAGTCAGATGAACCGATCTTCAGCTCCAGCCCCAGCAGCCAGGGCCTTGACCATTGAAACTCCGAGGCGAGCAGCTTCAGTTACGTCGGATCAGTACTCAACCCCGACGTACCCTCAGCAGGAACAGAAGCAAGACCAGTCTTCCTCAGTGGGCTGTTCTTATTGTGGTAAGCCTGGGCATGTAGTAGCAGAGTGTCGTAAGGCTTTGGGATTGTGCTTGTTATGCGGAGCGCCAGATCATAGAGTGGGGTCCTGTCTATTCAGAGTTGATCCAGTACCCGCAGTATCTAGTCCTTCAGTTTTGGGACCCGTACCAGTACCAGCTCCCGTTCTCCAGCAACAGCAGTTCCCGTTCTCAGGACCATTACCGACTCAGGTCCAAGCTTTTCAGCAACAGAGTTCTCAACAGTTTGCCCTAGCCCAGGCCCAGATCCGAAACCGTCAGAGAGGTCGTCAGAGAGGTAGTCGTGCTCTATCTATCTTGTTTTCCCCCGTCGTTACCAAGGGCACATGACTTATTTCATGTAACCTAATTACGACGGCATGTCCCGGACCCGAGTTGTACCCTGATCATTCGAAAAGGTTATTTGGTTATTGGTACCAACCTTTAATCTTTTCGGATGTGGAGAGGCCCGTGTTCGTATTTGATCAGGGAGTAAGACCTCAATGCGCCAGACTATCAGTTAGTCCGTGTTGCTTGAGTTCATCACTCCTTGGGGAGTCAAACGTGGGAGTGTAAGGATGGCATCCGAACACGTATCCCAATCGGTTTTGGCTCGTAAGGTGTGAAATTTTCTCATGCCTTGCACCTTCGAATCCTTGCTTGCATGAATGATTGCTTGATTGATTGCTAGCTCTAGATAGCTTGTGCTAGTGTAGCTTGTCCCGACATCTCTAGCCTCTTGAATAAATTCCGAGGACGAAATTCTTTTAAGGTGAGTAGGATGTAATATCTCGAAATTCGTGATACGTATTTTATTGCGTATTCGTATTTCTGACCCGTATTTTATTTTTCTTGTCTAGTTAATTGTAGTTTATTTCGTAATCTTGTGGTAGTTTAATTGTCATTTATCATTATGGGTTAATCTGGTTAATGACTTCTGGATTTTGATTGGACTTTGGCCTGTATTGTATTTTGCTCAACTTGCAGTATTCTCGGCTTTCGTATTTTGGCTCGAATTTATGTGGAAGAGCTTGGCTTGGTTTAACTTGGTTTGATTTGGAGACTTGGTTCGGTTTTATTTGGTTTGAGATTGCATTGGAACCCTTTAACCTATACTCTCCCTCACCTCCATCACACCCCACCATCATTTAATCCCCTCTCTCTCTCTCCCCTCTCATTTTCCCACTTCACAGCCGGCCACCCCCTCTCCCTTCCTTCTTCTTCTTCCCTAAGAGAGAATCACCCCCATTAGGCAAGTGCACCTTGCTCACACTTGAGGGCCGGATTTTATGTGCCCATTAGCTAGTTTAGCACCCTATGAGCAACATTAGATCTTGGGTTTTCTTGATTTGGAGCTTGGAATCTTGTAGATCTAGGTTTGGAGTGTTTTCGGATTTTTGGAGATTTGATCTCCCAAACTTGTTCTTTTGTTGGATTCAATGTTTCCATGTTGTAGAGCTTTCAATTTTACACAAGTTAGAGCTTTGAAAATCCGGATTTGGGTTTGTATTGATGGATTTATGATGTTCCAAAGTTTTGAGTTCCATGGGTTCTCTTCTCGGATTTTTTGGAGAAGATGACTTGCTGTTCTGGCCGATGGTGCCTACTTCCTCGAACACGCCTCTTTAGGCGCTGTTCGTTCGACTGCGCCTTCTTAGGCGCGGTTCGCAGTCTGCGCCTCCTTTTCGAGCGCGCCTCTTTAGGCGCGGCTCGCTCGAACGCGCCTCCTTAGGCGCGGTTCGTCTCGATCGCGCCTCCTTGGGTGCTGTTCGCCGCCGCCCCTCGATGGCGCCTCCTTGGCGTCATTTCAGGCACGGTTGGCAGACTGCGCCTACTTTCCCAGATTGGCAGATAGCGCCCATTTTCTCCTGTTAGGCAGATAGCGCCTACTTTCCCTTGGCTTGCCCGACTGCGTCTATATTTATCATTTTAGGCGCAGTTCACTGTTCCCTTGACTTAGGCGCTCTTTGACCTACGGGTTTTAGGCGCGGTTTGGCTCACTGGTCCTAGGCGCCATTTGATCCAATGGATCTAGGCGCGGTTTGCCCCATTGGCTCTAGGCGCGGATTGACCTGTCCAGACTAGGCGCATTTTAGTGTGCTGTCCTCCCTGGCACACTCTAGTGTGCTGCCTCTAGGCGCACTCCAGTATGCCTGGCCTGCCCTGGTGCCCCTGTACCCCTGCACCCCTAGTGCCTGTATTGCTTTCTCTGGGATTCGGTTTTCTTTTCATAATTTGGAGCTTCCTGAGATTTTGGTGCTCACAACACGACTTGACTAGACTCGACACGTCTTGACACGATTTCCTATATTTGTGTACTGCTTTCTTGAATCTTGACACTAATTTGGGAACACTTTACCCCAGGTTTATATCCTTACGCCTTTTGACCCGAGCTCGACCCGAACACGATGTGGGCACGATTTGATTTAATGCTAGTACGGCGTTGTCCCTGGTTTTATTATCTCTTGTTACATCAGCAAAGTGTTTTCTTATGGTCTTATTTATAAAGTCATGTTTTCAGCCTTATTGTACTTTTCATGCCTTTTACATCGGTGGCCGTTTGGGTGCACTCAGGATTATGTTCCTTTTACTTGTAGAATAGTTGCATTGTGATATGCCTTATGGCCCTGACACGATAAATAAATCCTGGCTAATAACTTGTAACTTGTAACCTTAACAACTAGATAACTTGATAGTGGCTCGTGGCGGCGCACTTCCAGCTTGTAACATGACATGACTTGGCATGATAATTTGACAACTTGAGCTGCCGAGGCAGGCTCACTTGACTAGTATAGCTTGTCTTGACACCGTGGGTGTACCTTCTTGTGTTTGGTCAATTCACCAGTCTTGTCTTGCATCATGTCTAGGACATGAATTCTTGATTCCCCACGGTCAGGGATTCATATTGGAAATGAACTAAGATTAACAACTAGCTTAATTCACTAGTCATGACGAGATGTTCCTCAGCTACAGGCGATCCCGTTACCCCGGCCACAATCGTTTGGACTTGTAGCCTGCCGACGAGTAGGGCGCATTTCCAGCTCACTGCCAAGTGGTGCATCCTCAAGCTACTTATAATGATAACAAGAATGTAGTCCCTCTCTCTCTAATTGTCACTATACTAATATTCGCCTGGGTAACCTGGATAGCTGCAGGGCTTGTGGCGGAGATACATCTCACTGCATTGTTAGTAATTAGGCTTGTGATAACCCTAGTTAGTTAATATAGCAAGCAGTAGGCTATGATTGGCCGTGTATTATTGGATGGTGTCCAGCCTTGTCTGGTCTGGTCTAGGACCAGCCCTGATGGGTCCAGCTCTTGATTGTTCCAGTCTCTAGAACTTGAATGCTTGACTTGCACTGGATGTGATTGCAAGATTTCTTCTCTGTCACTGTAGTGTAACTCTCTTGTATGACTGTCCTCTAGGCAATAACTGGTCAGTGGCTATGTACTGTTTAGGTGAAGGGTTACAGTGGTAACCTGGCTACCTGGTACGGTACATTTGTCCTTACCGTGTTTATTGTGTAGATGGCACTTATCTATGTTATAGCTTCCTGTATATGATTGTTATCTTCAAGCAATAGACTGGTTAGTGACTATGTACTGTTCAGGTTTCCTGGTACGGTACATTTGTCCTTCCTCGTTTATTGCCCGGATAGCATTTATTTCTTATTTTTCATGCATCTTACCTGCCATGTTCTCCGGTATTATTATTATTTTCTAATCAAGTTACTTGTTTCCTTTTTCTGTGATCGGGATACGTGCATTGGTACCGCACAAATCTCAATATGCTTTTACTTATTTCTTTTGCTGCTTTTGTTTACTAATGATTTGCTGGTTTTAGTCCTTAAGTGGAGCCTCCTTTGTGGCACTTGCTCTTTCTGGGGTCTGACCCAGCTGGTTTTGTATGGCCAGATACCGGAGCAGCAGCAAGGGATCTACCTGTCTTCCAGCCAGATGGTGACCGCCAGGCGTGACCAAGGCTTCGAGTGGGTTTCTTTTGTTCGCCCACTTTATTGTAAATTCATATTATTTTGAGGCGTTTAGCCGACGAGCACGTGTTAGCTCGATTGCAACTTGTATTTATTATCTGCCTACGGGCTGTAACGTGATTGACATGCCCCGGGGGTTGATCATGTATGACTTAACTCTGAGCTAGTCTCTACATTTTGTTACGACTAGTTTTCATGATCATCTTATATGTAATGTTTGGGACGCCTTACAATTGTATATTTGGTGATCTGTTATCTTGTAACTTATTTTACTTGATGAGATTGAGACAATAGGCCATTTGGACGTAAGAGACTGTTGGTTTGTAGAATACCCTCACATGCTAGACAGCCGTGATCGTATAGCGGGATGGTTGCCGTCCCAATATACGTAGCTGGCTGTTCACGTTCTCGTTCGTCCGTATTCCGGGAGCGGGGCGTGACAATCAGCAAGAGCCTGTCCTTTAACCGACTTCTGAGGAATATAATGCATGTCATACTGAGCAAGTAGGATTCCCCAGTTAGCTAATCGAGAATTCAAAACACTGGGTTTCTTCATCATGATCCGTATAGGATTGATCCTGGAGATGACATGAATCGTTTGACCGATAATATAATGTCGCGTTTTCTGAACAGTAAACATTAATACTAAGCATTCTTTTTCGATTGGAGAATAACGCGGTTCAGCACCTGTCATTGTGCGACTGAGATAATAAATAGCCTGTTCATGGCCATCTTTATTTTTCTGAGCAAGTAATGCACCAAGAGAATGATCCATGGCTCGAACATATAGAAGAAATGGTATCCCCGAGACGGGAGGTACCAAAACTGGAGGGTTCATGAGATACTGTTTAATATCGTCAAATGCTTTTTGACATTCTTCGTTCCAGACCAAAGATACACCTTTCTTCAGAAGTTTGTTGAATGGTCTGCAGCATCCTGATAAGTTGGAAATGAATCTCCTGATATAAGCAATTCTTCCTTGAAATCCTCGTAGCTCTTTTAAGGTGCGTGGAGGACGCATCTCTTGAATGGCTTTGATCTCCTCGGGATCCACGTGTATACCTTTAGCGGTAATGACGAAGCCGAGAAATTTACCACTAGAGACGCCCAGGAAGGACTTAGTAGGGTTCATTTTAAGTTGATGCTGACGCATTAAATCAAAGATAGTCTTCAAATCTTGGATATGATCCTCCTTTCGTCGACTTTTGACTACAATATCATCAACATAGCATTCGACTATTTTTCAGAGATGTTCGTGGAATATAGTGCTCATTGCTCGCTGATATGTTGCTCCTGCATTCTTGAGACCAAACGGCATCACTGTATAACAGTATGTACCGATCGGCGTTCTGAAGGAAGTGTGTTTTTCATCATCTGGGAACATTTTGATCTGGTTGTATCCCGAATACCCATCCATAAATGACATTTGTTCGAAACCACATGTATTGTCGATCATGACATCAGTAATTGGAAGAGGAAACTCGTCTTTAGGACAAGCCGCTTTGAGATCGCGAAAGTCTATACAGACTCGGATCTTGCCAGTCTTTTTAAGGACAGGAACGATGTTAGCCACCCATTCAGGATGTTGTTCCTCTCGAATAAATCCAGAAGCCATAAGCTTGTTGACTTCAGCTTCAATTGCATCCATAATGTCTGGACGAAATCGTCGCTGTTGTTGTTTGACCGGTTTAGCATTTGGCATGATATTGAGTTTGTGCATTGCAATCTTCGGATCTAGTCCTGGCATATCTTCGTAACTCCAGGCAAAGACATCGATATAATCACGAATAAGCTTGATCATGTCTTGCTTATCTGTTTCTGAAAGACTTTCACTGATGAATATTGGTTTAGGAGAACCTTCTTCACCAACATCAATTTGGATCAGTTTATCTTCGGTAGGAGGTTCTCTCTGCTCGAACCTGAATTTCCATTGATTATCTAATCTTTGAGTCCATTGTTCCGATTCGGGTGATATTTCAAAATCATCTTCATCTTCATCATTTTCCTGCGGGCCATCAACAGAGACCATATTGACGGACAAAATAGAACGATGAAGATCGCCAATACTCGTGTCAGAATCCCAAGAGAGAGAATCAGAAGACTCAGATCGTTCGTCTTCATCAGACTTTGAATCTTCATGGACTATGTTGATAAAGGAAGTAGGAGCAATGTAACCTAAACCACATTTTGTCCTTCCATATTTTAATGGAGGAATTCGAACAGGCATTCTTCTTCCTTTTCCATTATTGAGACTGGTTCTAAAGTCATAACCCATATTCTTGATGATATTTTTGGATTGTTGACTGTAGCGACGCAGTTGTAACCTTCCAGTATCATCGTTTATGTCATCTTCTTCCAAGTTAGGAGGATTTTGGGGTCCTTTATAAAAGAAGATCGGATTTTCTCCCTTTTTTCTAGCAGGGACCACGAAGTATGATTTTTGTATGGATTCCAATGATACGTCTGTATGAAGAGTTTGAACAACCCCTATAGTTAATGACTCCAAGTTATCTAGCAATTGTAAATAACTTTGTACATGATTACAGACATCAATATACTGCAAAGGAGATGCTTCATTAATATTAAATACTGTATTTACAACAGAAGGCTGAGCCTTATCAGACTTAGTCAAATTAATGACAAAAGGGTGAGAGGAAGAGCGATCAGAAGTTTTGTTTCAATTAAGATCGATAACAAAAGGCTCAGAAGAGGTGAGCTCCCTTGAAGAAGATCGTGGATAAGTAGTACGTCCACTGACTGAAATGACTAGAGTATCTGATCTAGCCTGAGAAGGTGGAGGGGGAGTAGTATGTCCACTGACAGGAATTATCAGTGAGCCTTGTGGAGCTTGGGAAGACGGTACAGTAGTACGTCCACTGACAGGAATTATCAGTGAACCTTGTAAAGCCTGAGCAGGTGATGAAGTAATACGTCCACTGACAGGAATTATCAGTGAGCCTTCTTCGGATGATCTAACAGACTGCGGAGGAGTGATATGCCCTTTTACAGGAATAACAAAAGTGCCAACTTTTGCTATCGCATCATCATTATCCATAGCTTGCAAGACTTTTGAGTATTCATCTTTGTACATGCGAGCGTCATTGAAGTAAGCTTCAACTCCTTTGAATGGATAGAGATCCGCAACTTCCTTTTGAACTTCTCCATTATCATCAACATATTTGAAACACTGATGAAGGGTCGAAGGAACGACATTATGTTCATGCAAGAATGGTCTTCCTAACAGAGCATTGTATGAGCATCCATGATTGTCGATGATGTAAAAAGTAACTTTAGTGCGAAGATCGCCTATTTGAAATTTGAGACGAATCTTGCCCAAAGTCTCACTTTTTCCTTGATTAAATCCCAAGATGGTAGTGATAGTGCTGGAAAGGCTATGTACAGGTATCTTCAGTGCGTCTAGCATAGCTTTTGGCATAATACTGAGAGCAGATTCTGGATCAATCAGGAGACGATCAACCTTCATAGAATCAATATATCCTGTATGATATAAAGGACGGTCATGTCGATTATCCTCTAGCAGCATATCGTCCTGCGTAAAGGTAATGTTTGGAATAAATTCCAAAACATTATGGCAATGAGAAACAGGTTCTGTTTCCACTTTCTTGAGAAGAGTTAAGCAGGTTTCTGCTTGCAGCAGTGCTTCACTTAAAGTTTCTCGAGTCTCTTTAGAGAGGCGTAAGAGCTCGAAGATTGATAATTTAGCTGGGGTATTAGCTAGTTGAGCCAATATATCAAAATTATAAGGCTTTTCAAGTCCTGTAGGAGATGACTTCTTCAATGGTTTGTCGAAGCAGACTTGTTGTTTGCCTTTGTCAGCTGCTGTTGGTTTAGAAGGAACTGTCTCAACAGGAACATTTAAAGGCTCTTCAGTAGAGACTGGAGTTGAAGCTGTAACCGGAGAGACTTCAGAAGTTTCTTCAAGAACTTCAGCATAATCTTTCAGATATACTTTTCCTGACCGAGTTCCAGCATGAACTTCAACTTCAGATTCTGGTTCAAGGTCTATAGAAACCATGCTGCAATTCTTTATTTTGCTCTTGGTTCTTTTATGTTTGATGAGAGCTTCATTCCAGAAACCAAGGCCAACACGAGATTGATTATGTCTCATAGTGATAGCTAAAGGTGCTCGGAGTCCCTTGCCTGAGTTCAAACCCGGAGCAGTGGCTAGATCATAACCCATCTTCGCCATCAATTCACGAGATTGTGAACTGTATAAATGAAAAGCAGGTTTGTACATATCTTCAAATTGAGGTACAGATTTTATCTCCGTAGGGAGTGAATTTCTTGCTGAGATGAAAGTAGAGGTTAGATAAAAATCGGGTGTGAAACTAGAAGTCACATTGCATGACTTAGTCTTCCCGAGCTTCTTTTTAGATGAGGAAGTCTTCCGAAGAGAAGAGGAAGACGTTTCAAACTCCGTCATTAAATCCGGGTGAATCCACATGATCTCTCCCTTCTTAGTTGTGACAGGAACAAGTCCGTCATTCTGTGCTGGTGGGATGTTTATAACTTCGAGAGTTGCTTTGGGGATAGGAACAATCCCACTTTCCACCATTAAGGGAGGGAAGTCACCGAACTGCATTGAAATTACATTTGCTGTGACTGTTTTGTCTTTGGGTGTTAATGTCACAGCTCCTGATTTAATCATCTCTTGAATCTTCCCTTTTAATACATAGCAAGACCGGATTGTATGACCCAGCATTCTATGATATGGACAGTATTTTGGATGATCTGTCTTATTGGCTTCATCAGGCTTTTTAATTTCTGGCAATTGAATCTTATTACCTTTGAGTAAGCATTCAAAGATACCCTGAACATCATCATCGTCGAAAGAATATTCTTCCTTCGGCCGAGGAGATCTCTGTTGTTGATTTGTTGAAGCTGAAGTAGCTTGGGTAGTCTTTACTTCTTGACTACTGCTTTGGAGATTGACTTCAAGAGCTTCTTTCCCTTTGCGATTGTTGGGTCGAGTACTATTGCTAGCACTCTGATTTGATTCTTTGGGAGCCATTTGTACCCCCAGACCCTTGAAGGTCTCAGCACTGACCTCGGCAGCCTTGGCACTGACAATGAAAGAAGGCCAATCTTGGAACTGAGTGGACCCTGTCCACATGCTGATAATTGGTAAAAGATTCGACTTGCAAGTGTCGATGGTAACAGCATCGGGAGTTCCGAGAGGCATTTTGAGGGCTTCTCTTCTGAATCTTTCAATGAAGTCCTCGGTGGTTTCGTTATTTTTCTGTTTAATTCTTATGAGGGCTGACATGGTCATGTCGTTGAGCCCTTCATAGAATCGTTCAAGAAACATTTGCTTGAAACCGGCAAATGAGGTAATGCACCCGTCAGGGAGACTTCTATACCATTCATAAGCCGTTCCTTTGGGACATCCAATGAACACCCGAGTAAGGAGGGCGTCACTTGGTTGCAGTTGATCAGTCATTACTTCAAAATGATTAATGAACTGACTTGGGGAGGTTGTCCCATCATAGAAAGAGATGGTCGGAGGTTTGTATTTTGGTGGATACGATACCTGCTTCCATTCTATCGGGTAAGGTTGCTTGATACCTAACCTTTGCAAACCATCCTTTTGTTTGAATGCCTCGAATTGAGTTCGGAGATTCTTTAACTCTTCAGAAACAATTCCAGAAGATTGGGGAGTTGTAACTTGTTGAGTGTAATTAGGAGGAGGGACTGCAGCATATGTACCACCCCCAGCTCCAGACTGACTTGGAGTGGGTTGTTTAGGAACATTAGATTGTACCTCCGGAATAGTAGAGGGTTCCGGGTTTGGAACAACAGGAGTATTTAATATAACTGGAGGAGCTGTCTGTTGGACTTGCTGAGTTTGATGCTGAGCTTGCATAAGAGTGTGCATAGCATTCAACGTATCTGCCATAGCTCGCAACTGTTGTTCTAAGGAAGAAATCCTTTGTTCGTGAGCTTCGGTGTTAGTTGAGGGTTCATGATCGCCCTCTGCCATGTAAGTGGTAATCATTCGAGGAATAGATGATGAAACAGTCTGTTCTGAATCATCACTGTGTGAATCAGTATCTTTCCCAGGGCTTTTTACAGGAGTCAATACTGGAAAATTGGACTCTCCAAGGAAGTCTTCTGTGATCTCCGGATTACCACTTGGATGAGAAGAAGAAGAGGCTCTGGTCAAGGCTCCGGTCCTGGATCGAGTGCCGAGATAAACACCGTCTTCAGAGTCTGATATAGCATCAGACCGTATGCTACCCCCAATATTTCTGGAAGTCATGTTGACAGAAGCATAAAGAGGTTCATCTTCATCCAACATTGGTTCATATTGAATCCGTTCGAAAACAGATTGTCTTTTTGGTGAACAACAACATTGAATTACAACTCGAGGTTGGAAGTTGCAACCATGTTTTTCATGGCAAATATGAGCAATATCATAGCCTGATGGAGTGTCAATTCTCTGTTTATTTTGCAAATATTCCCGGAGATCTGTAGGAACAGATTGGGAAGTATTTGAAGATAGTTTCTGTGTAGAAACTTGTCTTTTGTTTTTCTGTCTTCTTGGTTCCTGAGTGTATAAAGACTGATTAATTTGAGCCACATAGTTCTTGGCATATTCTGCATCAGGGTCTAATATACTTGTCTCAGTGGAACCGAACCGATTCTGATTAAGCTTATTACGAAGATCCGTAGGAGATTTGACTTTGATATCAGTCTTGGATACTTGTAATTTGCCTTTTTTCAGACCGAGAAATTTTGAGAGAAGGAAAATGAGTATTATTCCGACTAGGAGTCGGTAATAATCCATCTTTGGAGGAATTAGCCAAAAGGCATTTTCCATTGTTTGATCTAGTAAGAGTACTAGTCAAATTAACTCCAGAGGTAAAGACCTTAGGAGTAGAGGAGTTGACTAAAGAGTCTTTCTCCTTGGTTGGCACAAGATGTGCAAGTTGAGGGGGAATCATTTGTAAGTTCTGTGGAAGAGAACCCCCAAGCTGATTTTGAGAAACAGTCAAAGGACTGTATTTGTTAGCATACGCTGACTTCAGTTTGGACTTCTGGTCATACGCTGCCTTTTTATTAGCATATACTGGCTTTAGCTCAGCGTACGCTGCCTGATGTTGGCTTTTGTACGCTGCCTTTGCCGTACGCTGCCCTTTGAATGCCATACGCTCAGAGTCATCAATGGCTAAAGAGTCGACTGTTGTCGTAAGAATAGAGGGAAAAGGGACCTTGACATGTCCAGAGATGGTTTTCCTTGTACACGCTGACTTGGTTAAAGAACCAACTTTGTCAGTGTGACTAGGAGAAGCCACTGTTGCCGTGTTCCGAGAAGCCGAAGTGTGCTTCATAGAAGTTGAAGACGTGTTCTTGTCAGCATGAGAAGTGACAGAAGCGTCTCGGACTGCTGCAGAAGACTTAGGGACATAGACGGAGTGTCCCTTCTTCTTGGCAGCAGGAAGAGAGGAGGAAGCAGTGCGGCCCTCCTTCGCCTTGAGCATTTCTTCATAAGCCGATTAGTCGAATTGTACAACCATCGTCTTCTTCGTCAAGCCGATCGACGAAGTATCGCATTGAGTTGTTGCTATCTCATTGGAGGAGACAGCTTTCCCCAGCAGAGTCGCCAACTTGTTTTCCATAAATAAATTTACTTTATTTATTTTGTATCTGAGAAAATTACAACTGTAGGAATCTAATCTAGAAGACGATTACTTTATCCCTTGGACGATGCGATGAAGAATACTCGAACTTTGAAGAACTTGGACAGCAACTGGGCAATCTTTTTGTTCTCTCTGAAATTGTCTGTAGTGTCTGATGAAGATGAAGAAACTCTTTTTTATAGAGTTCAGGATAACTGTCCTTAAGCATACGCTCAGGTAGTTACTTGACGTGTGCATAACTGCAGGGACGCGTGGCGAATTCTGATGGAGACACATTAGCGTGCGGTTGAAAGTAGTGGAGCATGTTCAGGAGAGATTGATGGCCTGGATGCCACGTTGTATAACTTCTAGAGAAGTGGATAACTGGTACAGGACACGTGAGAACGTGTGTTGACTGTAATCCTGGATATGGTTGCTGTAATACGCTGCCTCGTTGAAGGAGAGCTATACGCTGACTTGGATGATGTAGAAACAAAATAAAGCTGATACGCTTACTGGAGAAGAAAGGAGTCGTACGCTCACTTGATGAGGAAGGAGTCGTATAGACTTCATACGCTCACTGAAGAAGGAAGGAGTCGTATAGACTTCATACGCTCACTGAAGAAGGAAGGAGTCGTATAGACTTCATACGCTCAATGAAGAAGGAAGGAGTCGTATAGACTTCATACGCTCAATGAAGAAGGAAGGAGTCGTATAGACTTCATACGCTTACTGAAGAAGGAGCCACGTGGCCATCATCAATCTTCTCTGATAAGCCATATCTTCAAATAACTGTCAAAAGATTTTCTCGAGCGTCGTGACTGCAGATATGACGGCTGACAGACTGTCAAAATTGACAGTAATGATGGCTTTGCATTAATGATCTGCTGAGCTGTCCTCGTAAAAGACAAAACCAACTCTTCGAATACATATACGACGGTTGCTCTTTTCATGACAACTATCTTTGCACGAAAAGACGAGACGTCAGATTCATTCTTCATTTAATATATGCTGTACTGCAACTTTAAGAAGAAATAATAAAATATCCACTAAGCGTATGACTTTTGATAAGCGTATGGCCTTGAGCGTAAGGATTAAAATGACAGCGTGTCATAATTTTCCACATCCTACAGTCGCATGGATTTCCAGCCACCCTGAGCCGCATGCGCCTTGGGCTTCCTTCTAGCCGCATGAAGTCGTGCACCCGCTCCATGTTGAACCCAAACCCTTGGCCGCTTGGAACCACATTGATTCAGCCGCCTGGGCTGATCTCTTCCCAGCCGCATGAGATCATTCATGGCCGCATATGCCTTAGCCGCATGGCTCTTCTATAGCCCTGAACTTGATAATCACGAATTTACTTAATATGTTTGGAATTGATAATTGAACATGACATGACCGTGACCCGTAGTGGTGCACTCCTGACATGACTAACCTGACATGATAGTGGCCCGCCGTGGCGCACTCCTGACAAGTACACTTGATATGATAAACCTGACATGATTATCTCGAATAGTTGTTGCGACGGCTACCTGACATAACTTGACCTGTATAAATAGCATGGACACCGTGGATGATTGTGCTTGTACAAATAAACCAATCCTGTCTTGTATCATGTCTAGGGAGGGACTCCTGAGTACCACGGTCAGGAGTACCTATTGAAATGGACTAAGGCTAATAACTAGATTAATACACTAGTCATAAAGAGATTTCCTAGCTACAGGCAATCCCGTTACCTGGGCACGCCTTGGGATCTGTAGCCTGTCGTCGAGTAGGGCACATTTCCAGTACACTGTCATGTGTTGCACCCTTCAAGCTACCTAAGGGTACATTCATTTCCTGGACGATGTACCCACCTGAATTCAACTCTAATCTTTTAACCCGGGTAACCTGGATGGTCTGCAGGGCTTGTGGCTGTGGAATAATCTTACTGTATCTTGTTAGTAATTAGGCTTGTGACAACCCTAGTTAGTTAAATTATCAAGCCGTAATTCTTGCTTGGCCGTGAAATGATTGGATGGAGTCTAACCAGTCTAGTCTTGTCTTGATCCTGTTATATGTCCTGATTTTCTTATATTATCTTGCCGATAAATGGTAGAAAACTAAGTTCCGTTCAGACGAAGGGTTACAATCCCGGTCCTTGTTTGGTTTACGGGTTGTAACCTGGTTATCTGAATAGTTCCATGGTTATCTCGTCGTATATCATCCTGATGTATTTTTTTTATTTCCAGTTCTTACTTTTATTTATGCTCTTGTGCTGATTGCTGGTTTTAGTTCCTAAGTGAATCCTCCCTTGTGGCACTTGCTCTTTCTGGGATCTGACCCAGCTGGTTTTGTATGGCCAGATTTTGGAGCAGCTCCAGAGGATCTACCGACCTTCCAGCCAGATGGTGGCCACTAGACGGAACCCTGGCAACGAGTGGATTTATTTTTGATCTCCCACTTTATTGTAAAAATATTCTTTTGAGGCGTTTAGCCGACGAGCACCTGTTTAGCTCGATTGCACTTTACTTACTGTCTGCCTACGGGCTGTAACATGATTAACAGATCCTAGGGTTGATCATGTATGACTAAACTCTTGCTAGTCCTGACATTTTGTAACGACTAGCTTCATGATCAGCTGAATATGTAATGTTTGGGATGCCTTACTATTGTATATTTAATGATCATACATCTTGTAACTTTTACTTACTTGCTTGTGATTGAGACAATAGGCTGTTCATGACCTTAAGAGACTGCAGGCTTGTAGATAAACCCTCATGTATCCTAGACAGCCGTGACCGTATAGCGAGGTGGGTTGCACTTCAATATACGTAGCTGGCTATGTCTGCCCCCGCTCTCCAGTATTCTGGTTCTGGGGCGTGACAGAGATGGATAATGTAGTTGTAAAAGAAATGGAATAAGAATTGGACGGAAACACGGACATGATGCACGCACGTGGGTTGGAGAAATATTCGTGGAAAAATTTATGGTTTGTGGAGAAATAATGGAGGAGTACCTGCCTATTTATAGGATGTGGGAATTCCCAATTTGGATAGGATTAGGATTTGTTTTAAACCCAAAAATAGATAGTTCTCAACTTAGTTTAAATCAATCAAATCCAAATACAATTCCAAATCCGATTTAAATCAAATAATTTTTAGTTTAAAATCGGATAGGATAAATCAAATTTTTAAATATTTAACTATTTAAATAATTCCAAAAATCAAATCAAGATTTAAATGGCCACAATAACTTCCAAATATATTTTTCAAAATACCAATATTAATGATTTCGAAAATAATAAATATTTTTAAATATCTTTTTGAATAATAAAATATTAATATTAATAAATCTCGAAAATTATATTTTTATTTAACATAGGCTAGTAAATTTTTTAGGAAATGCATACACAGTAATATTTATCAATAATTGCTATAAACGAAAGGCTTTGTACCAATAAATAAATAAAATAATTAGCTTAAAAGTTTGGTACGATAGCTAAAATAAATTATTACATATATTATTTTAAAACTATAAAATAGAAAAAAAATATTTTTCTAAAAATATGTACGCTCGCACATATTCGCACTCGTCGAACAATTTCGAAAAATAAAATTTTTGTACACGACGTACAATACGACTACGTAAAATACAAAATTTTAAATCAGTACAAAAAATAAGTAAAAATTTTAGGGGTTTTACACATGTAGAGCATGTGAGTAACTGTATATCATAGCATGGTGAGAAAGTACTGAATGTAGAACAGAGCAGGATATAAGATAAGATAAAGTAAATATAAAATGTGCCTTGAATTATTAGAGCGTTATGTGATCGGCTTGGGATATGTTACAGGGCAGACTATCCACTTGGCCCGACAATCACAAGAAAATCTGGGAAGGGTCATGCCGGCCAACCTGGATAGCAAGTATAAGGAAAATAGGATCTTGCTACACCCTACGTGAGGGGAGAGTGGCGCGAGCACAAGAATATAGTGACAGGGTGGCTTGGATCACATAGCCCCTAATAATTCCCCATCTCCGAATAGTACAATGAATCTGGACATGACACGTCATGGCACGTGATTCCATAAGAGGGTAGCAAGTCTCCTTAGAAATCGATGTCTATACAAGTACAGGGAACAAGACAGAAAATGTACCAATATACCCAGAAATCTAGGAACAACATCTCATATCGTGATCCAACATATACTAGTCCGTGAACTATCGTGACTGAAAATCGAGTAAGACACTACAACTGAATCGGATATAGCAGATATCAAGACAATAAAAACTATCAATGAATGTACTCGCCTGCTGTCCTGAGCTGTAGGGTATATCAATGCTCAGAGTGGTAATCAGAGACCTAAAGATGAGATATTGCATGTTAATTTAGGTTTAACAAAGTTATGAATGATTTGAAATGCATGATATGAAATCTAGGTCAAACTAAATCATATCAAGTCAATCTAAGTCAAACTAAGTCAACTCTAGGTCATACCAGTCATAGTAAGTCAAAACAAGTCAAAGTAAGTCAAACGGGGTCAAGAGTTGACTTACAGTTGACTTTTAGTCAACTGGTCAATCCTAGTCAACTCTAGGTCAACCCTAGGTCAAACTGGTCAAGTGTTGACCAACAGTTGACTTTTGGTCAACTGGCCAACTCTGGTTTGGATTTGGTCAAATTTAGACAAAGGGTTGACTCATTGTTGACTTTTGAATAAAAAGTCAACTCTGGATCAACCGAGCCAAAATTGGTTCAAATATGACATTTGTAGGGTGTACCTATCAAGTCACCTAAGTTTCAAGTCAAACCGACTACCCGTATCCCGTATCTTGAAATTTCGATTACCCTTTATATATTTACCCTTTACCACTTTAACATTAAAGCCAAGTGGCTTTCCCTTGGGAGTTTCACTCCCGGCTTCCTAGGGTAGTAGGATACTAGCCTATACAATCATTACCTACCAAGTTCTCTAGGTAAAGTGACATCCACTCCATCTTACGGTCCATGTTATCCGTTTACCCGTTATCTTGAGTACCGTAGGATACTCAATGATATCGCATGCACTACCAAAATTTATCATTTTAGCGACGGCCACATCCGTCGCTAAACCGACGGTAATTACTATTAGCGACCGATAACCGACGAATTTTGGCCAAAAAATCCGTCGGCAATCAGCTCGTCGCTAATAACGTTCCGTCGCTAAGTTGTCATCACATGACGGAATAGCGACGGATTCTCGACGTCACAATACGAAGCATTAGCGACGCATTTCCGACAGACTTTCGTCCATTTCAACTATTAAGTACTGAAATGTGTAGGCAATAGCGACGTAAAATTCCGTCGGTAACCCGTCGTAACAGCGTATCAGATCGTATCATGACGTCGCTAATCCGTCGGTATTCGTCGGTACCAAACGACGGATTGGCGACGGTGTTCTGACGGACTATCCGTCGATCAGGTTCTGGAAATGCTTGGCATTTCTAGCACCATTGTCACGACCCGTTACCCAAATTGTTGGGCCGGGCCGAGCCCTGTCCAGCCTACGCTTAAGATAAAGCGCAGTAAGCTGTTCTAGAGATAACAAGATAAGACTAAATGTGCTAACAGTTCTATAAGTGAAGAAGAATCATAAATGCTCCAAACACAAAAGTCATCTCATATATAGAAATAAGTCCAAAGTACAAGTCTGAAATGTAAAACTGGATACATGTCCAGTTACAAAATATGTAGCCTAATATATGACTACACTAGATATCCCAAACAGCTAAGCAAACTAGACGAGTCTCCCCGCAGGAACATCCTCGTATGGCAAAATCGGGTCCTCGGCAGTGACTCCATAATACGAATCACAGAGCAACTCCTCCTCAGTAAGTATACCTACAACGTTATCCTGTCAGGACGGGAGCAAGTACTGTTTTCTAGCAAACTAAATATACAAAGCATGAACAGGAATGTAATAAACTGGAATCATGGCATATCATGGTTTAATTGGTTCTTTTTAGGAATGACAACATATAGTTTAAAAGTTTAAAACTGTAGCATGTACGTGAATCGGTCAATAGGTGAATAGGATGTACAGCGGCACATATCAAGTTTTTCTGGCATGCACATACGTGCACGAACGGCATCGGTGTATATCCATACACAAACGCGAGATCAGAACCTACGGCAAGGTTACATATAGAATGTCTCCGAGCGCGGTAAATACATACGGAGAAGGGGGTCATGATCACGTACACTACTAGCAGTTTCCCCTTAACCCGTTATTTTAAACATGTGAGAGATATGAAAACAGTAATAACATGTGGGAGATACGAGAACGATATAAAGCATGTGAGAGATATGAGATACTGTCCTAAATATGGTAGAGACTGAAAGTAATACAACATGTAAAGTTCTAACTTGCTACCCCAAGGATCAGCATTTAACATGGTTGGTAAGTCACAGTTTATTGTTCTAGCAGTATGTAAAGTTCGTAGAAAGTACTTGCCTCTAGCAAAGCAAAACAAAACAAGCTGTGATAACAGTACTATGGATGTCCGATAACTCGTCGCTGTAGAAGTAAATACAATAACTTAGTTTTTACACTAAGCTAAAATACTAGGACACTAATTGGTGAAATACGACTTGTGACTGTGCACCTAGCCAAAATGATGACTTTGGCATAAGAGACCAATGTGGGGTGACACACTACTTTAACTAACTTTCTAGGATCTTTACACTAGTGAGGGGTGGGGTTTAACACGGCTAAAACTCAAAATAACACAAAAAGCTACAAGTCGTAATTAATGAATAAATAAATCAAAAGACCATTGTGTTCTAACAATTTTAGAGATAGACAAAAAGCCTAGTTTTTCTTAAAGTAAAGTACCAAAGTGATCCTTGTTAATCATAGAAATTTATTATAATTTTTCTTGAATTTATTAACCAGTACAAGTATTTTATAAAAATCAGTTTTCCTAAGTATACAAAAAATGAGTTTTGGTTTCATATGCCAAACTAGTGGCAAAACAGTAAATTAAATACTACAAAAATTATACTAAATTAGCTAACTTAACATAGTATCTAAATACTATTTTTCCATAATTTTAGCAGTATTTAAGTATTTTTTGAAAATCAAAAACAACATTGCACACAATAATTAATTATCTGCGTATTTTGTCCATGTATATAATTTGAACCAAAGTTCAAATACAGGACCCAAGGCCATGAATCAAGTCCAATATGACTTGTACAGGTCTTGAATGTATGAAAACACATTTGAGCCCAAATACCCATGCTAGGCTTGGACACCAAATGGTTGCAGTAATTTAAATACACTAAAAATACAATTTGGTAATAGTCAAAATAAATATTATTATTTTAACATGGTAAAGTTATGCATAGTAACTATAAAAGTATGAATATCATTTTATAAAAATAATTTGCACTAAGCTAAGTGAAATACATATATATAATAGTATATATATGAAATAATATATATATACATAAATATAGGGATACTTACATAAAGGATATATATGTAAAATTACATATATATATATATACATATATATATATATATATATATATATATATATATATATATACATATATATATATATATATATATATATATATATATATATATATATATATATATATATATATATATATATATATATATATACAAAAATAATGTATACATATACATATAATAGTATATATATATAATAATATATACACAAGAAAATATATATACATAAATATATATGTATACATAATACATATATATATATATATATATATATATATATATATATATATATATATATATATATATATATATATATATATATATATACATACATATATATATATATATATATATATATATATATATATATATATATATATATATATATATACATACATAGAATAATATAGTACAAACAAATGAAGTATATGTATATATATATATAAAACAGCAAGTATATATACATAAATTAGTACATATAATAATACATATATATATATATATATATATATATATATATATATATATATATATATATATATATATATTCTGTTATATATATATATATATAT
Source organism: Iris pallida (assembly GCA_029216955.1). NCBI lineage: Eukaryota > Viridiplantae > Streptophyta > Magnoliopsida > Asparagales > Iridaceae > Iris > Iris pallida. Next base: position 21,303 of record JANAVB010034055.1, read on the forward strand.
ATATATATATATATATATATATATATATATATATATATATATATATATATATATATATATATATATATATATATATAAAATATATATATATATATATATATATATATATATATATATAACAGAAATATATATATATATATAACAGAAATATATATATATATAACAGAAATATATATATATATATATATATATATATATATATATATAACAGAAAAAGGAAAAGGAAAAAAAGAAAGAAAAAGAAAAAGGAAAAGAAAGACAGCCAGGGGGACTCGAACCCAGGCCAGAGAAGCGCGGGGGGGGGAGGGAGGGGTTTAGGCTAGGTCGGGCTGGCCAGGGGGTCAGCCCGCTGCTCGTGTTAAAGGATTAGGGTTTTGTTTATTTTATTTAGTTTAGGGTAGATTAATAAATAAAAAAAATATATATAAACAACTGTCTTGTGTCCTGACAGTTAAGGACACAGGTATCAACGTGTCCTCGCTTAGCACGACACGTACGAGCTCAGTCTCGTGTGTCCGAGCACAGCACTGAGCTCGTCGTGTCCTGGCGAGTCTCGTGTGTGAAGACGAGACACGCACGACACGAATCGGATCCCGCCACTCACGTGTCCGACGATTGGAGGGTCTTCGAAGGAGCTCGACGGCTGAGAAGTGGTCGGGACGGTGGCGCTCCGGTGGCGCTGGGGTCGCCTCGTCACCGCGCGTCGACTGATGGTGGTTGGGGGCGGTGGAAGTCGACGGTGGGGCTGGGCGAAGCTCGTCGGAGTAGGGTTAGGGTTTGTGGTTTCGTCGGGGAAGAAGGGGGTCGTCGGTGGCCGTGGGGAGAATTTAGGGTTAGGGTTTTGGTCTGGGGGTTAGATGGGAGTTTTATAGGGGGGTTTGAGGCGGTGGGGGCAGCCGGATTTGGCGAGGGCAGGGCGGTCGTGGCGGTCGGGGCAGCTCGGGGTGGGTGAGAGGCAGAGGAGAGAGAGAGAGAGTGTGTGATCGTGGGGGGGAGGTTCGGGTAGATTAGCACTAGGGCCCTTAGTAATTAGGATTTTACATAAAGGCTTTAACTCGTATAAAATGCAAAATAATATTTGCATCCCCTAATTAAAAACAATTTTCTATTTACAAACTGATATAAAAACATTTCAAAAATTGCAAAATGATATTTAAAACATTTTATAAATTTACAGATCAACATTTTTGTATTTAAAAATCATTAAAAATTATTTAAAATTTCTAAAAAATTCCTAAAAATTCCTAATAATTATTTTAAGGCTAAAATTAACATTAAAAATTAATTAGCACTAAATAAAAATAAATTTTGAAAAACAGGGGCTTACAACCATGGCGACGGAAGAGTAGTCGCTAATCCGTCGCGACCGCGTCGCCACAGCGACGGATTGCTGACTGATTGTCCGTCGCCATGATTCTGAAAATGTCATGCATTTCCAGAACCATGTCGACGGATTGTCCGTCGCTAAGCGGTCGCCAGATAGAGCGACTGCTTAGCGGCTGATTATCAGTCGCCCTGGCGACGGATAGTCCGTCGATCACCCGTTCGCTACCTGGAAACAGTTTAAACACTCCAGATAGCGACGGCTAATCCGTCGAAAACCCGTCGGCAACTGGGAAAATCCGTCGCTAAACGGTCACTAGTCCGTCGCTAACTGAGCTTTTTGGGAAAAAAAAATTGCAGCACTTTCTCTGTTCACAAATATATGCATAAACCAAACCAATATATAATGCACACCAATTATCCAACAATCACACAGACCAAATATATAATGCACACCAATTATCCAAGAATCACATAGACCAAATATGCACATATGAATTTAATGCACACCAATTATCCAAGAATCACAGACCAAACCAAATTAATAGAAAATAAATATCAATTATCCTAAAGAGTAACATAATATCCGGTGCTATAAGCCGATTATAGCATAATTAGTTCAAAGCTCTCACAAATAATCCAAATTTTCTTTAATACAACATTTTAAGGAGGAGGTCGATTGTCCGTTC